>CM053613.1:81115543-81211955 GCA_028646535.1 Procyon lotor | reverse complement strand
CCCCTGTGGGACACACTCAGGCCAACAAAACGGAGCCAAGCCAACAAAGCTAGGTAGAGACCGACAGAGAAACGGACACGAGGATATGCACATACATCCTCACGGTGAAAAATAAAATATTATACACAAAGTCACGCATATCCATGGTGATTTGGAAGGGATCAACGTATGCGTTCGCTCTGTGATCTCGTTCCATCATAAACATCTGGGGAGCAAGCACTGTCTTTTACGTGTAAACTTCTTTATTGTTCACGCCTCTCCAAACTTACTCCATTTGCACCGACAACTGTATTTCTTTGATAATTAGTCGTTGATCGGAAGGCTGCAAAAAGCTTCCGTGGATGCAAGTGAGCTCTTTCCACCCTGTACGCTCAATTCATCCATATCCTTGGCCAACATTCCAGTTCTCCCGTTCTCCTGTCCTCAGACTGTCATCTGTCCCCTGCTCCTTTCCCGCACTAAGCATCCTACGAGCTCTGCAGCAGCGGACAAAGAAAAGTCGATCTGTGCCGAACACTAATAAAGACCACATTTTCTCAACAAGATTGCATCCAGTAAATTGCGAGCCTGAGGGCAGAGTCCAGAATGGGGGAGGCTTGTCAGCAAGTGGGCATCTCAGTGGTAGCCAAGAGTCAGGCTGAGTAGACAAGAACATATTGCTGACCGGCAACACCGTGCCCACCACAAAGCCAGCCACAGAAATACCTTCTGCTATGACAAGTTTTTGTTTTTACCTCCTAGTATTGTGAGCCAGCCCCGGTACCCTGGAAGCTCCCGTCAGCCACCGAGCTCTAATGTTGTCACAGGGACTTGATGAAAGTGTGGCCTGACAAAATCCACAGGGCTCACAAGCTCCCTGAAATGCATGCTAGAGACCCAGGTAGGCGCTCATCTTTAATTTGGTAACACAGACCGTGCAGGGCACCATCATCGGCACGACGACAACAACGGTCCCAGGGTCCACTGAGATCATGGGGAGCATTCCACTGAATGTCAAGATCAAAGCAGAACTTAACTAGTAGGGAGGCTAGTTATAATCACCCCCATTGCATCCCTTCTATTGACAGACATTAATTAAAGCAATACAATTACACGGGGTCACATTGGTAAGGAAGGGAGAACTCAGAGGCCCTTCTTTACACTTCATAAAGTCCCCACTCCAAATAGGTTTTACACACTATCCCCGTGCCTGGGTCACAGGGAGAAGGCTTCTATTAATGGAATTTAATTTTTTGCTCCATAGTCAAATGACACTGATTGTACACTTACTACGGACAAAATGTTGAAAGCACAGAAAAGAATAACCTACATTCCCCTTCCTCAAAGACCTCATGGTTTGGCTGTACGGACGAGATAGTTTAATAAAAGGGAGGAGAGAACAAAGCCCGAGTGAGGGGAGGGGACACTAAGCTCCACGGAACCCCTTTTCCACTTGCTGCCCAACAGACAGTATTCCTTTCGTCAGTTTCTCTCCTCTCTGATATCACACGTAAGGGGCTCATGTCCCTCTCTCTCCTTAGCCTGCAATTCTCTCCCCCACAGTCATGTGCTCACCCCCCCTGTCCACACAATAAACCCCTGCTTCACGGTGCTCTGAGGATCACCATGAAGCCTTGCCCGATTCTGTTGTGCAGAGGGGATCTTTTCTGCTTCTTTGAGTTCCAGGTACACTGTTATAAATGAAAATGATATCTGCTTCATGAGTTAAAACGAGGAAAAGTATAGAGAGCACTTTGAACAGTAATGAGCACGTAGTAAATGCTCAGTAAACGTTAGCTACGTTTACGACTGATCACAGTTTATGATAATATATGTGGGAGATATAAGCAAGTTAAAGAAAAAGAACCTGCCCTTCAACAACTTGGGATTTAGTAGGGTAGGTAAGACAAATCTTCGTATAACTAGGATAAAGGGCAGGATCTGATAAAGATCCTATGCATGTTTCAGAAAGGAGCAGGGGTTAAGGTGGGAGAAGGAGGGCCTTACTAGGAGAGGACTGTGGACGGCCCTGAAAGTCAGCGAAAGAAATACAGACTTTAGCCTACAGGTGCTGAAAAGATGAAGGTGGCTAAGGGTCTATGAGTGTGGAGGGAATGGAGCAAAGAGGTATGACGCAACATATTATAATCCCGGAAGAAGAATTCTACAGTGTGTGTGTGTGTGTGTGTGTGTGTGTGTGTGTGTGTGTGTTGAGTGTGGGAGGTAAGGGGACCACACAAGTGAAGGGACCAGTTGAGGGCTTACTGGTGCCCTGCCGAGCAAGCGATGCTGGCCAGAACCTGGAGGAACAGCACTCGTAAGTAGGAAAGATCGGATCCTAGAATACAAAGAGCAGCCTGTACCACCTGGACCGTCTCTGAATGGTGGTGTGGAGGAGGGGCGGAAGGAATGAAGGGCAATGTTGGGAGCGAACCTGGCGAGCTAGGACTCATCCATGAAGACGAGAAGGCTGGAAGACATGGGAAGGGAAGAGCAGAGATGGACTCAAGCAGCCGAGTGATGGGGAGCTCTACATTTTCAGCATGAGCTTAAGCATGGAGAGGCACGCAGACATGGAGTTATCTGAATCAAGATCACAGCTGAATCAGACCCTTCGAGGTTGGTGGTGAGTAGGCAGATTCCCAGGATCGGGCAAGACAGTCTCAAAGAATGTCAATCCTTCCAAGCCCATCTCCTGCTAGGCCCTTTGTGGACAGACTCTTATGCATTAGCCTTTGTTTCTAATTACGGTATCTTTAAATGGGTGTTCCAAGGTTGCAAAAAATGGAGTTTGGGTACAGTCCATGCCTACCAATGGGTTCTCAAGTAAAATCAGACGAATTGAATGTTTTTAATCCTTCAAGTATTTCACAGAGACCACCTAACAGAAAAGTGTCAGGCTAATAAAAGGGAAAAATCCTGTGCCTGGCCTTGACTTTCTTCCCTGAATATTTGAGATCTACTTTATGCTAAAATTGCTTTTCCTTTCTAAATGAAAAACAGTTAAGAGCCCAGGGATTTGTACTGGGGATTCTGTATTAGATAACGCAGGAAGAATTTTGTGCTTTTGTTTTCCAGCCTTTAGGAGAAGACTGAACTCTTCTTTATTCTTTGAAAGAAGAGAAACATTTATGGGCCAGGGTAAACGTTATGACCTCCAGATTTTATTGTTCGGTCTAGTATCAGTAATGAAATAATTCCTCTATGGTAAACAATATTCCAAACAGAAGCCCCTTTGGCAAGAACGGGTGGGGGGAACCAATTTAAGAAAATACATATAATTTTTCACACACATCCCAATATACCAAGCACATATTTCGCCATGGGCACCAAATTCAGTTTAATTAGAACAATATTCCTTGCTACATCTGAAATATTTAGCCCCTACCCAGCTCATCATGCTGCAACATTCCCTGTCTCCAAATGAAATTATGGCGAGTCAGTACCCTAGGACGAGTATGTGACTTGCATCATGGCAAGCAATACAAAACTAGGCCTCTTCTCCTAAGAGGATAGCAGGCTTGGCCACACTGCAGGCTAACATCAAGATTTGATCCAGTTAAACACAAGCCTCAATTAGTAAGACATTTGCCATCCAGTTAAGGATATGAATCTGGAGTTAATAATCATGCCCCGCCCCCCACCGGACTATTTTAGTTGTGTGTTTTAAAAGTTATAAAGTGAGAAGAGCACAGACAGGGTGCAGGGAAGGCATCGGTAGTGGGGATCTCTCAAACCAACACACCACCTCTCCTGGGTGCCGTCAGAAGACCAGAGACTCCTCAGTTGTAGCCACCGGCTGTTTGTTCTTCCAGCATTGGGTACGAGGAGTAGATGTAAATGTAGCCACATAACGGAATGGCTTTTTTTCACTAAAATGGAGTCTGTGCAGTTTTCTTTCTAGAGGGGTTATAAAAATAAGCTTTTTATTGCTTGCATCTCCCAATTGCTTTATTTGGCATAGTGATGAAAAATGCTGAAATTTATATATAACATGGCCACCAGATAAGAAAGCAGGAAAAGAAAAAGAACAGGGGATTAATTATCAGTCCTACAGAATGAACTTTACTCTGATAAGGTAATATAGGCCCTGTAGGCAAAGAAGATGAAAAAATTGTAGCTGGCCGAATACACGGACAGTTATTCATAGTGTATACAAATCAAAGCAGGCCTCATGCAGCAGCTAGGGCTCAGATCCTCCCAGACGCACCGCGCACGGCTGGCTCTGGGTGTACGGCACCACCGCTGGCCAGGCCGGCAGACGAGGGGACGTCAAAAAGGTACATTTCCTATCAAGATGTGGCTTTAGCAACAAGTTTACTGATTTACCTAGGAATGTGGTCTCTCGGTGATTAATGATGAGGAATTCCACCATGACAAATAACTTATCCTTAATGCGTCCTGCTCAGAAACAGGCAGCAAAGAGCCGCACATCTCCCTAGACAGTTTGTCAATTTCAGCTTCTGGATGGAATAGAAATAAGAGCTCGCTAATGACAACCATGAGGGCCATGGCCTCTCTGGCCTTGACCTAATGTTAGCTATAAATGGATTGGGCTCCCAGGAGATTGGGAAACCCACCCAAGTACAAAGCAGAGTCTATTTCTCTCATTAGGGACAAGAGCTAAGAAAGAACCAGGCTACATCTTTTGCCTGAGCCTTCGTAAAGCCATGGGTCGTAAGGCCCTTGACCACAGCTAGGCCAAGCCATTCCGAAGAGATCTACCAAATCTCTTGGGGGGTATAGGAGTCAGGCTTTTTTCAAGTACAGGGAAGGTCTAAGAACTCCCAGCAAAATTAAGTAATAAATAATGGGAGTATTAATTTAGCCAACATCAAGTGTTTGGCTCTAGGGAATTATTCCCCTCGAGATTTGAGCTTAAAGGGAATACCAAGATAAATGTTATTTTTACCGCCTAGAGGGAAATAGCTTTTTTCTTTTTTAAAGGGGGACAAAGATATTTTCAAAACAATTCTCAATTTCCCCCCCAATTTTCTATTATAAATTATGCATAAACTTACTTCGTAGTTGGTGAGCTTTCGAAAATCACTGTTATCCAGCCTAAGATACTGAATGGCCACTGCCAGTTTCATCTGCCAAATAATGAAAGTGTTCTTCAAGGAAGTTATTTAGTTCTAGGAGAGTTTCGAATGAGTCTGCTAAAAAAGATGGATCTTCAGATCCAGGGCAAATATGCAGTACAAGGTATACCTTAAGTGGCAATACATGAGCTACCTATAACTACAGCAGTTTTCAATGGAAAAAAAAGCTTACTTCCTAACACAAAAAAGAATTTGCTTTTCAGCTAAACAACTGATGTGCAAAAGGTAAGTTAAAAGTCATAATACCATATTGAATAGATAACTAAAGAGAAAAAAACCACCATGTCATTGACATTTAATCACAGAGTTAAGTAAGTGGTTAATTTTCCAGGTGCCCTTCTACTTCCCACACATTTGGAACCGGCTTTACAAAGTACAACGTGTATCAAAGACACACAAATTACCCATCTGAGAGTTTTGTTGAAACCGCTTAGTTTATCTGGATTCAGTAAGTTCCTTCTAGTTCTTTTATTAATTATTATTTTTTGGTAGGCTCTTAATAAAAATAAGACTCGATAGATAATGCTTGCTGATTACAGTGTGCCAAATACTGGGGATATTTCATTAGCTCATGCTACCCTCACAGTATTCCTATGGGAAAGGTTCAGTGATTAACCTCACTTTACCCAGGAGGGCACCAAGAGGTTGGGTAACCAGCCAAAGGAGCCCCGCCCACTGGTGTTTAAGCCAAGGTTCAAAGTCAGGGTCTTGTACTGGATGCCATGAGCCCTTAACTTCCAGGATCTTATTTCATATGCACTTTTCTCGCGTGTGATGACCTAGATACAGGACCAGGAAGAAACACACAAGGTCAGACCCGGCACTTAACCTCAGTGTCCAAGTACAAATCACAATGCAAGAAGAGTCTTAAGTCTTACTGAAGGCGCTAGAGTTAGCAATCTGGGTTACCAATCACCCCTGAGTTCCTATTATAACAATAGAAAAAACATAGCCTAGAATGCCCATGGGCTTTGTTCTCTCATTCATTTCTAGGAAAATGCTGGGTATTTGCCCTCCAGGGAGCTGGGAGGGGAAGACCAAGGGTTCTCCGAGGGATGATTACAGTTGAGCAATGACCAAGGTGATGCTCCATGGAGGCTGCATTTTGAATTTCTATCCAACACATCTTCATACGCTGATCCCCTCCACAAAGGTAGCAGAGACCACAGAGCTGTGGATGAGGGGACAGCCTGGGGCTTGGCAGTGATTTACAGGGGAAAGAAGGGTCTAAATGTGAGGAGCCACTGAGGCTAAAATGGCAGGTAAAACTAACTGGGGGTAAGAATGAACCCAGAGCTTATAGTAAAATAAGGTCTTCCACCGAGCTCAGAAATTACTGGCCTTTAACGCACACCAAGGCAAATGGCCCCATGAATCCATCTTCTGCCGCTCTGTGGGCTGAATTATACTCCACACGATATACTAAAGACAGCCATGAACAGCTTTTATAGCTTTGATAAATGGCTTTTTAGTTTAGGTTGCATTATGAGAACAAAACAAGTGGTCGTGAATCATAACGTTTTATGGGTCTGCTGCTTCATATAGTTCTCTAAAATTAAGCCTCTAAATTATACTCCGCCCTCATTAGGACTAGCGTCCCAGAAAGAGGAAAGCGTTTCAGGGACGATGGTAGACCTGTGCCTGGAGGGCCCGAGCTAGGATTAAACGGATGGGCGCTGAGAAACCAAGGATGTGCTGGCAGAGAAAACATCTGCTACCAGGAATCAAGGGGGACAGTGACTGTGCTCAGTTGGAGTTCACTACCCATAAGTGAACAAGGGGCTGAGGCCAACCATTTTCAAATCACAGAAGGCAGGTGCAGGAATGTGGAGAAGGGAACCCATTCCTATGCAAAGCCAAAAGAGGAGGAGGCAAGGGAAGAGGTTCAAGAGGTTCTAAGCAAATCAACAAGTGTTTCCTGAGCCTCTTCCATCAACTGAGTGTTGAGTAAGGCCCTATAGAGCTTTAAAAGGCAGCACAGGGATGCCTGGGTGCCTCAGTGGGTTAAAGCCTCTGCCTTCGGCTCAGGTAATGATCTGGGGTCCTGGGATCAAGCCCCATGTCGGGCGCCCTGCTCAGCGGGAAGCCTGCTTTCCCCTCTCTTTCTGCCTGCCTCTCTGCCTACTTGTGATCTCTCTCTCTCTGTCAAATAAATAAATAAGCAAAATTAAAAAAAAAATAAATAAAGGGCAGCATAAAAAAGAAAATAAAGGCCATTTCCCTCAAGGTAGTTACCATCCAGCTAGGGAGATAAAAGGTAAGAAGAATTCAAGGCAGCAGAAAATTAAATGAAAATTAAATGCCAATGTCTCTAGATGCTACTATGGCTACTATTGATATTCTGGGCGAGGTGGGATCCATGAGGACAAGCGGGCAAGCTCTGGGCCAGAAGCCCTTTCTGAGCTCCCAGGGCATCGGGTACCCCCGTCTTAGCACCGACTGCCCTGCTGAGAAGGCCTGACCTTGCCTGCATCCCCCTGCTGCGTAAGGTCTTTGAGAACAGAGGCCATGCCCACCTTGACCTGGTGGGAGCTCTAGGGCCACAAGCCCCGTAGCTCTGGAACTGGCCTGAACGCAAACCAGGGAGGAAGGGTGCGGAAAAGCTCATAATGGGGTCGGGTCTTGGACTAGCTCCTGAAGATGATAAAATTATCGAGACTGAAAGAGGCATTTCAGGCAGAGGGACCTATAGGAACCAGGGTGGAGGCTTAGAAGCACAGACCAAGTGGGGCAACGCGGATGAAGAGAAGGCAAAGCATACCGTGGCTGGACAGGTGAGCACTTACAGTTTGACGACTTGCTGCTCCTAGAGATGGGTCCATTATTTCAGGGCCTAGAGATGATTTATTATCGTTCTGTTACTAACAGAAAAAGACACGAAATGTTTCAATGCTACAACTGCCAATGTTGCCCGTTGCCAGAAGAAATCATTCCCGTTCCAGCACAAGAGAGGGGGGACAATGGCTGGCCAGGCCTTTGCTAGAATAATGCTCCCTCCTACCATTTCTCTTCATTAGATTTTAATGTCAGTTTCACTGCTCCAGTTTACCAATTATTTAAAGGTTATAGTCAGTCAGACAAGGTTTATTTAAAAAAAAAAAAAAGGAGAAGATAATTCTTCAAAAAGAATAAAGCACGTTCATGCAACTTTAGAACCTGTCACCGACCACAATTCCAAATGCTCAAGTTTTCTTGTCACCACACCCCAACCACCAAAACATGTGGTCATTCAGATAAACTGAAAAAAAAGAAAAAAAAGAAAAAATTTCTAATGCTTTCTTAACGGTAGGCTTAGGCTATATATTAAAGTCAAGATTATGTATTATTTTCTGCCTTAGTATTTTCCGATTTCTTTTTAAAGGCATTAGATCAATAACTCCTGTTCTCCTATTTCCAATGTCTAAGTGGTTAACATGGGATTTTTCTAAGTTTGTTCCTATTAAATGAACTGACCAAAGTCTTTACTTCCTAGTTAAATGGACTCTTTCCAAGAATGCCACAGAAGACAAAGAATCCAACTGGTTCAGTAGCTCAATCCAATGAAGCATTCACCCTCAGCCTCTGACAGCTCAATCTCAATGTTTCCTGACAGTATGAAGGATTGCTAATTTCTTACGCTCTCACTGGTGGTTCTTAAATGCTCACCAATGAACCAAATGTTGATCAGTCAATGCCAAGGAATCAGAAACCAAATTGCCAACTCCCTGATTTATACAGTCCAAAGACTCAGGTTTAAAATCAGATCAAACACCTTAGAACTTACTCAAAAATGTTTTAATAGATGCATTCACAATGAAAACATCTGGGAATGAGGTTTGTAATTTAAAGGAGGAAGGCTATTATAGCTCATAATGCCTAACATTTATTGGGCACTTACTCTGATAGAAACTGTTCAAAGGACTTCATACGCATTAACTCATAAATCCTCAGCAAAAACCCAAGGAAGTAGTACTCATCCCCATTTTACAAATGGAGAAACCGAGGCACCCAAGTTTACTGACTGGATCAAGGTCACCTGACTGGTGTCAAAGCCTGGCATCTTCGGCAGAGGTTTGCGGCTGTGGCGTCCACGATATAAAGCAGTGTAATAAAGGGAATCGGTGGACTTGGAATGGAAACATGAAGAGAAATTAACATGCAAGGAAGGACTGTTGTGTTTCTCCTTATTTCACTTCATCCCAAAGCAAATACAAAGTGGGTATTGGAAGCCTCATTTTGATAGATGAGGAAGCAGAGATACCAGGTAATTTGTCCAAGAGCCCCCGGGAGGCCATGGCTGAGCCTCATGCGCACGCCCTGCAGGTGTACGCACCCTTCCCTCCTCCTCGCCCCTCCCCCCCAGCTCACCCATCCCGCCTTCCCCTGGGGCAGAGCTTGGCTCTCAGGGACCAGGAATCCCCAGAGCCTAGCCTGGAACTCGAAACCTTGACACTCAGGATTTGCTCTCACTTAGTGTTTTCGTCTATAAAATTATCAAAGACGTGGAAAAAATTAAATAATTCCTTCACCCCCCTACCCTCAGTTTTAATGAGGTAGGACTGACGCGAATACATATTATATGTATTCAGGTTGTACAATGGGATTTTGGGAAAAGGTGTACAACGTGGTGATTTCATATATGTATACATTGTGAAATGAGTACCACAATCAAGTCACACACACACACACACACACACGGGGAAACGAAGAGAGTTTTCATTTTCTTTAGGCTACTAACCACCTATTAACCATTTTGTTAAAGCCCAGGGCATTCAGCTTGTATATAAAACTCATTACTGTATGCATTTTAAAAGGAATTTAAACTGACCTGACAATGGACACAACAATGAAACAAAATTCTCATTACCATGCTCTAAATAATAATAATACAAAAAAAAAATTTAAACCTCAGGAATATTTTAATGTTAAGATAAATGCCGGCTTCAAACCCAATCTGTGGTTGCTTGGGATTTCCAGTTTGAAACAAAACCTACCCGGGGTAAGACGTACATTCTGGTAGTTCAATTTGTTACGTTCTGGATAGCGTCTGTCTTCATGGAACTACCTTTGTCCCCAATTAAGGAACAATTTTGCCAATCAGTTTTGCTGGCGACTCAGCCTCACAAAAGAGAGAGGAAGGGGAAGAAGCAGGGGGTGCCAGGAAGGTTGCTGTACCTCCTGTCGCATCACTACTGATTAAAGGGGCTCGGAAAGAACAGAAGGAAAGTGCATTTCAAGAACGACAGAACCTTTCAGTGAAAGCACACTAGCCTAATTGAAAAGCGACTCGAAGCTGTTATTTTTATACCCCCAAATGCTGAATCATTCCTCAAACAATTTTGCAAAATCAATAAAAGGGAAGCAGCTCTCTCCCAACCCCTCTCCTAACCAGTGCCTGTTGGAAACAATGCCTTTCCTTTTGTCTCCTGTTTAGATTGAAGGCCAAGTAGCCAAAGAGAAGCGAGAACACATCGCGTTCTCTCAATTAAGAGCGGCACGCTGGGCCTCGTATACATTGCAGAAGTTTTTCTCCGGAAGTTTCTACGTGGATGATCTTTGGCGCTGATAGACAGGTTCTTGGAGATGAGACTCTAACACGGGCCTCCACGGGGACTGGTTGATGATTAGTTGCTGTTATTCCACTGAAAGGTATGATGGAAGGAAGGGAGGGAAGGTGAAAAAGGCAAGCCCGGATGTCTGGTTTAAAATCAGAAAAACAGGCGGGTCCTTTGAGATTCGGCGATCTGGCCACCCAGACGTTTATGCCCACGTTGCCAGCTCTCTGGGCACCTGCCAGGGAGAAGTGTTCAAACACGGCGAATTACACTTGAACAACATCACACCACAGTCAACCCGGGCACCTGGGGGACGACAAAAGATGGTTCTGTGGTGCAGTGACAGCGGGGTGGCTTCTAAGATTTGGCTACAGAGACACGCTGAGTTACAAATGGCTACCAAACACAAATCTTAGGTCTCTCTCTAGGACGGATAAAGAAACAATCAGAAGAATGGTGGTTAATCTAACCGTTCCTTTTGGGATTTATGACATATACCAAGATAGACCTCAGTCACGTGATAGCTATTTATTGCGACCTACTATGTGCCAGCTACTCTTGGAGGCGCCGGGCATGGTGGGGAACGCATCGGACCCCTGTCTTCATGGAGCTTCTGTGCTAAAGATGTGGGTCAGGCTACAAAGACACAATAACCTATGTCAGGTGATGATCAGTACTCGGAAAAACACAGCTGAGGTCGTGGGGGTGGAGTGGAAAATACCGTGTGCGGGAGGCCGAAGTATCCTACAGAGTGCTCAGCAAACCCCGAGTGATGAAGGGACACTTGAGCAGAATGTGGAGCGTGGGGGGGACAGCGCAAAATGGGGATCCGGGAGGATGCGTGTTTTAGTTCCCAGCAAATGGAGCAATAAAGCAGGGGCTCTCCAGGGAGCATGGGCTTGGAGTGTTCCAGAAACAGCGAGGAAGTCAGCACGGTGAGGAGTTAAGAGATGACGAGAGAGAGAATACGGCTGGGCTTCTAGGAATTCACACTTAGAACCAAATAAAACACTACTTCGCCCCCAGAATACCAGGAGAAAAATGACTTTGTACAGCAAATATTTCAGATGAATGGCCTCCCGGTTTTGCTACTTGAGTTGTAGGTTTATTTTGTATAATCAGCAATCATAAACCATGTTTCTACATAACCGAGGGTTTTAAACTAGTTGATGCTAAGAGAGTACATTAAAGACAAAACAAACAAGAACTACACTTGGGTGCAGCTTGGGACCTTCCCTGACACCCCTCCTTTTTCCACGCCCCTTCCTGTGGCCCACGGCGTCAGGAAGTGAGGTACGATGTCTCCTGTGTTCCCGCAGACGTTCATGGGGTCCCGTATCACGGAACTCATCACGCAGCCCTGTCGATGTCTGACACTTGTCTCCTTCCTCTTGAGATAAAAAGGGCTTTATTTGCTTCACTGCAATGGCCTCTCACTGCCCAAGAAGTCTGTGGCTTGGACGAATGAAAAGTTGGACAGGCACTCACTCAGCTTCCCCATCTTGACCTTGCTTATGTGACTTCACCCCAGAGGTCCACGACTCAGATGGCATCAACTCCCCCTTGCCTTCCTCCCTCCCTGGCTGGGGTCTGTTTATCTCACACTACCCCCAGCTCAGGACGAGCAGTATGCCAATGGTGCTTAAAAACGGCTTTTCAGGGGGCGCCCAGGTGGCTCAGCTGGCTAAGCGACCGACTCTTGGTTTCGGCTCAGGTCATGATCTCAGGGTCGTGGGATCGAGCCCTGCATCGGGCTCTGTGCTCCGTGAGAAGTCTGCTTGAGGACTCTCTTTCTCCCTCTCCTGCGGCCCCTCTCCCTCCTGGCACCTGCTTGCCCACTCATTCTCAAATAAATAACTCTAAAAAAATACGGCTCTTCAGGCTGACTGTTCTCAGGGAGAACTGAGAAATCCTAAGGTGCTGAAATATTTCTGGAGATGAAAGCGGGGAGTGTTATTTATTTACACATTTACCCCTTTAAAGAATGGAAATTGGTCCTGAGCAGCACGGCCGCACAGAACCCTCTGATAAATGGGGATGTCGTATTTGTACTGTCCCATGCAGTGGACATGGGACCTGTGACACGATGGGAGTGTGGCTAGAGGGACCGAGGATCTGCATTTCTAGTTGTAGGTCATTTGGCTTTGCTTACGTTCAAATGGCCATCTGGGGCTAAGTGGCTCCTATGGTGTGCAGCTGGGGACAAGAGCCTCCTCTTCCGGTGTCCCCTCCTGCAGAGGGGTCAGAAGTGATTTGAATACAAGCTCCCTGAGGGCCAGAGCCTTGGCGGTCGTGCTCAGAGCCTGGGCAGTGCCTGAGACGTTCTCATTCGCCTGCGGAATCACACATGTGCACACCAATGGGGGGTTGGGGCGGGGTGAGGGAGGAGAGGGGGAGATCAGGGTTGGCACAGAGGCCTGGACATACCCACTGGGGACATGCCGGCATTGTCTATGCGTCGCAGCTCTAAAGCTCGGAGACCCTTCCGAAGGGCATGCTTTCCTATGTGGATGCTATGACGCGCGCGCTCCTGTGCTTGCTTTTTTTTTTTCCCCAAGAGAATATTTTGAAATTAGAGAGGAATTTGTTATGCGAACGCTGGCTGACTCGGGGCTGTGGGTTCTCACTACAGAAGGCCGAGGGAAGTCTGCCGGGCTAGAAGCCACTCTGCTAAATCCTCGGCTTTCCCAAAGACATTTCACAAGTCAGGCACACCGTGCAGGAGGGATGAGGTTTTCCCCCCCCCCCCACCTCATTTGTGATTTTTGAGTAGGAAATTAAAACCTGTACACAGGAAAAGAAAGAAGGCCTGATGTATTTGATCAGGGGTGCTTTATGAAGAATTTATTATCAGGTAGGAATATCAAATGAGAAACAGAAACAGCACAGCAGCCCAAGAAAACACCAGCATTTGACAAAATAAAACAGACGCTGATGGGCTGGAGCTATTGATGGCTGAGGGGATAAGGAAAATAAAAAGAGGAAATTAGAACAAATAAGATGGATGATGTAATTAAGAACTGAAAACAAGCACGGAGGAAGAGAAATTTGAGCTTGCTGGCTTTGCAAAGTGAGCTATTGCAACCTTTTTTTTTTTTTTTTTTTAAATACCAAGGGAGGTATGTTTAGAGCCTACACAGACCATTAGAAAATTCGATATTTAAATAACCAAACCTCAAATGGGGCCCAGGGTAGGTTAGGGGTTCGCACCGACCAGCGTCCTGTCTTTGGCAGACCAAACCGGCTCCAAATAGAATCGCTCCGATCACCTTCAGCGGCCTGACATTAACTCTCCATTGCTTCCCACTCCTTGTTCTCCTCCGATTGCCTTCAAGATAGCGCGCGGGGCCCAACAGGAAGGGATCGCTATAGCAACCGGGAAGCTCCTTTTATCTGAGCAGAGATGGTTCTGCAGAGCGGGGCCGGAAGATCCAGAGGGGAGAGCCGCGAGGAGTGCCCACTCTCAAGCCTGCCTGGAGATCCTTAACGGGAGGATGTGTGTTCCAGAAAATGATTAATGCTTGGAGGGGGAAAAAATGTTCTAATTGAACGTACAGTAATTCTGAATTTTCTTTTTGTGTGACAGATAAGATATAATCGTTGAATTTCTTTCTCCAGAGGCTTTGTAGGAAAAAACCCTTTGTGGAAGCAATATCTTTGGTGTCTGAAAGATAGTCTTTTTATATGAAACAAATTCTGCATTGGGTTTACTAAAAGCATCCACCTGCTTATCAATCTAAAAGCTGCATCTTTAAAGGTCACAAGTGAAGGAAAATCAGATAGACTCATTCTAATTCCTAGCAAACGGGAGCTCATTTCTCCCCAATCCACCCTGCAGCGCTCAGCAGCGTGACCTTTCACTTACAAAGAGAACAGCAGATTTCTGTCTCATGTGCTATCCTTCCGTCCTCTTCAGGAATTAAATGCAGTTTTGATATTATCATTACACACTTCCACAATATTCCACTGGAAGGACCCACACGTTAGCCATCTCTGAGCCAAAATGTCCAGCCCGATCTCTCACCATCACTTGGGCCTGAGAAAGGATATCAGTTCATAATAATAATAATAATAAAAAAAAAGCAGTTGGAAAAAAATAATAAAAAACAGTTGAGTATACAGCATTCTGGAGTCCGAGAGCTCTTGTAAAACCTGTGGTCTGCAGCAGGGAGTGAATTAAAATATATACATATATATATTAAAAATGAAGCTTTAATTGCATGCTCCTCTTTAACTCTGACAAATTTCAGCAGGAAAATCACTCTAAGGGGCTACAGACCAGCCTTTCTTTGGCATCCCTGAGGATACGGGCGTCTGAGTGACATCAGAAAGTGAGCGGTCTGCCGGAAACCTCTAGAAAGCGCACCGGGAGGGGAAGGGCGCACGTCGAAGAGTGATGATGACTAGGGGCTCATCTTTGTTGCTTACCACCTGCTGAAACAACAGCTGGAGGGGTCGGTGACCTGGTGTGAGGCAAAAAACACTCATTTCTCAATAGTCCCTGCCAACCTTGTTGCAGTCTGAAGTCCAAAGTTGCCAAATACGCACACCTGCTCACCAAGGCGAGGGCACCGCACGGGGTGCGGGCCGTCCCCATCTGCCCCCAAACGGCAGGCCACTGTAGGGCCATCTCATCTCATTTTCAGAAGAAATTCTCCTCGCCGCTTCATGCAGTAATTTCAGGCAATCTAAATTTAATTATAATAAGCGTATGAACTTCATTAATAATATGCGCGGGATAAATGATTGAAATGGAACCCGAAAAGCAGTCCATTCTACTTCCACGTGCCTCCATTTCCCTAACATGAAAGATCGGAACCACCTCACATCCCTATCAGGGCCCATTTAAATTCTGTGTGGAAGCCAGAACAAATCAGATGCTTAATACATTTTATATTAGTAATAATTAATAATTCAGAGACGACAAAGTTTCTTCTGAAATAATAATAGTCTACACTTGTATAGCACATTATGGCGTACGGAGGACATTATCACATCTGATCCTCCCAGGAACCTCTGCGTCAGGCAGGACACACGTGACATCGTCCATTGGGTAGAAGAGCAAAGTGGAAGCAGGACAGGGGTCCATCAAATGTCACACAGAAGACGGCTTGGCGGGACAGCTAGAGCTCAAACCCGGGTCAGAACTGTGACAGCCAGGGTCCCTCCCACTCTCCTGAAACAGGATTAACATTTGGTCAGGAATATTATTTGCTTTTTTTGTCCATGTTGAATCAATATTGATATTCTAATTTAGGAGACAAGGACACCCCTTGCTATTTGCATATTGTAATAGCCTTCAGGGTAATTACTGGATGGATCTTTGGAAAAAAGAAGCCACATGTTTACCCTACTTCACTGCTTTTAGGAAAGTAGGATACATGACATTTACCAAATGCTACAGAACAATTAGCTGTCATTTAAACTACTGAGAAGAAATAACATTTAAAAAGGAAAATAAGCAGGAAACCTAAATTTTCAGTGACTTCTTGAGAGTTACAGGATGGACTCTTAACTGTGCCATACTACAGACACCCTACACAGTCCTTTAAAGGTCTTGGGGGTTCTTATCCCTTAGCGCACAAAACACGGGACAACAAAAACTAACTTGTATCTCAAGTTTCCACCCGACAGTCTCCTCGACTCCAAAACCATTCCTTTGATTAGTAATCAACGTATTGCGATTTAAGTCCTAATTTCAGACATAGGAATGGAACAGAGCGCAAACCTCCGTTCTTCCAAAGCATTACATCAGTTATTCTTCATAAATAATCTTTCAGATGAGACTCTATGATGGAGAGGTAAGTCAGAAAAGCAAGACAGCACATCTTAAGTGACCTCACACGCACAAATGAGAGACCCGAGTATTAAGAAGTGACCATGGCTTCCCAAGGTCGGCGGTGGTTTAGTTAGAGTACAAGGTGGAAAGAAGGGTCCCGGTGGAACGGGTTAGACGTTGGCCGTTGGCAAGGAGCATGGTCGGAGCCAGTCTGCCTCTCCCATGAAGCTGCTAGGCGGCCCTACCACAGCCTACAGACGCCTCCTCCCGGGAACCCGAAACGGTCTCTCAAGTCCGACATTTGCAAGAAGAGGGGGCCTCGGCCATGCCCCCCGGGAAAGCCGGTCTCTCCATAAGGGTTCTCTATCCTCACTGCCTCCACTACCTCACCAAACACTCCTTCCATTCTGCTGGTTTTCCTGCCACCCAACTACGGAAGCTAATCTCTTGAATCAGCTTCCTCTTAGACACTCCATCCAACGGCCTGTTCTCATCTACCTCCATCTCCTCTGGGAGTGGACAACACGCTGACCCCACTGCCATCCCAGAACTCCCCCCTTCAACCTGGGGGAGCTCTCATCATTCTGGCCGACTCGTCTGGCTGCTGGACCCCACCCTCAATTCCTCTTCTTCCTGCCCATTAAATGTGTTGATTCCTCTGAGGGTCCTTATAAATAACAAAATGGGGAAAGGGGTCTCAGGCAGCTGCCAGACTTTCAAAAAGTACTTGTGATAAAGCACCAAGTCTTGCATGGAATTTTATCAGCTCAGTGTGTCACTGAGATACAAGGCACATTACTTAAGTATAATTTGCTTAGATGCATTTTCTTACAAATTTGCTATGAATCCAACTTTTAATCATATATAGAAACCCCCAACGTCACTCTCCCAACACTCAAACGCACTTCATCCACCTGCTGTCCATTCTGATAAGAGAGTTCTGGACATTTCCACCTGGATCAATGAGCGTTCAGTAGATTCAGTAGATCTGCAACAAAATCCATCACACCAATCCATGCAGCTGCCCTCTGCCTGGACACTGTTAAGGGCATCCTCTGTAGTCGTTTTGACTCCTTTCATTTGCCATCAATTGCCCTGACTTTGCACGTTCTGCATCCTGGAGGTCTTCCTATCTATTCCTGCACGTGTCTGCCCTGGTTAAAGCTTCAGCACCCCTTGGCTGTACTGTGAGCTCCCGTCCTCAGTCTCTACCTCCTGCAATCCTCACGCACTTTCACTGCTTCCCCTTCTCAAACGTCTTCAGTGACCTGCTGGCTCTCTACTGAAGACAATGCAAAGTTCCTAACACAAGACTGAAAAACCTCTGAAGGAAGGACTACAATCCATTCTTCCAGCATTAGGTACCACGATGACTCTCCCCAGGTTTCGAACTACTGTACGACACACCATTCTCTCAATAGGACTTGGGGTCTTCTGCTGCCATGCTCTGTCTCTTGCTGGTCCCTCTATTCAGAACACCTTTAACTACTACATTCTTACAATATCACGGATCTTTTCCATTTGTCAATGCCCATTTTCAGGGCACCCTCCTTTCATAGAGCCCCGGTTTTGATCAGCCCAACCAGAAGTGCGTTCTTCCTCCACTGGAGTACTGTGCTATTTTCTGAGTGTTTTCTTATTGACATCAGTCTAGGTTTTCCTTATAATTAATCTATACATAGCTCATCTCTTTTTAGAGGAAGAACGGTATATCTCACTACTGAATCACACACACAGTCCTACACATAATGGGTTGGACTTCTTAAGTATTTGACAAATGAATTAATGAATAAATCACTGAATTAAATTCCTGACTCCTTATTGCCAATTTTTTTTTCTCCCCAACAAATCAGTGGTTAGCAGTTGCAGCAACCAGGTAAAACACGCTCCTTTTGTACCCAACAGATAGAAGGTTTCAAGTATTCCTAAAACACCCTCCCCTCTTGCTACTCAGTATTTGGCTTTGAAGAATAAATTAGTACAAGGGCTTCACTGGATATGCAACAGAAAATTATCTTCTCATGAAATGGTTTAGTCCAAGTTTATTAGAAAGCTCTCAGTTTTACTGGGTGGCTTTGCAGCAAATTTTGTGTTAACTGTGATCAGAAGAGGTAGAAAGCAGAGCTGCATTGACAGAACTATCTGGAATCAGAGCGACCTGGATGATGCAATTAAAAGGTGGACAGACAGGTAGACAGATGTTCAGCTGCATGATCAGGAACAAGATTGTATAAAAAGGCTTCTTTGATCATTAGAGATACTGCTATAATGAAACCCTGGATACCTCCTCGGTGTTTCTGCCGGCTCTCATCTCCAGCAGGTGTCTTCTAGAAAAAATAAGGCAAACACAAACAGATCCACTGCCAGTGAGTCAGAGCTGCTTGGCATTTTTTCCTGTTGATTAAGCCACAAATAAAACCATACATGTTGTGCTTCGAACACAGGCAGGGTATGCAGCCCGTGCATCTTAACAGAATACATCTTCCTGAAATATTTCAGCATCCGTTACTCTGCTGAGATCAAGAAACTGATATATATTCAATAGACTATCCTATGTGATCCAAAACATCCCCAAGGGCCAGGACGTGACACAAACTGTGAGCACCAAAATGGATTTAAAAGCCCAACAAACCATACGATGGGAAATTTGGAAAAGGCAGGCAAATTGTCAACGAGCGGGCAGGACGCTGGGGCTTCGGGATAACTAGGTCTTGCTGGGTTAGAAGAGCAGAGGGCCACACTAATGTGTGTCGGCCAAAGTGGCAGAGCTAAATGTCAGTCACATTTGCCTCTGGAAGGCACCGCGTGGTACCTTAGAAGTGACGCTGGCTTCTCATCTCATTTCGGCATTGTTTAAAATTAGAGTGGATTCCCTGATCACACACCAGCTGACAGGGATGTAGGTGGTAATTAGGGATTCTTCGGGGAATAAGAGCTGCTGCGAAGAATCCACATCGCAGAGGCCCAGGCACAGGTCTCAGCATGGTTACTGACACCCCTCTGTGTTAGGCATAGCAATTCATCCGCCTGTCCCGGGCTCCTCTCCACACACCGAGGCAGTTGTAACACTTAGTGGCTTATCTGGGGGGGATTTTTAGGAGCGTAAGATGCTAGCGTATTGCATTCCTCTCTTTAGAAGCAGCAATGGGGCTCGTGAGAGGATCGTCTCGTACGGCGGTCTGTTGACTGATGCTGGCTCTAGGGTTAGGGCGAGGAGGAGAAAGGGAACGAGGCAGAGAGCACGTGCGCACGAGGAAGAGATCCAGTCACCAGGCCGATTTTTAGGGCTTGGAGCAGAGGTGGACGCCCCAGTAAGTCATATTTCAAAGACAGACCAGTCCTCTGTAACCATGCTTTCCCCTTCTAGAATCCTCTCTCTGCCTGAGGAGAGCGGAGCTCCATACGCCCACGAGTCATTGATCCTGCCCCATCCACAATGGCGCGACGTGGAAAGATCGGGTTGCACTACACCAGCATGGTGGCCCTTTGATGAGAAAGGGGAAAGGCAGCATTTCAAATTACACGTTGGAAAATCTGCGAGGACACCGGTGTTTTCCCATTTGTCTCTACATTTCACTGCTACAAAGCCCATTCGCAACACACTCTAATGGGCTACCGGCCACCATGTGACGTTGGCTAAACGCAGAGGCAGGTCCCAGAGCACCAGCCAAGGAGGCGCACGGCCGCACTCCTTGGTTACCGAGGTTCTCCCCGAGCTCGATTTCCACGAGCAGCCCTTTGCGCCACCACCTGAAATCTCAATATTAGAGCCCAATCTGGGATGTTACCCGAACACTGTCAGGTCAGACTCTCTCAGAATACTAATATTAAGAAGATCACCATGACATCTGCCTACTGTAGGTAACAGTGACCAACCATAAAGGTAATCTTAAATTGGGTTCTCTTTCAAGATATCAGTAACTCAAATTGCTTTTGTCATAGTTCTTCTCAAAAAAATATTTTCAATTTACAACTGGAAGGAAACATGAGAGAGCAGGCTTGACTGCCCGTGAAGTTCACTGCTACCGCGGTGCTAAATGGGCACAGGCTAGGAAGACAAATGAAAGAAGACAAATGCGCTCTCCCTTATGCTCAAGTACGGGTATTTAATACAGTTGAACACTGCGTTTATTTTTGTCTCTGACAGGTCCAGAAATGGCCATTTACTTTATCTGCAGACGGGATATTCTCGAAACTATGTTTTCCTGCCCCACAGGAGAACAATTCCCGCTGCTCCCCGCCCATCCCAGGGGTCGTCAGCAGCCAGGAATTGGTGGACACTGCAATGAACTCCCCCTCCTGCCTTCAACCATCAGGAAAGATTAAACATGAGTAAGTCTTAACAAATTCCAGAAACAACGGCTGGAAATGAGGGAGAAAGACAAGCCCAGACACTGGTGTGCATCATCACGGACAAGTGTTTAAAAGGCATTTCCTCTAACTTAGGAGATATTTATACAGTATATAGAATCTCAAAGTTGGACTGCTTTATTATTTTGAAATTCATTCTTATATTCCTGCAGAGTTTTGCAGTTTGACCTATTTGTCTTAAGGTTGGACTGCATTATACATTCTTAAGCAGCAGAAGCAAGACAGAGATGGCCTTGAAAATCACCATCAACATTGTAATCAGTCTCTCTGATAGAGGTGATACAGAGCACTGACACCGCAGCCGCCATTTTCCCTTAAAATGGTATTCTCACTCATTTGAAGACAGAAGCAGAGGCCCCTGCTTTGAATTTGCAATGTTTAAAAATGGGAGAGATACCCTGTTTGATTCAATGTTCAAACATTAACAAAGTACACTCAAGGAATCTTAATCAGAAAAAAAGGAAAGGAAACTTCGTTTGTGGTAATCTTTCCATAAAGGCAGCCAATATTCCCTACTGATTGAAAACTGTGATTTCAAATCAGCTCCTCTAAATGTATTATAAAAGGCAAATGCAACAGATTTTTCAGTTGATCCAGCCTAAATAAGGCTATAAATATGGAAGAAAAATATTTAAATAATATTTATTTATTTATTTATTTGGCAGAGAGAGAGATCACAAGTAGGCAGAGAGGCAGGCAGAGAGAGGGGGAAGCAGGCTCCCCGCTGAGCAGAGAGCCTGACGCAGGGCTCGATCCCAGGACCCTGAGATCATGACCTGAGCTGAAAGCAGAGGCTTTAATTGACTAAGCCAGCCAGGTGCTCCTATTAAAATAATTTTAAAAAGAACCTACCTAAATACATACATACAGCTCATGGTACTATCAGTTGCTCAAGGATAATCATGGATAACATTCCTGGAAACAAGTTATTGCAAGATAAGAATTTCAGGGGGCTCCCTTTGCTAAATCGTGGCAATAATTCCTACCCTCTTCATCAAGAAAAGAGGTTACTGATAGAAGAAATTCTTTTTCTGGCTTTTAGGCTTTAAAACTCCTATCCTTATTTTGAAAACAGACCCTGTCATCTGGTCTCAGGCAGAAATGCCATCTCCAATGGGGAAGGGGTAGGTCTACGATGCTGCTTTGAGAAGGATCAAGTTAAGGAATCAAAGAATCCAAGCTAGGACATCACATTAATGTCTGACTTCCTTCTTCTTTTTTCCTACCAATACAAGGTGGATTCCTAAGCGCATATCATACCCAAAGGAAGTGCTACCCAAGTTCTGTCCTGGAAAAGAACACTTGAAACAAAATTTTCAGAAGTAATCTTCTTGAACTTGTATAAAGGGGATGCTCATAATTTACCTCACAATTTATCACAATTTATCAACTTACAGCAGCCTATCGGGATTACATTGGAAGCAAAACGAAGAGAAGGGAAGAGAATGAGAGAGGGAGAACCCTTAGGGCAGCCTCCTCACGGTGTCTCCATGATCATCATGGATCACGGCCATCCCGATGATGTGAATATAGGATTTAAAACCGTTCAACACACGTGTAGTCTCTGGTCACGGAATCACGTTTATCCGCACCAAGCTCGGTTGGAGGCGGCACGCTCCAGACTTCACACATTTGGAGAGCGGAGCTTCTGTGAACCCTCGCTCTTCCCTGAACAAAAGCATTTGCCCTTCTCCCCGACTCCACACAGAACTTCAGCACTCCCCTTTACGGCTCATGGTTTCTTCTGCACTTCAGGGAATTTGCACTGAATGATGGCGGCAGAATCCCTAGTCTAAAGCAAAATTCTGTATTGATATTTAGGATGATTTCAGCATCAGCACATTAGAGTGAAAGCATGGATGGAAGATTCTGGTTATTATTCCTGAAGCTGACTCACGCTCATAGAAGAGCCCACAGCTACCAAAAAGGGCTTTAGTTTTGAAAAGAGAGAGAGGATGGCTCGAGCTGACCCTGGCTAATAGAAGAGCCCAACTTCGGCTTCTGCATGTGGCTGGATGACACAGCCTAGGGGGGCCGGGGGGGGGGGGGCGGAGAGACACAGTCATGACAGTAATGAGACGTGGGTGTTGGGAAGTTTCATCCAGAAAATATTCAGTTTCTAGCTGAACCAAGATGTTCAGCTCCGTCATCTTACCAGGTTTTACTCTAGTCAAAACAAAACGAAACTCACAAATGAATGAAAACCCTCCTCTACTGCGCTTTGTTGAGAGTGCGTCACATAAAAATACCCGTGATCCTTTCCAAGATGCAACGTCACTTTCTATCACTTGAAACTCACATGTGGACCCTTGTGCTGGACCTTTGTGCTTTGCTGAAAACATAGCCTCGAGCCACTTGTTGTGAGGGGTGATACAGAATAGTGCATAAAAATCTCAAATTCTGGAACTAGTCCACTCCTAGCTTCATTGCTAATTAGGTGTACAACCTTGACCAAGTTACTGAATTTCTGAGTCTCACTTTCCTCGTCAGAAAATGAAGTAAAAGAGGGGCGCCTGGGTGGCTCAGTCGTTAAGCGTCTGCCTTCGGCTCAGGTCATGATCCCGGAGTCCTGGGATCGAGCCCCACACCGGGTTCCCTGCTCGGCAGGAAGCCTGCTTCTCCCGCTACCATTCCCTCTGCTTGTGTTCCCTCTCTCACTGTGTTTCTCGCTGTCAGATAAATAAAAAAAATCTTAAAAAAAAAAAAATGAAGTAAAAGGAAAAAAAAAAGATTTTAGTACATACCCAATAACATTGAAGAATTAAGTCACAAATGCATTCAAAATGCTTATCACACATGAGGGTTTTTTTTTGGGGTGTGGGAGTGATGGAACTCTTTTAGATCTAGATCACATAGGCTCATTTGTTAACATTTATAGAACTGTGCACAAAAAGAAAAGGGGAAATTTCATTGTATGATAATTTTATTAAAGATTTTATTTATTTATTTGACACACAGAGAGAGAGAGAGATCACAAGGAGGCAGAGAGGCAGGCAGAGAGAGGGAGCAGGCTCCCTGCTGAGCAGAGAGCCCCATGCGGGGCTTGATCCCAGGACCTTGAGATCATGACCTGAGCCGAAGGCAGATCCTTTAACCCACTGAGCCACCCAGGTGCCCCTTGTATGATAATTTTTAAACAAAACTAAAAAAAATATATGTATCATGTATTTCAATTATACTGGGTCAAAGGTTCAAGAACAATACAGAACTTATCATAGCGCCTAGCACATAATAAGCACATAAAAAAAGCTCATGACCGAGGCAGAGTTTTGAGGCTGTGGTTATTACAAGCCAGGTAGAAGACGTGTCACTGGGGTGACGAGGCCCCCGGTAGACCCAAGTGGGGTCCACCTGTGAAGGGGGGTGGACAGGCAGATAGGAACGGAAAGGTGGTGTACTGCCGATCTGTCACTGGGCTCCAACTGGGAGCCACGCTGGGCAGTGGAGGGGGCGGCCGGGGGGGGTGTGTGGAATGCTGCTCCCAGGTTAGCAAGAAGACACATTACCAATTGCAATTACAAGATGCCAGAAGAAAAAAAGAAAAAAAAAAAAAGAGCAGCTATTTCTGCTGCTAGACATGAAAACAAACCAACTGAGAAAAGTGCTTTGATGAGTGGGATATATACTGCTGGGTGTGTGGGCTGGATTCTACCTCATCACTCAGGAGGGAGGGGGTGAATAATCCTGCAGGTTCAGGCTCAAACGGGTCAGTACAGAAAAGCCAGTCAAATATACATTCTATTCTTAATAAGCTTAAATTCAGTTCTCCCTTTTAGTGTAAAGGTTCAGCATACAAAGTTGGAAAGAGAATTTTTTTATTTAAGGAGGCAAAGGATATGGGAAAAATTCAATATCAGATAACAGGATGCATGTAATCGCTGAGATTTTCTATGCTTGCATTTTAAAAAATGATGTTTTTGCTCAAGAGCCAGTAAGCCATTGGATGCCACAGACCATATAATGTGTTGACGCTCCCCGATGGGCTAGCACACGAAAGGAAAGCATTTATCTGGCTGTAAAAATATGTTCCCTCTCAATATGCAAGTCTATTTTTCTTCCTGCAATAAACTACATTTGTTTGATGCGGTATCTGATAGTTTTATAGTGTTTGTTCACATACTCACTAATTTGCAAGATTGGGTAATTTGCAATGGGTCTCATAGGTCATTAGTGCAAATTAACAACATTCTGTAAAAGATAAAGCAAGAAAAAACAGATACTTTGTCATAGTGCACAGTTGAGCATTATATTTCAATTTAGGAATCTGACCTCTCATGTGCCTTCTTCCGTAGTAGAAAAACTGGATTTCACCAACCACCAACCCTTGGCAGGGAAAGGGGGAAGCATTCATGAAAGAGATTTTAACCCACCTCTTTACTCTCCAGGTTCCGGTATATTTTGAAAATCTACAACTGTATTAATAACCCTTCCTGGCACCCATCTACCCTAAATAGTTTACTATTTATATTTGAACCTAAAAAGAAGGCACAAAGACCTCTTCCCTACATAGTCCCCTAGGCCTTCTTTTTGGCACGGGAAGCACACACATTTTTGCAAAATTACTCAATGTATACAGCTGAATTCTACAGTTTTCATTAAGAATTCAAGAGGCGACAACTGTTGGCTTCCATAGGAAGGGGACCAAATCTACAGGGGTATTATGTACAAATAGTCTCGTTAGAATAATAAACGCTGCATGTGCTTTATGTTAGACATGTGCAACACGGATTCATTTGTGATCTGAGTCTCAGATTTTTTTAAAAACGGATCCTCGCTTGCCTTGAGATAAACTTAAGTAAATAATGTTTGCCATCAACTCTAAATGAAGAATGACAGTTAAATTTTATAATCATCTTCACAGCTTCAGGACTTACTTTATATTTTCTCAGGCTCATGACCCACAGGTTGCCATAGCAACTAGGAAATCCTACCTTATCAAGCGCTCCCATTTACATTCCTTGCAGCCGCTTCCCTTTATGAATTAAATCCATCATGGTTTTCTATTCTCAAAATAAAAAGTTCTTGGGATTATCTTGCAGAAACAAGGATCAAATGCTTTGATAGAAATACACTATGCAAAAGTTAATTCAATGGTGGTTTTCTTGAGGAGGAGCTGGAACTATGGCATCATGAACAGCTTATGTCCAAACTTCTAGGCTTCAAAGAACACTTAAATGGAGACATTGCGCTAAAGATGACACATCTGCCACCTGTGAGTTTCATCTCCGAATTATCAAAGAAAGAATCTGATTGGATATCCTACTTTAAACAGGTATTCAGACATACAAAGAATTAAAACTGCCTGAGATAAAACCCTGTTACATGCCCATATAAATATTAATAAAATGGATAACGAACAAATATATTTAAATTCACAACTCAAATAAGGAAAACAAAACAAGCTGACAAGCTCCGCTTAATATTAAGTCCTGATTTTCACAGGCAGCTTTTGCCCTTGATTTTGGAGGAGTCAGGTTACCCGGTAGTAAATGACTGCCTTTGTGTTTACAGCTGTGCACGATAATTACATCAACGGCGGAGAAACCGACCAACCCACCACCTCTCCTCTGAGATGTACAGGAATAACGGCCCCTGCTATTCGGTGCTGTGATCCGAGACTGCAGAGACAGTCTCACCGCGCGAGAAGCAGAAACTTCGAGAGGAGACACCGAAGCTCCCGTTGGTGAAATGAGAACTCATTCAACAACCTGAGAAGCCGACTTCTGAGAAATGCACGGGGATCCAAATCACTCAGACCCCTCAAGTCACTGCCTGATGAGTGCTTAATGGAGATGATGTTGAGACAGAAAAGAAAAATTAGATCCTAGCCTTGCCTGCCATCTAAACCCCAGAAGGGCCAGAAGACTATCTTGATGCCTCCCTCCTGGGCTGCCTCCAGCTCAGACAAGTCTCTGATTATGGATACAGACCTCAACCCAGTTTGCATTATCAGAACCAACTTTCCTCTTACTGGTTTCAACATGTGTCCATCCGATTCTCTTTGAAATTCCGCTCATTCTCTGTGTTTGCAGTCCTCTGCTTCCACTAGTCAGCTTTCACTGTCTTGTCCTTTTGGTCTCTGCTTCTTATCCATATTTTGATTCTCAATCTTTTCTCTCCTCTCTAGCTTGGGGAGTCATAGAGCACAATGGACTAAAGGATAAATAGAGCATTGGCTGGCCACAATGGAAGAGGGATTCTAATGAGTTCTATGAAAACTTAGTTCCTTCCACCACCACTAGCTCCCACCCTTTTGGATTATCTGTGGCCATTAGGGACCTGGCATCTTGACTGCAGATTTCTTCCTTTCTTCTTTTTTTTTGGGGGGGGGGGGAGTGGGCAACAGCCCAATTCTGAAGCTTCCAAAGAGGTAAAGCACCATGGGTGCCCTCAATGGTTTATTAGTGACTCATATTAGAGCTGAAAACAAACTGGTCGCTCATATCAGGATATTTAGCTCTCATCAAGTGCTACTACATATGAAATAAAAGTCTATGCAATGTAAACTTTCAGGCAGCATAATATCTGATTTCAATTATATATTATTCTGAAGCATTTTTCTATGCATCAAACCACTTTTAGCAATAAGTGTTTATTTAACCTCACAACTTTAAGGTTTATCTGTAGGGGAAATACAAGATACATATACATAATAGTTATCCACTCTAGCCGTTCACCATTTTAAAAGATTCCCACAGTCACTGATACAGAACAGAAACTGAGAAAACATTTGTGTACTGAACACAGTTTGGGCGGGGGTGGAAGGCCTATTTCATGTTCTAGATTTCCAAGTCACTGAGAATTAGGATTATCTTACATAAATTATTGAGCAAGGTGAACTACCACAAGTTTATCTCCCCTAACCAATTTAGCAGTACACCAAAGCTTTAAAACAAGAGAAATTTCCAGGGAAGCTCTTTGATGAGCATTGCTTTGTTACTCTGCAATGAAATTCACAAAGATGCACCAATAGCCAATATATAGACAAGCGAGAGTTTTAATTTGGCTAATGCACTTGTTATTCATTACTGCGCCTCAGTAAAAACCTGGTATCCAGCTTAGGGATGCATCACTTAATTACTCATGCTTCACTTTTCAAAATAAGAAGTATTTTAAGTTGTCCATCAGTACCTTCATGCAGAATAGCAATGAAGATTCCCTGAGTGAGTGACAGAGTCAATGTGAGAGCTGGAGTCATGCTGTTGCAATAAAAGTTAAAGTCATCAGGGCAAACACTCATTATGAGATTACTTATAACATGTATTTTAAATGCTTTCATTTCTCTTAATCGGGGTATTCATACTTGAGGACAAATTAAATTTCCCACACGGCAGACATATTTGTTATAGACACGCCTCCGACCCACTTACAAGTATTTACTGGTCATGCTTGCTTGGTAAAAACGTCAAGCAGAAGTAAGCATGTATGATAACTAGAGCCTAAATAATTTTTGGACAACGTCATTTTCCTTGCAAAAAGCAACTTGAAAAGGGAAAATGTCCCAGGTGGCCAGATTCTGCCAATCAGGAAATATGTTCCTCATAAAGCCCTACCTTCCATCAGTAGGAAGACCAATAAAGCAGTTACTGTTTCCAATGAGACAAGATGACAAACAACAGCAGCAACAACAACCACAAACACAAAACAATAAGGTCCGAAAAACATTTTTAAATGGATTTTCAACTATTTAAGCTAAGACACACACACACACACACACACACACACACACACACACAATGCTAAGGTGAAGTTACTAGCATCACCTACTGCCAAGGTTGACCTTGACCTTCGTGTTCTTCAGCAACCGAAGACCAAAGAAATACTGAGCACCCATCTTCTTCCTATTCTAGCATTGTACCCAAGTCTTTAAGTCTCTGTAAGGTGAGCGTTTCATCAATGAGGTGAAAACTTGCAAGAAAAATCACCGGAATTTATAGATTTAAAACTTTAAATGTGTATCACCCTTTAAACCATATGCTTGTCCAAGGAATGCTGCTGTTACTCCCACATTGTCTGAACTATCCCTCTGACCCTTCCTTTCCATGACAGCCACTGGGTCACTCTCCTGCTCCTAGGGTTCTCTTTCTTTCCTTTCCTTCCTTCCTTCCTCCCTCCCTCCCTCCCTTCCTTCCTCCCTCCCTCCCTTCCTTCCTCCCTCCCTCTCTCCCTCCCTCTCTTATCTTCCTTCCTTCCTTTCTTTTTCTCTCCTTCCTTCCTTCCTCCCTCCCTTCCTTCCTCCCTCCCTCCCTCCCTCTCTCCCTCCCTCTCTTATCTTCCTTCCTTCCTTTCTTTTTCTCTCCTTCCTTCCTTTCCTTTCCTTTCCTTTCCTTTCCTTTCCTTTCCTTTCCTTTCCTTTCCTCCCCTCCCCTCCCCTCCCCTCCCCTCCCATCCCTCCCTCCCTCCCTTCCTTCCTTCCTTCCAGAAACCACAACTGCACTGCAATGTCCATCTCAATAATGTGCTTCCAAATGACTTTGGACTGGTTTCAAGTAAATCAAATTACCCTAAAGGATGAAGATCTGCTACCACTGGGAAGGGTCAAATAATCCAAATAAAATTCATGAAGAGAAACAGAAAAAAGGTTTTGCTCAGTAGCAACCTCAATGAAATAAGTCTGTGTGACCTTCTATGATGATTACTGTAAAAAAAAACATGAATGGAGTGCGTGTGTTTTTAAACCCACGAGGTGGTTTTTATTCTTTTTTTTTAGATATATTTTAAGATTTTATTTACTTATTTGAGAGAGAGGGAGAGAGAGATTACAAGCAGGGTGGCAGACAGAGAGAGAGGGGGAAGCAGACTCTCTGCTGAGCAGAGAGCCTGACGCGGGGCTCGATCCCAGGACCCTGAGATCATGACTTGAGCTGAAGGCAGAGGTTTAACTCACTGAAACACCCAGGCGCCCCAAAGGTTTTTATTCTTAACAGGTGGAAAGTTTTAAACATCACAACAGAAGGTTTCTGTTGTGGAGCAAAAACATTGTGTTATCAGCTGAAGAAATCCAACTCTTTTTTTTTTAATTTTTATTTTTAAAGTATTTTATTTATTTGACAGAAAGAGATCACAAGCAGGCAGAGAGAGAGGGGGAAGCAGGCTCCCCACTGAGCAGAGTGCCTGATGCAGGGCTCGATCCCAGGACTCTGAGATCACGACCTGAGCCGAAGGCAGAGGCTTTAACCCACTGAGCCACCCAGACGCCCCCAACTCTGTTTTCTAGAAGTAACCTTTGGGAAACCCGTGGCTGAAATTCAGGCATAAGAAGGGTTAAGTCGGAAACAACAGCAGATGCACACACACACACACATAGAAAGTGAAACCACTGTTCATTCGAAATCTGAAATCTATGTTTCCACTTACAAAATATATTACAAAGCATTTAAATGAAGACCACGAAAAATAATCTGTATTCAATATAAAGCTGACCTTTGGGGCCCCTATGGAAAATACTAGATTCTTAGGGTGAATTCATTAGCCTGCCCTATTCCACTTTTCATGCGTGCATTTTCTTGTAGCAAGGTGCTGGTGTCCATAACACCAAAGGCTTTTTTATAGTTTGCACTATTCCTTTCATCACTAACTTTTGTAAGATAGAGCTGCTCCACACGATAATAAATGCTAACACAAAAATGTCTTCCTTTTTGAATGAGTTTCATTCATTCATTCTTCTATTTATTCAATCAACAGATACTGAGGCACTGTGCCAGATGTAAATACAGTTTAAGTTCTCTATATAGACAATGAGCATTCAATTAAGCTACATGTCATACAGAAGGTAGAGATTTGCTTCCCCAACCTGGCAAGAAACATTTAAGCAAGGCGTAAACTGTATTCACAGTTCAGAATTAAATCAGAAATACTCTGCTGAAACCAGTAATTTTGGGTTTCAATTTTCTTTTATCTTCTTTATTCTTACGCCAGCTATAAATCATATCACTACCCAATCATTCTTCTAAGACATGGGAACATTTAAATGAAGGTTCTGTTTATTCCTTCTCCAAACCAGTGACTAAATTTAAATAAAATGTTCTTGGGGTTAAAGAAACATGCCATTTCTTTTAAAGTTGTCAACTCTCTAAAAAGTTAAAAAAGGAAAACCAAAAGAAGGATTGTCAATGCATCATTTTAAACATACAGATTAGCTTTAACCCATAGGCTTTTTGGTATACAACCTAAGAATTCTGTCAGACTAAAAAAATAAAAGAGTACGTGAATGGGGGCTCGGGGAGGGGAGCGATCATGAAATCTCAGTGCTTTTTAAAATAGTTCATTTTCTTGAGGCTAGACAGTTATGCCAATTCAGTCAACCAGAGAACTTTAATAAAAGATTTCAATCAATCCTTTTTTTTTTTTCTTTTTACTTTTTGTCAATTAAGAAACAGGAATCCAATGCTCATACATTATACAGAAGTGGAATGGGGGATCAGAAAGACCAAGTGAGCCTCACAGAGAGTTGGCACCATGGCCCAGGGGCCCTCCACCTCTCCCCTCTGCTGGTGTGACTCGAGGCAAGCCACTCAATACCTCTGAACCTCCATAGTCTTATCTGTAAATGGGGACGAAAATCCCATCTGTCCCCAACTATGGCTTTGAGGTTTACTGAGCACTTTCTACGTGCGCAGTATGGGGGGCGACTCTAGTGATACTCTGCGGTGAATAATCCCTAGCCTTAAGTTTATAAACACAGTTAAGGAAGAGAAATAAATGCTGATACAGTTGCCTTTTGTGGCTGTGGTCATCATGGAGTACTTGGGATAAGAGTATTGATGGAGGGCGGGATGCTTAAAACAAAACAAAAAAACCCCCAAACTTTGGTAAATTCAAAACTCCAGACACCTTAAGTTTTACTATCTAAATGTTTGTTTTAAATTCCTTTAAGGTGAAAAATAAGAGGAGAATCACCCAGGCACAATGGGGAAAGGCAAAAGAGGAAACATTCAAAACAAAAAGAGCCAAGATTTACGCCCCAGGAACTCCATGGCTAGCTGAAAATGCCAAAGAACAGCAAGAATTCCCATATCTGGAGTCATGACGAAGCATTCCATGTAATCAGTTTCTTTCTTAAATTTTATTGATGAGAATGTTCTACAAGTTTTATAGTACCTGCCCTCCTAAACAGAGAAAATGCAAAGAACTCCACCTGTATTGCAGGGTCAGGTCACACTGGCATCATCCTCAGAGACATCAGTGAGCTTTTCATGTTCCCTGAGGCTACTTGATTCTGTACCCCTCTGACCTCCCACCACACACCCCCTTTACCTGTCAGACCTCAAGTTTTCTGGCTCCAATGCATATGTGTGTGTGTGTGTGTGTGTGTGTGTGTGTGTGTGTGTGTGTAGGGGTGGGATTGGAGAAAAGAGAATTAAGGAAAAAAATCTGTACAAGTTCTATAGGATTATAAAATTGAGAAATAATTTGGTTTTGGTGAAATCCTGGGGGCTTTTGAGTCATCTGCCTAAATTTTGAAGCAAATACATGGACCTATTTTATGGCAGCTCAAGAGGCTTTTTCCCTGGTCTTCTGGTATGTCCTAGATAGCAGAGGTTATCTGATCCACGGCCTCCAGACCAGTGAGGTCGCACTACAGAAGCTATAACACCAGCTCCTAGAAAAAAAAAAAACACGCGCTTTGATAAAAGGGGCGGGGTGGGGGGGCACGGCAGGGGGAGAGGGGGAGATTCCTGGAACACATTTCAGTTTCTGACCTAGAAATCTACTCTTTACAATGAAAGCAAAAAAATAAAAAAATAAATAAAATGAAAAAAGAAAAGGGATATTGTAGGTAACACAAAAGTCTGTGGCATCTTATCATTTTGCTGTGCTTTGAGCAAGCTTCAGAACCATCTGATAGCAGGGGATTCTATTAGTTACATGCATTATATGCTGGAAAAACAAACAAGTGCCACTTTACATAGTTGAACCAATTCATGATATGACACCTCTATAAAGCAGGGAGAAAGATGATCTTATTATATTCTGTTTTCCATGACTGTAGAGCCCAACCTTCCCTAAGCCGTGTTCACAGTGATGGAGGATGCCGCCCAATGCCTTCTGTGGAACCAGATTTATTTAAAGGCATGATGGGGAAAAATGACAACAAACAGGTAACAGAAATTATAAATATTTAATCAAGGAAGACACTGAGGGAAAGAACAAACCATCATCATCATCATTATCTTCAAGGCTAACATTTGCTGGGAGCTTACTAGATATGAACCAACGGGCTAAAAAAGCCTCTTGTTCAGTCCTCACGGGGCGCCGGTGAGGGAAGCCCCATTGCCATTTCATTTTCCCAGATGAGGAAAGAGGCTCAAAGTGGGCAAGGAGGTGGTCGGTGAGTTCAGACCTATGTCACAGGAGAAAAACCCCTCCTTTCCTCACAAAACCTTGTGTTTTTCCAAGGAGCTAAATAAAACAACAGCTTCATTCTTTTAGACCCATATCCCTGGTGTGTATTTTCTCTTGGTTTTTAAGATTAAGTAATCAGATGGGCAGAGAAAGACCAATGAAAAGATGCCCTATATACAAACACATAAATAACCAGCTTTTCCAAACTTTGAAGGGCTGTCTTCAGATTAGTCTCCACCTCCTGGTCAGGGATAATATTTCCCTACTTTAAGTTTTTTATTCATCAACGATTTATGGAGATGAGCCATGCAAACATGCATAGAACATATTCTCGGTCTGCAAGAAGCTCACAGTCTAGGACAGAAGACAGAAGTGTAACCACTGAATCAGAGAAGAATGCAACAACGCAGGGACAGCCGCACGAGATGCCGTAAGAAGTGAGCAGGACAAGGTGGCAAGTGGTTAACCATTAGGGAAAAAAAAAATTGTTTCCTGCTCCAATGTTACTTCAAGACTCTGGGTTTTGGTTACTCCAATTTAAAATGCCCTAGACATTAAGTGCATTCACAAGACATTGAAAACAGATTATTATCACTATGAGATAGTTACATTTTCTCCCCGCCATCTTAAGCAAGCAATTCTATACCCCAGCATCTCAGGTTTTGATCACTGGAGGGTAGGATGCTACATAAATATACTACTGAAATGTACTAATCTATTAACAGTAGCCTCAATATAGTTAGACTATATTGAGGACTGTGAGATTCTAGTGAATCACATTCAGAAAACACTTCAAAAAATATCTACTGTTGGGGCGCCTGGGTGGCTCAGTGGGTTAAGCCACTGCCTTCGGCTTGGGTCATGATCTCAGGGTCCTGGGATCGAGCCCTGCATTGGGCTCTCTGCTCAGCAGGGAGCCTGCTTCCATCTCTCTCTCTCTGCCTGCCTCTCTGCCTACTTGTGATCTCTCTCTCTCTGTCAAATGAATAAGTAAAATATACCTACTGTTTTATCCAGTACCAACACTACAGCAACAAGATCAGAGAATAGTGTATTTAAAAATCACCACCGTCCACAAGATAAAGAGTATATTTTGACCATGGCTTAGACTATGTCTAACTTATTTCTTGCCCCTCCCTTACCTAAAGTCAAACCAAAGTTGGTCTGTTGTCTGCACAAAACCAAAATTGTCTGGTTGTGTTAATACAAAGTCAGATGACTCTCACCTAAATCGTGTCTTAATAACACTAATTGTGCCATCAGAATTCTAACAACTCCTTGCTTGTGGTAAAGTAGAAGGGGACCAAAGCCAACCTCAACCCCTCAGACATCTCAAAGACCCCGCTCATCCTAACGCATCGGGAGATGTTGGAAGTATAATTTCTCTAAACAGTGTGAGCAGAAAATCCGACATTGCTTCTAAAATTGAATCAAGGTAGGGGAGAGTGTGCTATAGGCCCTTGGAGGGAATGTACTAGGAAAGCCAAAAGCGGTCATATTGGCAGCAATTTCTCATGTCAACTCACGAATGGTTTCTGAACACAGATCCTGAATGGAAACCCAATTTTATATTAGGCCGTGACCATCTGTATGTATATACAATAATATTTGCCGACAACAGTGACGATGCTTTCCGCATTTTCCTGCATAATGATTAGCATGTCAGCAGTGTGTACAGGATCTTCCCAAATCAACAAAACATAATTAGAAGCCTACCAAAACGTCCCTATCCTACCATGCTTCTGAGAGAAGGAAAAAAAGAAAAAAAGAAGATGAGGCAAGGAAGCACTCAAATGTTGGCAAATGACAAGTACTTGTCAGAAAGACTTATATGGTGATTTCACAGTGCAAAAAGGTGTGTGTGCAAAGCACTGAGCTCTTGATATTAACCGAAGGAGGTGAGCCAGTTGTTGGAATCATCTTTATTAATAGCTTGGGCCCTAGGAAACGAAAGGGGGAAATGATCATTGTAGATAGTATTAGCGATCATCCCAAGTCTAAGATTAACTATGGGACTTTGCCAAACAGAGCTAATAGGCAGCCGACCGGTTAGGAAAATCCTAAGTTCCAAGAGCCTTCGGACTTCTTCCGGGCACCCTGACACCAGGCTGGCCTGCCACTCTGCATTTCCCAGCCTCCCCTACAGCTGGGTGACCAGGTGGCTAAGTTCTCTCCAGTGTGAGAAGGCACACAGGCCAATTCTAGCTTGGTGCCTGAAGAGCAGGCTGCCCCTCCTCCACTTTCCCTTTCCCCCTTCCCAGAGGCTGAAATGGTAGGACCATGACGCTAGGAGCTACACGTGGAAGGTCAGCAGAGCCACCATTAACCTACGTCTCTGCATGGTTCGATGGAACCAGGCTACCCGCGGATCTGGAGCGCCCACCCTAGACTGTTAGATAAATTTCTAACTGTTCAACTCACTGTGAATTTTAAGTTTTCTGTCCTCATTAATACAGTCTCGGAATTACTAACAAAGATGCAAGAGCACTGGTAACAGTATTATGGATAATGTTCTCAACTGACTTCACCATGGACGTCATGACCAGGTCATCTATATGGTCAACGAAGGGTGCCCACTGGACCCAGGATTCCCCAGTATAAACACCACTACTACCTCAGTTGGCTTTGGACCGGTAAGTATAGGCAAGGGCAGGAGTAGAAGCCACTCTCCTCCAGATTCCCTAATCAAAAGTCCCTGGTAAATACTGTGGAAAGGGAAGTGGCTGAACACTGGGAAGAAAAGAATTGTCAGGAACCACTAAGTAGTTAAGTTAATGAGCCCAGGTCCCTATTAATGCATCAACACAGTCACTTTTCTTTCTCATCCTCAGTAAATTATTTCTTCTAGGAAAGTAAAAAGTTCACACACAAAAAATAATTGCCCCTGCCCTTCAACTTCAAAGGACATGCCTCACTATAATTGATACAAGTGAGCCTTACTCATTTCCAAGAAACATGAGCAGGGTAGACAAGTGAGTAGTCAGAGCCAAGAGTCTAAGACCATAGTACGATCACATGGCAAGTCGTTCGTTCCCCACTCATTTAAGGAAGATTGATTTTCAGTGCCTCCCAGGTATGTTACTGGGTGCCACGGTTACGGCAGTGAACAGAGGGCACAAAATCCCTGTGCTGGGGAACCTTAAACGGCGGCACTCCCAGAGCTGGCTTGTATGATGCGCATGGCACCAAGGGAAGAGGATCCGTATCAAAAACCCCCACCACGCAGCCATCCGCAAACCCTGCCAGAAGTACCCAAATGCAGACTGGGAAGAGGATTTTGTTTCATAGGCAGAGTGACCATACAGAAACAAACAACACTCAGGCTAAATCAATTTTGACCGTGACTTATTGGCATTGAGAACAAATGGTCACTTTGAGTGAGAACTTGTTTCGTAAATGAGGGGAGAGGTTCACAAAACGTTAAAGATTCCAACCGAGCAACTGGGATGTAAATTGTGACCAGGTTTTGAGCTGACACGTGAAACAGTTTAATTTCGGTTCAGCTCTCAGCAGTGCTGGGCATCTGCAAGAGAAACAGATGCCCTGAATCATTTCAAAGTACGTTCCTGTCAGAAATGTCCTTTGTGACACTCAAATCAATTTCCTCCGCCTTTACTAACTGTTCCACCAAAAGAAAACGGGGGGAGGAGGAGGGAGGGGTGAAGATTCTTTTAATCGAATGTCTTCCCACTGAGGCAAAATTAAACCCAAACCTATTAAACAGTCCAAATTTATGTTCATTTTTTATAATTAGTGTTGCTTTGATAGAAAGGATGGCAATAGGATGGGATGGGACCCGATCCATTTTCTTTGTGGAGAACTCTTAAGTTTTTGACTTGTCCTGGGGAAAAGAGGGAAACCCACAGGAGCTGTTATGTTTCCCCCCGCCAAAAAAAAAAAAAAAAAAGGTGAGACTCCAACTCTTGTCCAAAGCAGCCCAGAAAAGTCCATGGAAATGGATTCTCTTTTACTTGGGAATTTCAACTACTTACCCAAACTCAGAAACGGATCTTTACCCCTCTCTCCTTGTAGATTGTCAAATTCACATGGCCACATCTCTTTAGAATCTGCAGTCCATTTCTGAATATGCTTATGAGACAAGGCTCTGGACAGTTGCTTGGAAATCAACTAAACTCAAGTCTCCTACGTGTAGCCAAAAGAATAAATAATCAAAACGCCACCAAACAAAAATGGAACACACACTGAATGTCTAAAATACTGTAGTTTGTCACCTCTCCCCCTACCTTGAGCCACACCAACTAAAGACAATTGTTTTTCTCTTTCCTACTATACTTATCTGGACCTGTCATAAAAACAGAGTAAGTAATAATACAATGCCATGCAGTTTTCATTTGCCAGGGAGGATATTTTCTAGCACGTGTCTCCTTACCTGCTTCCCAATGTTGATTTAATGCAAAGCCATTACCAGGCCCTCCCGCACTTAGTCATTCCATGGAGAAAGCCTGGATAGTCACATCCCGCCAGAACCCAAATAACTTTGCCAACTGTGGCCATGCCTGAGAATAACCTTAATCTTCCATAGGGAAGCTGTCGTTTATTGGGACTCAGAGAGACAGACATAGAAATGTTCAATATATGAGGTTTTCCAAGTGATTTGGCCTTCAGGGACTCACCTGTACCCTTTAAGACCAGCGAGCTCACTTGTATCCTTGAATGTCTGATCACAATTAAGTTTGCTAGAACAATCTTCCCTGGAAGAGCCATTGACTCCATAGACAAAGGAGGCACTTCAACATCAGAACAAGGCTCCTGTTCACACCTGGGCTAGTTGACGCTTTTCATTCTCTTTGACAGCCAAGGAAGGGAGAAGGAAGAGGCAGAGGTTTGGACCACCGTGTGTCCTGGTTCTGAGACAGAATGCCCAACTCTTCCATCTGGCATCGTTTTTGCTAAAGCCAAGAGGAGACACAGGCACCAAGAGGAGCATCAAACAAATGTAGGGGATCTCACCCAGAAACAAGGAAAAACAAACTCACCCGTAAAGTGGACAGTGCCGCCACGAATGGCCACTTTGAGCTGAAACCCAGAAAACTGTCACGCCCCTTTAGTGAGGACACTGGGTTGACCCTGATATAATGACACAAACTCCAATTTATCTACCGTTAGGACCCTGAAGAGAAGATATAGCATACTGGACATGGAGAGAATCCCTGCAAGGGTTCTGCTAACATCATTTAGGAGAATAAAAGTGATGACATGGCAAGATAAAGCGAGAGAAAATGCCACGTGCTATACTAACTTCCCAGACAGCAAAGTTAATGAGTTGCAGATCACGAGCACCTCAGTGTAAAACCACAGTGTGTGCATGTTATGAAATTACTCTACAAAAGATTGCTTAAGCAAATTTACAATGAAAAACAACATCAAAACACCAAGGAAGTGGAATGAATATAAACACGAAGCCCACTTAAACACCTAGGCTGTCTTATTTCAGGAAGGGGGGAAAAAAAAAGATGCTCAACCTTCGACAACGACTTTTTCCAACTACAAAGCAAGATCAAATAAGTGTCCAGGTCGTCTTCATAACAATATATATTTTACAGAGGCAGATAAGCCCAACCACAGAAAATTGATCTTCAATTGCCCCCGCAGCCAAGCAGACAGCATGCAAAAATCCATCCGCGGGCCGTCTTCGGAGGGTCCAAGTGAATACACAACACCTGGAGATGAACAAGAAAAATTTAAATGGGGCCTGTGGGTCTCCAAAGAGCAGTTTTTAACTGGCCCATAAGCTAATAAGAGTGGATATAAACTGTGAACAAGCAATGCCCTATCGGGAGGGACATTTATCACACTAACACGCCCGTAAAATGGAGAGGGCTCATCCACGCGCTCTCGGCAGTTTCTATTAGAATGTTAATTGTTCAAACTGAAGAAAAGGAGCCATAAGGAATGGCTTTCACCATCACGCGTTAAGTTTATTTTTGTTCTTCTGACCAGTTCCCAAGGGGCAGGAGGCTAATGACTATTCTTCATCATCAACTGCAAAGGATATTTACATCCATCCTGTAACCATGACAGCTGTGTCACTAATTCCCTAACTGCCTCCCCGACGCGAACCAATCATCTGGCATGAAGCTGCAAGATGGAGTGCCCTGCAGTCATTATTCACCAAGCACTTTCATTAACAAACTGCCCTTAATTACAGCGGTAATTGCAAAATTATTTCATAGCAGCAATTATTTTTCTCAGCCAATCCAGGCTATTTAAGTAGGACATTGCCTATGAAAATGGCAAAAGGCCAAGTAATCTATGACCAAAGATATGTTTTAATTGTACTACAAACTTGGTTTCAAAATATTGCATCAGAGGGCTTTGAAATTGTATTACACATCCCATTACGCAGCACTCCAGACACACACACGCTCCCACAAATTAGCTAAGCTAGCCTTCTCTACATCCTTGATTTGAAAGCAAAAATGCATTTGGAACATTCACATTAAGTACCTAAACTAATGCTATTGCTCAGCAACATAAAAATAAGGAGTTTCTAGATCTACACCTGTACTTTGAGAATTGCCAAGCACACTAATCCATCTGATAGACATCAACTCCGACTAGCAGCCATTCCTTTCGTTGAAGAGCCCTTTGTTCTTTCACACTAGTATACACTTAGATACCCAGCTAAGATAAGGAGTGCTGGTATACCTGTCTATCTGTCGGCTCCATAAACCAAGTCACACAGAACTTCCAGAAATCACACCTTGCTATTTAAGATTACAGACTAAAATATCTCTATGCTTATTAGTTTCCTCACGTTTCAACTTGAGAATTCTTCAACATTTATCGTGAGGATGGAACTATAGTCACAAAGTCCTATTGGGGGTTTTCAGTGAAGTCAGAGAACAAGAAATGTGTGGAGAGAAGGGAGATACGGTTGAATGAAGATAAACTGTGAATACCGCAGTCAGACTATAGGAACACTAGAATACCATTCTAAGGAGTTTGGATGTGATCTGATAGATCACAAAGACCTGTTGAAGGCAAGGGATCGAGACAACTTGAATTCAAAGAGTGGCAATGGACATAAAGCAACAAGGTTGAGAAATCCACAGTTTTCCATGTAGAATTCCACTTGGTGATTGTTGGGTACAGACAATAATAAAGAGCTATTTACACAGAGATTGCTCTGAAGGTTCTAGCCTGGAAGAATAGGCAGATGGTGAGCTAGGGAATGTGATAAAGATCTGTAATGCACTTGAACATTTTAAGCTTGCGGTACCTATAGGGTATCGACCTACAGATATTCAAGGAAGTAGCGCGAGAGCATAATTAATATTTATTGCTTATTATATGCGAGGTACAGTGCTAAATGCATTAGATACATAAGCTCACTTGATACTCAAAACAGTAAGATCTATGGATTAGATCCTATTTTTATAGCCATTTTTAAAGACAAGGAAGCTGAGGCTCAACGGTATTAAATTGCCCAAGGTCACCATGGCAGAAAATGCTATATATACCCTTTGCCCTTGGTAAAAGAACCCTTCTTGTTTAGCTGTCCATGGTAAGGATAACATTTCCTCCCTCCCTCCCTCCCAAACATCTACGTCATGTGCTGGTGGAAGTCTTGTGAGGGATGAGGGGTAAACAAACAAACAAACCAAAAAACAAAAACCAAAAAACCAACTGGTTCTGCTGGAACGGGCTCTTGTCTTGCCTCGTGTCTGAGAGGCAGTTGCACCACCTAAAGCTCCAGCAATCATCTTGGAATCTGACCTCTGGGGTACAAGTCACCAACTGGGGATGGGGAAGCAAAAAGAAAGATGGAGGCTGAATTCCTGAAGATCTGGATGGAGGCTCTGTATCGTATGCCCATCTCTAGGACCTCTTGTAGGTGACAAAATGAACTAGTGTTTAAACCACTATTGGGGGGGTGGTCTCCTTGAAAGTCAAAAGGAAATTCCTAAATGATACAGTCACACAGGTAATAAGTAGCGGTCAGGATATGAAGGCAAGACACCCTGATTCTAATTCCTATGTTTGTGACAAAAGGGCCAGAAGGATCTGGAGAGATCGAGGCTGCAAGTGTTGATTGTCAATTATTGGTGCGTGAACATCTTAATAGATTCCGATACTTCCTCTAACACAAAAAGTGCAAAATACTCAGCATCACTGTAAAAGGAAAGTTTTAGCATCACATACACAATCTGATGATAGGGAATTAACACATTACCAATTTTAGAGAACTACAATCAATAATTCCAACATCCCTAAAATCACCAGGCACAAGTTTATCTTCCCTTTGAGGTCTCATTTGGGGGGGGGGTCCCATAGAATATTTTTGTTAAATGGAGCTACAAAAGAAATGGCACGTTACCTATATACTGAATAAATGGGAAATAATCTAATTCCTTCCTTCCTAAATTTTAATTAGATGAATGTCAAGTTCTATCAAGAAACAAAATATCAATGATTTTGCAATAAAAGTAGGTTTGCATATAAAAATCATCTGCAATTTCTCTTGTCAAAGTCATTAATAATTTATAGGCTCCAATCAGTTATTATGTTAGATTTCCTATGCAGGTAAATGTTTATAGATATTTTCTTATATTATGCACCGGTGAATATTAACTGAAAGGTTAATAATCTGTTATTCCCACAAGAAGAACTGCCAAATTAGTGTTTGTACCTTCCCAGGCAGAACATCTATCTGAAAGGATGATGGAGTTAGGGGTTTCATGATGACAACAACCTTAAAAATCAAAAGAAATCGTTTCTTTATATAATTTACAAAAAAAATTCGACATAAACTATGGGCTTTCCCAAAGAGAATTTATATTCTCTTATTAAAATATTATTTTTGAGGTTCATGATTTAACCAGAATTCCAAATCTAGTCTTTGTAGCAAGGAGATGAGACAAATGGATTCTTCTATATAAGGCAGTATTTTAAAATATCCACATAGTTCATACTTTTAACAACATTATGGCCAGTAAGTGAATGTATTTCATTTTGATGATTTCATATATTGCGTTAATGAGAAAAATCGAGGCATATTATCTTACGATCTAAAATACTGTGTAATTACAAGTTTTATGCCAGCTTTCAAGTAATTCAGTTTTTCGAAGATAGCAAAGGGAAAAGAATCTGGGCTAGACAGATAGTCTCTCTCTCAACAGTGAGAGAAAGCAATTCAACTTAACAGTTTCGGTTTTCTCCCTGAAGAGCTGCGTGATGATCAGTGAGAAACACTGGATTAATTCCGTATTCTCGCTGCTTATATATGTTTTTAACATCCTCTGGAGTCAATGCGCTAGCAGTAAGCACATAGTACTTGGGGAAAAATGCCTACCGTAGGACACTCTCTAGGCTCTCCGTAGTGACTAAAAGCAAACATAATAAAACAATCTGCCATAAATTCCGTGCTTCTCCATTTACCTATTCTTCTCCGAGCACTTTAAAACATGCAAATCATATTCCAATGCATGCCTAATGTTTGACCCAGATTACACAAAAGAATATCAGGGCAATAAAAATCTTCATGTGCTCTACTTGCAAACGTTGGAGAGTAAAGATGGGCAGTAAACTACCTCCACCGTCGTGTCACGGATTCTTCTTCCTAATAGCCTAGTTCCAAGAGCTGCTAGCTACTAGAACTTCCTGCGGTATTCACGGCCTGTCGTAAATTGTCCTCCAAGACTTCCTGACTACATTCACACCACGGGTTTGTCTTCCTAGCAATTTTGCAACAGTGGTGTGACACTCCAGGCAAAGCATTCCATAGGGTTAGAGCACTGCTGGAGGGAACCAGAGGAATACAATCATCACCCACAAATGCACCATCTGCTGTGGCTTACTGCTTAATTAAACTAAAACTGGTAGGTTCTTAATTCTCACAGCTCATAAAAATAAAGGTCACAACAGAGTATTAGCATCCTGCATCATCCACATAACATACAGTTGCTAAAGTCTATTTTGCCAACCTATCACTCAAAAAAGGAATATACCATCTAGCTGATGCCAAAGCGAGGCAAGATTCTATCACTCGGATATCAGATCGGTGACAGTGCTGAACTGTCAGCCTGAGTCAACAGAAGGTTCAGTCTTCTGTCTTTGTTCTCCACCTCTCCTACAGCGCTTGCCAAAAAAAATTCTTCCATACATTCTAAGAAGACTACTTATGAGTTCGCTTGATCGATCACGCACTCATTTCTTCAGCCATTTATCAAGGGCTTCCAACACAACGCATCGTGCTTAGTACTTTGGCTGATGCAAAGACAAATCGGACACAAGTTCTAAGAATGTGCAGCTCCTGATGATCCCACTGTGTGTGTGTGTAGGGAACATATGAGACAGTTTTATTGAGATAATTTACATATCATGCACTTCATCCATTTTAAAGCATGCGAATCAATTGTTTTTTAGTATATTCGCGGAGTCGTACAACTATCACCACTATCTAATTTCAGAACATCGTCTTCACTCCAAGAGTGATTTCCTACCCATTAGTAGCCACTGCTGTTCTCCTTCTCGAATCCCAGCCCCTAGCAGACCACTCCTCTACCTTCTGTCACTCTAGCTTTGCCTGTTCAGGACATTTCATATAACACGTGACCTTCGGGGTGCTTCCATATAGCAGGTTTTCAATACTAATCTATGTTCCTGCACATCTCAGTACCTCATTATTTCTTGGAGAGGAACAGTATTTTATTGTATGGATATACCACATTATTTATTAGTTGATGGGCACCTGAGCTGTTTCCATTTTCTGGTTATCATGAATAATACTGCTATAAACATTCATGTACATGTTTGTGCATGGATTTCATTCTCTTGGGTATACAGCCAGGAGTGTAACTGCTGGATCATATCTAAGTATGTTTAACTTGTGGAGAAAGTACCAAGCTACACCATTTTCCATTGCTGGTTGGACTATATGGCATTAACACAAGCAATGGACAAAAGTTCCAACTTATCCACCTCTTTGCCAACATTTATTAATATCTCTTCTTTACTTTAGTCATCCCAGTGGATGTGAAGCAGTACCTCACTGTGATTTTGATTTGAATTTCTCTAGTCACTAATGAAGCTGAGCATCTTTTCATGTGCTTATTGGCCACGTGGACAGATGCATTTTGTGTCCTGAGCAACTTTTCATCAACCGTTTGGTAGAAATATAGAAGGGCTATATTGGCAATCTGCCAGCACCTCTGTGTGATATTTCCTAAACGACTAATGTATTTTCTCTTTCTAAAGGCTCTTTGATGTTTAAATCAAAACCCTGGCACAAATGTCCAAAACCAGACAAGTCTTGAGAATCTATAGCACAATTTTTCTGGGGGAGTGGGGTGGGTTAGTCAGTGAGGAGGTAAAATTTCCCTTGACTAGTTTGTTCTTTCTAGTCCATTTCCCAGATCTACTGGAAGTCAACTAATAAGAACTTCCGAGGAAGGTAAGTGACGTGGGAGGGGCTGAGTTACGGGAAATTCCAGAAGACAAAGTTACGGCAAGAAGAAGGAAGCATGGATTCCACTTCCAAACAGGGAGATTCAAGCAATGTTCTAGAGGAAAAGCAACGGGACTTGATGGATGTGGGTTCTTGGTGGCACGGAGGTTTTGAAGATAACAGTTCTTTGCTAGGAAAGGGAACGAATTAAGGTGTCATTAGGCCAGAATAAGGTGTGTGTGTGTGTGTGTGTGTGTGTGTGTGTGTGTGTGTGTGTGACAAAACACAGACCCACTGAAGGAGGGTGGTGGCGGGTTTCGTTGCTTTTAGAAGGGAAGAGAATCCACGGGGCCACCATGAATTTTTGGCTGGGATATGGAGGTGGTGTTCTAAGACAGGGAACGGGGAGCCGTGCAAAGAACCCAGCAGAATGCACAGACACAGAGCTCAGAAGGTAGGGACTAGAGCTGCCACGGGGTGGGGGGCGGGGGGAGGGGAGAAAAGCTGCAGTCAGTTCATGTGGCAAAGAGAAAAATTCCACATTGTTCTTAAGGCCTTTCAAGCCGACTCATTCTAGTTTGAAACAATGAAGAACTTAATTCAGTGATCTAGTTATGAGCTGATGAATGAAAAAAACCGCTCTTCCTTAATGCACCTGTACAAGTCATCGCGTGTCTCCCCTCAGGCTTCTCTGAACCGCATCCCGCACCCTCAACTTTCTCTCCTCTGTGTGGGTTTTGAAACTTCCTAACATTTCTCTCCGGAGAAGGCAACTAAAAACAAAACAAACGAACGACGTCAACAACAGGCATGGTGATTTGGAGGCCACGTGGGTTCTCGACAAGGAACAAAAGGAGGCACAACAGTGAAGGGTCAGCGGTACCTTTACAGACTTAGGCCCTCAACGGGTAACTCCGATCTCGGGCCAGGGAGTCTGTCGGTGGAGAGAGTGCATGACGGCAGAAACAGCCGGAGACCTTATAAAGCAGCGAAGGGTGCGGACTTCCCGCCAAACGGCTGGGACAGATAGAACCTTTCTCCCCACAGAGCTTAGCTTCAATTTGTGGCCGAGAGGAAGGCTGATAAATACTATACGACGACCAAGTGATCGAACTCATAAAAAGTAAAGCTGAGGGCTGACGGATGGGAGAACCCAGGTGCTACCGAGAGGCCGTGCAGGTTTCTGTGCTTCCTGCTTCCTGTAGGTGGCGCCAAACTCCTTGAAGAGGAAGCAGAGCAGCGTTAAAAGGCCCGGTGTGTGAGTCGATTGAAGCTACAGCATCTGCTTGTGAGTTGGCAATTTCTCTTTCGAGGCAGCTTTTCGTCACTGGTATTGGCAGGCTTTAAATTTCAGAAGTGATTCACCTGCACCACGGTATTTATGAGCTTCTCTCCTTCCCCTCTAAGTGCCCAGCCTCCCATTAACGGTATGGCCGGCTTCACTGCACCACGCAACTGTGTCCATCACTTAAATGGAAGGTTCATTACAGCATCTATTAAAAGGATTTTCAAAGGTAAAATAGCATTTGAAGGCCATTAGGATCCCTGAAGTTAAGACCTACAGGAAGAACTGCTACAGGGCTGCTGTCTACCACCAGACACCAGAAAGAACACGGTTCTCGCACTGGACAGTAGCCACAGGTAACCAGCGGTAACAGGGAGTACCTTCTGAGGTCTCTCCTGCCCCTGCATCTCTCAGGCCTTGGGGCGAAAGAAGGTTACTTCCAGGAACACATCTCAGATGAGCATCTCCTGCTGACCCTCCTCTGCGAGGCAGACTCGGAAGGTCAGATCAGAGTTCTCCTTGGGGGTCCCAGCCCAAAAAGGGGAGGGTGGAGGGGGGTGCAGACAGGTGGGTCGGTCAAATTGGAACAAAAGGAGGATGAACGGGAGGGTGTGTCTCTGAAGGAAGACACAAGCAAGTGAGAATTAGATATTTTGTCCCAGGTTTTCATGAGCATTTTCTAGACCCAATTTTTATAACAAACAAACATTTCCTGCCAACCTCCTAAAATTTTTAAACAGCAGCAGCCAAGACTGACTTCCATTCGGCACAATTACATAAGACCAAGCAGTGCCTTGCTCTCCTTTTTGGAGCTTTGTTTTAAGCTCCCTCATTAATCTTTCAGTCTTTTCCCATCTCTGCTCGGCTATAACTGCCCTGAATTTATCCAAGCCTGCAGTATGCCAGGCTCACTGGGGTCTAAATCACCGAGAGCTGAATACACATTCTACTCATGGGACTCCACACTTCCATCAGAAGGAACCAATCACGGTTTAGGAGAGGTAAACCTCTTTTTAATTGTATTCTATGATACTAACAGGCATTCATTACACATGGACCTTAAAACAAGATTTGCTCTTGGCTGCTCATAATTGTATTTCTACAGCAGTTTAAACCGCTGGCACCTGCAATTGCTAGCAGGCCTAAGCTAAGAATTTCTATTATCCCAGTTTTAAGGGTTACATTTAAAATAAAACTCAGAGGGGCAAAACATTACATACACACATATTTACACAAATTAAATACTATGCACAAGTCAATACCTTCTGCACACAAAACTACATTAAACTCAATTAGCCCTAAGCAAAACTACAAGAAGCAGGTTTTCTGGGAAGCAACAGAGCTGTTTTGTAAAATAAAGAAGATGAAGGCTGCTAGATTATAGAGTTCTGCAAAACTGCCAATAAATGCTTTTAAAAGGGCATTATCAATACCTATTTCTAAATTAATTAACATATATGAAATTAACCTAAAACAATCCAACCCAAGGAACTTATACACAAATAACCTCTGACATATGGCTTATAATAAAGAAGCACTTTTTCAGCATTTATATGTTGTCTGGGGTGCTTCCAGAAGGCTATTCCTGACTACAAGACACGAAACAGTCACCAAAGTAAAGTACAATGTCCTTCTTGTTATGGTTTCCTACTTGATTATGACCAAAATTAAATTATACAAATATTTCACTAAATATCTTCTCAAACCTTATAAATATTAATATGAACTCAATCTCCTATGTGCTGAGCATTTAAAAATCCATTTAAAAATCTCGGAAACTAATTTAAGATTTCCATCTAGAATACAAATTAGCAAGTCCTCTTCCTAGCTCTGTTTTGCTCAGCACCCATATCTGCACATTTAGTGCTGAATGTCAGTTGGTAGCACTTAAAGATGATGAATATTAAAAGCATGCTTCTGCCTGCTAACGTATTAGAACTTGGCAACCACCGCCTTTGTCATACGCTGTGTTTTCAGTGAATAAACTACTGCTTTTAAAACACCAGAACATTCTGCAAATTCCCAAATTGTGAAAAGGGGACACGGAGGGTAAAATTTTATTATTAAGTGCATCAGCTGAGAGGAATGCATAAAATTAAAATCTTTTTTTTAAAACCTACCACCCTACACTATCACTTGGCTATACTTCCTAAAATATTTACTTGAGGGCTGCCTCTGAACAATGAATAATAATGCCAGCAAGTATTAATTGAAGAGGCATTCTGTGTGGGCACCGAGCTCAGCATCTGACATACATACACTGTGCTGTTTTTATATACACGCTAGCCTATCTATCCTCCCTCCTACACCATCTCTATATGCATACAATGTTATTTGCATACACATGCTACCCTTACATACACACGACATCAAAGTTTCTATTCCATGAGCTAAGCTACTGTTATCCCCGGGGAGGCTAGAGGACTGACTAATTTTAAAAAAAAAATTGCTAAATTTGCCAAACCAGAGAATGCGAACATAAAAGACAGCTCATAATTGTTTACATTATTTTCACTAAAAATTAAGGTTCTTAAGGGTTAAAAATTCTAATATATGGAATTAAAGCAATAAGAAACAACTCCAAATGCAAGGAAAGCAGGGCGTAGATCTTTAGTGGGGGGAGGTAAAAAAAAAAAAAAAAAAGGAATGAGAAATGAGAATGCATTTTTGCTGTGGGGGCGACTTTTGTCCTGAAGAGTGGCAAATTATTTCAAAATGAGAAAGAGAAAAAACACAGGACAAAATCTGAATGTAAAAAATAAAGTTGTAGGTTTATGGAAAAGGAATCTTTGGAATGGAATTTTAATGTGTAGTCAAGCTAGCTAAGATTAGAATAAATCTAATTAAGTTAAATGAATTTTAATATCAAAAATAAGCTGGTGTAAAATTAGAATGTGGTTTTTCTGTTAAAATTTAGGACAAAATTTTCTTGAACCACTGGTCTGTTCTTGATAAGAGATTATAAAAGGTTTTTCTTTACCTTTTAAAGTAACTTGCTTATAAAAGAATTTGTGTTTTGTCATAATGATCCCCCCTGTCTTTATGAGGTCTGTGATTACTTAAAAAAAACCCCAAAAAACGGAGTCTTCTTTATTAAAAGCACTGTTTAAATAACTATTTACCTGCAAAGTCTTCGTCACTGTGGTTAAAGAGATAACCAAGTACTGTCTCACGTGACCTATGATCCTATTTGACCTAGTATTTTAAAACCCCTTTGATGGTTTTGACTAAGTTTCCAAAACCAAATTCTTAAATAGTCTTTTTGAACTTAAACTAACTTTGGGATGCTCCAGAGGGTCCCTGGAACGTTTCAAAAGATGTGTTCTCTCTCCCTAAAAAAAAAAAAATAGATGTTAAACTAACTAGGCTTCTTTGAGGCGTTCAATTACATGGGAAATATTGTCAGATGAAAGGTAACACTAAGCCACCTTCATGTTGTATGGAGGCATATAAGTGTTCTATAAATTGTGTGCAATTCCTAGGAATCTAGTATGTCCTGGTATAATGTTATCAGTCACAATTCTAGTTATTATCCCAAAATGTTATGTGTTGCAGAAATAAATCTCCTTGTCAATTGTCTTGTAATGCACTCCCATTAGATCTTTAATCATGGCCATTTTTAAGATTTTTGTCATTCATGAATGGTTATTATTCTCCTCTGATGCTTCTGCAAGAGTGTTTGCAAAAGTGCTTCATCTTCCACGAGACTCATGGAAAATACTATAGAACACAGGTTTATAATAATTTTAAATTCAAAAATAAACAAAAATCCCCTCCCCCATTGAACTGAGTAAGAATTTTCTGAACTAATGGAAAAACTAAGCAAAACAAGTATTAATTACATGGAACTGAATAAACGGAGGATGATTATAATTTGAAATTTTTTCTTTAAACATCAATTTTTTAAAGTATTTTTCCAGATTCAAGGAAGCCTTTTTTCCTCTTTTCTCTTAAGCTACCAGTGACTTAGAGCAATTTGATAAAATATGCCTTTGTGTACAAATGCAAAGCCTTTATCTTTTTCTCTCTACGTGATCCCTCCAGAATTCAGAAGCTCGCAGTGAGCATTCTAATTTTCACGGCAATATAGGTATTTACATAAGTTAACTAAGAATCTGTTCTTGTAACGGGATACAACTGGAAACACTGCTTATATTACCAAGGCTTTGGCTGGAACGTCACACTGTCGAGATGTACAAAGACTCAGATGCGACCAGACAGTTTTAAGGAACTGTGGTTGACTTAATGGAGCCAAAAAGCCACTTGGAGAAACAGGCCTGGCACCTTACATCCAGGGTTCCCAGCAGCATTACCCAGTGAGGAACGGTGGTCGCTTCTGGGCAGGGAGGAGAACCTCAGGATATAATGGAGACCTTGAGGGAAAGAATTAACTCAAATATGTAAGCCTTGCAGGTGAAGTACGATGGCTAGAACTTGAGCTGGCTCTTAGACTTCAGAGCCTTTTAAAAGCCCAGAGTTCCTTATAAAAAAGTTTCAACATATTAAGAGATTCTATCTACATGGTCCAATCACTACTTTTTTTTTTTAAGATTTTATTATTTTTATTTATTTATTGAAAGACAGAAAGAGAGAAAATGCACACAAGTAAGGGGAGAGGCAGAAGGAAAGGGAGAAGCAGATTCCCCCACTGAGCAGGGAGCCCGACACGGGGCTCAATCCCAGGACCCTGGGATCATGACCTGAGCTGAAGGCAGACGCTTAACTGACTGAGCCACCCAGGCGCCCGGTCAATCACTACTCTTGCTGTTTATCGAGACTAGAGTTATTTTGCAAACTTATTTTACCTCTGGCAAAAATGGGGTAACTGTATGAAGCCAAACTCTCTAACACACCTTGGAGGACATCAGATTTTAGTCCTGTTCCTTGTCTTGCAGGTTGTGTTTTCTGCCTAGAAGTTGAACTAGAACCTGAACTCTTCTAGTTTTGTCCAATGTTGGGTGACAACTCTCCACACAAGTGCTTCTAATTTGTATCCCACTCTTCTGACTTGGAGTCACTGAAAACTAAAACTGCTTTTTTTCCCCCCTGGAGCCAGGCACAGTGAACTTGAACTTTAATATTAACTTCCTGAAAATCAGCACGACAGATCACGTGTAGACAGTCATCATGCCTGTTGCTGTGTATGTCTCTCAGGGAGATCAGCAAAGACATTCAAACCACAAACCAGGAAATTCCGTCCGATTGTCACCACCTGCCCTCATCCTGTCTCAAGACGCTTTGAGTCCAATACCTACTAATCTACACTGGACACCTTCAGAACTTAAACTGGTTTAGGGCACCTGGGTGGTTCAGTCAGTGAAGCCTCTACCTTCTGCTCAGGTCATGATCCTGGGGTCCTGGGATCGTGTCCCACATTGGACTCCCCACTCAGTGAGGACTCTGCATCTCCCTGTGCCCCAATTCTAATGAAAATAAATAAAGTCATAAAAAAAAAAAAAGAACTTAAAATGGTTTACAGTTTGCTCCAATCATTACCTACTGTTTTTCTTTTGTTTCTCTCGAAATGCTCTTATTAAACTCCTGGGTATTTACATAATATAGGCCTAACTTTGGGAGCCTACCTGGATCACTGCCTCCTGAAATGAGTCACCAGTGTTCTCAGGACTAAAAAAGAAGTTCAATGACATATGAAGCACTCTGCTACTCAGCGGCTAACCTGATTCCGCTCTCTACAGCCATCAGCCCAGCTTTTAACACACGAAACTTCCAGGAAGTTTCAGAGGGGGAGCGATGGGGTTCAGGGCAGGCTGTCCCAAAATATGCCATCTGGCACACTGATTACTTTGTATTAAAGTTATTTAAACAGCCAGTGCACGAAGGACACTCTGACCCTCCTCTGTCCCCCTGAAAGCAGAAAATGAATCTTGTGCAGAAACGGTACCCTCCCTGTGCGGGAGGGAAAAAGATATCCTTATCACCAGAGATAGTAAATTCAGGGCTGGGAAAGCTACAGAAATAAACACTGTTACTTCACTAATTTACTACCCCAGGCCCAAACCTCTTGTCAATTTTTCACAAGTTCATTGTTGCTTCGTTTAAAACGTATAAAAGAGCTGCCTGCCTTGATCACTTCTTTGAGAGTCCTATTTCCCTGAGTCCCCAGACATGCAAAACTAAAATTGGGGGATTTTCCCCCTCCTATTAATCTGTCTCAGGTCAATTTCATTATTGGGCCAAAGAACATAGAAGGGAAGAAGGAAAAGTTTTCCTCCCCTATGAAGCATAAGCCAATGAGAGGTAGAACAGGAACTCCAACCCAGGTCTCTCCTGCCAATCCCCAATACCCTACTCTGTAGCCCATTTTCTGGCCTATAAAGCCTCCCAAAGGGCTGACATTTGCTGGACACTGCTTACTCTGGGGCTCAATACCTATTTATTTTACACCGGTATTAAACAAGCTTTCTCATATACAAATCTTGTTTCCGCAAGGACTCATTCATCCAGAAGACTGAACAAAACTGCACCTTGATTGGAGTAAGGAAGAGATTATTAATTTAATGGAAAATGGCTTGTTGGGATCACTTGATTTAGCATATGGAAAACTAGCTAGTTTACTCTGTCAAATCTCTGCACAATATACCTGTTCTCACCCAACTTCCCAGTCTGGAAGGCAGGCATGGGACGGTGATCAGAACTGGGCTCTACAGGCAGGGTTCACAGAACTCCCTGCTCAGCAGCCACGTGACCCAGCCTTCATGCCCTCCTTCGTGAAATGAAGACGTCAGGACCCAGTTCATAGAATATGGAGGAGATTAAATGAAATGATGCATCTAGAGTATTGGACGTAGAGTACTCAATAAATGGAAGCTGTTGTCTTTCTTTGGGGTGTCGGATTTTATCAAAATATCTTTCCTCCCTTTCTTGGATGCTCCATGGTTGCTTAATTGCTTAATTTGTCTATTAAGAACTGTCTTACACTCAATAAGTATTTTTTCTACTCAATTTTATGCCATCAGTTCCACAGCTCTCCAAATCATTCTAAATTATCCTTCTGGTTTCCCTGGGCTTAGAGAAATTCAAATTCTTTTTCGAAATTATATACTAAGATCTTCTTTGTGAGCTGATTTTTCTAGCTGCTTAATCACTTCTGTTGACCTCTGATTTTCTTCCAGATTGGCCAAATCTCTCTGATAGGATGACATCTAGAACAATCTGAATTAACCTTTTGAGAGCCCAAAAATTAGGACTTATTTAAATTCTGATTTCTGCCTTGCCCAGCACTTATCAACATGTTCGTTACTGCATACTAATCTCAACATTTCCTCCATGTCTTCCTCATGGCAGATGTTTGGTTCAGACTTCACAGTTCGTTTTTGTTATCTCCCTCTCTTATTACAAGGGAGAAACGGCACAATTACTTCTAAAGTTGTTGTCTGTAGATGAAATCACATTTTCCAAGTATATACTTAGTTAATGTTTATAGGTCTTCATTCACCCCTTCGAGAAATATTTCTTTGTGCCATATTAGGTGGATAATACACTTTTGCGATGACAAAATGATATTTATTTAGGTGCTAGATGCTGTTGTTTGCCTAGGTCCCACAAGTTGCTTGAAAGGAATATTTAAGATTCTTAAGAGTCAAATTAATTACATATTGTTTGGAAACACATAGATATTCCCATTTTCAAATTTAATCTCTCTGGAAAACGAGATAAATGTGAGTCTGCAGACATAGGAAAAAAATATGGAACTACTATTTATCTCTAGCTAGATGGGGTTGTTTTTTATTCCGTTTCTGTACTGATTTTTATAGGCATCCTGTTTTTTCTACTAAAAGTTTTAATAAATCTAAAAGCACTATGTATCTACTCTCAACGCAACCTCAAAAGATTAGTCTCCCTTTAATGAAAAATTAATAATTTAGCACTTTTACTTCCTTTATTCTACCTACCAGTTTTCCACTTTGTTAAATGACAAAAATTCAGCCGAGTAGATTTTAAAGATCACACCAGTTTTATTAATCAATTCATGAATCAGGCGACATCCTGTCTAGAAAGTAGAGGGGAGCTCCAAGAGGCTATAGGAAGGTAAAGGTTTTTAAAGGTTGGGGGTAGGGAATGGAGATTACTAGCAAAGAATCATTGTTTTAGGCAAAGTTGAACTGAAGGGGCTATCGGTAAATTTCCTAGTGCTGGCCAGGAAGTTCTCGTGTGGACTGATAAAGGGGACATTTCAGGGAAGTTGGAACTATAGTTAGGTTAAGGCCCCAAGTCAGTAAACCAAGACTTACTATATAACCTAAGTGATGTCATTTTGGGGTGTGGTTTTCTTTTAAGTTAAAGAAGAAAAACAATATTTTTTGTGTTAAAACTCTGCCTGGAATGTCGTATGGCCTATCAGTACCTAAGATCAGGAATCTTAGATCTGAAAAACGTCCCTCCAATAATTATCACATTTAGTCCATTTGCTTTGCTCGGTCTTCCTCAATAATCTCATGCCTAGGCTGGATCTGTGTCTTTCTAGGCTTCTCTGTTACATTTTGGGCATTTTCTTGAAATTTATTCTCTATCACTGGCTGCATTTTCTAAGTCAAGTCTGCTTTTTATTATTTACAATGACGATTTATTTTACTTATTATGGTTTTCATTTCATTATACCCGTTCTAAAATTCTCATTTACTAGATGCACCCTCTTTATGTATCTCATTGAGTTTACAAAGCAGAGCTTTGCCTACAGTTTGTTTCATGAAGCAAATCTGTTTATAATTTTGCTACAGATTCCTACAACTTCTTGGCTTCAGAACAGTTGATTTTTGTTTTCATTATACATCCATAATAGGTGGTTTGGTTCCTTTCTTACATCCTTGGGCTTGGTTTGTTGACCTTGGTCTTCAATGCCTACCACACTTGAGGTCTGCTTTAAAGCCCTTACCAGTAATTGAGTCTCATTAATGATTTGACAAATCTCTTCCATGCTTACTGTGTTAGCAATTGCGTAAAACGCTGGAGAGTCCATGAAAAGGAGTATACCACCACCCCAACTCTTCCTTCTCTGCCCTTGTGGAGCCTATTTGCGGGAGACAAACAAAGCCTACACTACTGACAAGAAAGGGAGTCAAAGGATGATCAATAGCAGGCACAAACCCTGGTGCTTGACTTCCAAGCACCCAAGGTCATAGACCAAACCAGAACCTGGGAGGGAGCCAGGCGTTTGTTCAATAAGTGTCTCCATCCACTACCCTGCACCGCACCCCACAAAAAAAAAAAAAAAAAAAAAAAAAAAAGAGTATATCAGAGAAGGAACAGGTATTTGCCAAACCAACAAAAGAAATTAGCAGCGCTGAAGAGGAACAAAGGGAATAGAGAACATTATAAGGAGAGTAGGATTCTACCCATGACTAGAGGTAGAAGATGGCTGGGGGGGGGGGGGGGGGTAAAGGATTACGTCACATGTCACATTGGGAGGGGGTTGCTGAAGAAGGGGCAACTCTTTTTTAAGATTGTTTATTTATTGTAGAAAGTGAGCATGAGCAGGGGGAGACAATCTCTAGGCCGAGGGCAAAGCCCCCACGGGGGCCTCGATCTCAGGACACCGAGATCATGACCTGAGCTGAAACCAGACTCAGTTAATTGACTACACCACCCAGGTGCCCTGAAGGGGCAACTCTTAAGCTGGTTTCAACCCCAGGGAAGAATAACAACTCCTTCCAAAATCGACAATGAGCTCAACGCCTGATGCTCATTGTAGTTCCTTCTGGGGATTTGTTTCCTTTTCAGACAATTTCATGCGTATTTTAAAGGAAATAAAGAAGATACTGTTCACAGCACTTTCAGTCACTTTGCTACATTCTTGGGAATCTCTGGTTCAATCTCAAATGAAACTTCTCACTAACATTATGTTCAGTTATTTACGCCCTCTAAATAATGAGTGTTTTTAGGCAAAGATTTCCCAGCCCATCCAAGTAAATGAAAGAGCCTCCCCTGCAACAGAGACTCACATTTCCATCCCGAAGGCCCCGCAGGCGTATCTGTGAAGCTTACCACCATAAGACTCATTTAATTTTGAATTAAATTAAGGGCCCAAAAGGTAAATGCCTTGTTTAGGTTATTCCAACTAATGTCCTAAACTTACGATTTCAATAGTTCTCCATCCAATTGATGACTCCTACTACAATAAAGAATTCATGAACCATGGAACCACCTGACAAAAATGAAATAAATAAATATCACTCCCAGCTTAGAAGAAAAAGCATTTGCGTAGTCCAATTCCTAACTTGCAAAGGGTAAATAAATATCTGGCGGGCGGAATTCTCAGTAAGATTTTCAGCACATCTATAACCTGTAAGGAAAAACCTGGGGTGCAAAGTCTGGTTTTCCCATAAAAAGCACACCAAGTTAGGAAGACCCCAGATTTCTGAGCTACCCTGTGGACACACATAACGAATATTCATGTAAGAGATGATCTGATGAAATGGAAATGAAATACTGATCCTGTTTTCTTCAGCCCAGTTCTAAGTTTCCCCCTGGCGGGGAGGGAGAGGATTATTTGATAGGTTCCTTTATTCAACATAAATTTATTGATCCAATTGCCTCAGTTTTTGTGAGGTTTTCTAACAACGCCCAGCTGATGAAAACAGGACTGGGAAGGAGGGCCCTGGGGGGTCCGGGGCGGGGGGTGGAGAGGAAAGACCCATGAAAGGAAGAACCTGGCTGGAAATCACCAAAGAGGACAGTGCGGAAATCTACAGGAAATCCACACTACCGAGCCATCTTATTATTTCTGAGCTGGGCACACAAGCAGGACATCTGAAGGGAGGACCCACCTCCTCTCTCCCGTCTCCCCTGACCAGGAAACAAGAACAGAATAAGGGATGGCACCAGGGAGGAGAGAAAAAAAGCAGGCTCAAGAGAAAAGCAGGAGGCGGGCAGGGAGAAGTTGGGACTTCAAAGAGGAGACTAATAGAGTTTGAAATATTGAAAGTGGAGCAGATCTATTAGGTGTGGCATGTGTGTGCACGGCTAAAGTGGAATGAAGATGAAGGTCATCTTAGTTGAGGGAGGAGAGCTATGAGATCTGGGTATTAGCAAAGTCATCAAAAGGTACGCTCTACTTCGGGAGGGCACTGGGTAGCATCTTTAGCATCGCCGAGGAAAAACGGGAGACTCTCTTGAAGCAACCGTGGAGGTGAGGTGGGGCCGGGACAGTGGACAGGGACTAAAGTCTGGTTGGCGGTGACACACGCTCAGTAATGTATCAATTCCCATTTCTAAGAAGGGGGAAGATTAGAGATCCTTGGTCTGGTGCCCCCACTGACTTGAAGGCAGATTAGAGTGGCGTCTGATTTGTGTCAATTTCATGAATTTAAGGTCACCCCAAACTAACAGGAGTAATCTGGGTGTTAAGAAAGTCAAGAGATACATTTGATCCCTACTTCTCTACTCAGGAATAGAGAGAATTTTTTTAATAAGCGAATGTTCCTTGGCTACCCTCGGATCTCCCTGGGTTCCCTAAGGCGGTCGCTCCAGCTAGCAGAACGCTGCCTGGAACCTCCGTGCTGTTCTACACAGGCCCTTGTGGGGAGGGCACACTTCTCCCTTCTGGGTTCTTTTGGCTGGCCTGATAATTATGTTGACATAAAACAGCTTTACAGGAGAAAAATTTAATCTCATACCTAAGGGAACCCCAAAGACATGAGGCTTCTTCCCAGGCAATTGAGGCTTAGAAGCATCTTGAGCTAAGGACAAAGGGGAAAAGGGATAGGATCTGGGGCTCAAGGGCAAGGTAAGCCATTCACAGGAAGATGGAAAGAGCAATCGTTTGGTACACAAAAGCTCCTCACTGGAATGGAGACACCGGGACAGGAGGGGACTTGGCACAAAGAGGCCTGCAGCACCCCCCAGCTCCCCTGCCCTGAGTCTTCATAGTTATCTCTGCTCAAGGCTCTCTTCCTGCACTGGGCCCTCTAAGAAATTCTGAGAGGCAATTACAAGTGAAGCAGGAAGCTCCTTCTGGGTCCCCTAGGTCCCCGACTGTCCAATATCCACACGTCAAAGTGGCGCACTCCAGGGGGGCCTGTCCAGAACCCCTTCGCCTCTTCACTTCTCCCCCTGCTTACCGAGTGCCGGGCCTGGATCAGCACGCACTTCAGATTGCTTACTGGTCTTTCCCTGTGAGTGATGACAGTACTTCAGAATCCACAGGGCGAAAACTAAGCTTATAATGTCCCTGCTTCCATTCACTTGGTCAACTAAGCCAGAAAGTCATCTTCAAAAACGTCCTTTTTTCTCCCCCATATCTCCCTCCCATCCCCTCCCTCCAACACCAATTGGTAAACAAACCCAAAGAATGTCAACTCTTGAAAATCCACTGGCTCTTTCCCAATCTGCCTGCCACAGACTCAAACCATCCTTTCTCACCTGATCTTCCAAATGGCCCCATAACTACTAGGTGGTCCCTACTCCTCCGGGACATTGCCTCTGCCATCACGGTGCAGTCTCTGTAAGTAACAAATCTGATCCGATCACACCAAGTTAAAACCTTCAGTGGCTCCCTGTGCCTACAGGATGAAACCCAAAACGAATTCAGCTCCCAGTCCTGCCCTTCTTGACAGAGGGGGAGAGGGAAGGCAGGAGAGAGAGAGAGAATCCCTGCCCAGTCTTCCTCGGAACTATTGGGAGGATCAAATAAAAATATATGTAGAGGCCCTTTGAAGACTATAAAGCAGCACCCAGCACTTCTTAAGCCTTTAATGGGGTCACAGCCCCTTTGGAGAGTCCGAGAAAAGCTCTAGAATTTTCTCCAAAACACCAACACACACACATCTACCTACACGTAAAACGCGGCAACCAGTCTGAGAGCACCTGTGGACGCTCCGAAACGATCCCGACTGCATATTTCCTTAGGTGTTTATTATTTTCGTGTTGGTGCCCAGAACCAGAGTGAGCATCATCCAGCTAGCATTTCCAGCCTCACAAACAAGCGAGTGGCTCTCTTGTGGGCAGTCTGATTATTCATGCAGATGTCTAAAATATTCATCAGCGGGGTCACTGGGCACATCGCGAATCTAGGCAGAAAATTAGTACAGTAGTTAGAGCGGAGGGCTCCGTCATTTCATCTGAGCGCAGCTGTCCCTCCACACACAACTGTTTGAAAAGAACAGGTTATTTTGAAAACAATCAGCTGAATTGAGTTAAAAAAAAAAAAGCAACAAAAACTGGCCACTGGGCCTTCCTCTAACCGAATGAAAATGAAGCAAGGTTCCTTCCTTTTCACATAGTTCATCGATGCAAAAACAGACCCACTGAAGCTATTCCATAGCATAACTGTCCATTATTCATGAGCCTGTTTTTTGCAGCTGCGTCTTCAAGCACTGGGCTCAGACTCTATTTGTCTATATGTCCTTGTACATGTTTGGGCGTATTTACATTGTGGATTTGTGTTCTCAGGGAACTAGAAGGTAAGGAACACGGCTCGCTCTGCCTGTTTGCACAGAACACATCGCATCGGATCTTGCCAGAATGTAGTATCTGAGGACAGCAAATCCAAATTCATCACCAGAGCACGGGCCTAAAATCCTCACTAAAAAACAAAACAAAAACAATAAAACCCAGAAAACAAAACCCCAAAATGATCCTATTGCCCTTCAGAAGACTAAAATAACCAGAGTTGGTATTCCTGACCAGTAATTAAACCCTAATTACAGGTGATAAGAATATGCCACCAGAGTCTACAATATCACCATCAACTGTTACCGGCATTGCAAACAGTAAAGATGTCTTTTACCTCCTATAACTTCACATCCACAGGGGCTCCATGTACTAGGAACCACGCATATTGAAACCAAAAACTAAATGTGTTCTTACTATGAGAACCTAAGCCTAAAACCAACGCTAGCCTTTATGTTTTTTTTAAATGATTTTTATTGGTTTATTTGACAGAGAGAGAGATCACAAGTAGCCAGAGAGGCAGGCAGAGAAAGAGGAGGAAGCAGGCTCCCCGAGTGAGCAGAGAGCCCGATGCAGGGCTCGATCCCAGGACCCTGAGATCATGACCTGAGCCGAAGGCAGAGGCTTTAACCCACTGAGCCGTCCAGGTGCCCCCAACGCTAACCTTTAAAAATAACCACTTCCTTAGCTGTTCTTTGCTTATCTCCTGACAATTAGTGTTTCGGGCACACAAATCTTAAGACATATATCCCCTGGGAATAGGAACTTAGGTCTTTGCTTTTGATCAATTTCCAAAACACAGTCATTCTAAATCACTGCAAGGGCCTTACTGTTGAGTTCTTCACAAATACCTGCATTTCCCAATTTTTGTCACGAGATGGCAATATCATGCATTGGTAAGCCATAAAAGTCCTTAGGTCTTCCTTTCTCACTTTAGAAGTGAAGTTCTCAAACTTTATGATGTCAGGACCCTTTAAAAATTCTTAAAAATTATTGAGGACCTCAAAGAGCTTCTGTTGATATGAGTTACATCTGTTAATGTCTATATCAGAAATTAAAATTGATATCTTTAACATTTTTATTAATCTACTCAAAATAATGATAAATCCATTACACCTGAACCTAAATAGCATATTTTTGTAAAAACTACAGTTTCTAAGGCAAAAAGATTACACGAGAGATTTCTGCAAATCTCTTCAATGTCTGGCTTAATAAAAAACAACTGAATTCTTCTGCTTCTTCATTCAGTCTATTGTGATATATTCTGCTTGAAGCCTATGAAGAAAATCCACCCTCATACAGGTATGTGGTTGGAAAGGGAGAAGTATTTTAATGGTCTTTACAGATAATTATGGGCATTCTTCTTTGATATTATACCAAAACTCAACAAGATGTGGTTTCTTTTTTTTTTTAAAGATTTCATTTATTCATTTGAGAGAGAGAGAGAGAGCAGGGGGAGGGGCAGAGGGAGAAGCAGACTCCCTGCTGAGCAGGGAGCCTGATGCGGGACTCGATCTCAGGACCCTGAGATCACGACCTGAACTGAAGGCAGACGCTTAACCCACTGAGCCGCCCAAGGCACCCAAGATGTGGTTTCTTCATGCTGAGTTAGAATGTGGCATTGGAAGCCATATCAAAAGACTTTCATACTCTGCTGTGTGAAAATCCACTTATCTGTCTCACACTTTGAATTTTTTTGTTGTTGGTTTTACATTGTGTATTGGCATTCGGAAAACAGTTCACTGGGTTCTGGAGACCTTCCAAATGTGGAAACATCTCATTACAAAAATAAATAAATCACATTCATTAGTATCACCACCAACCTTATCAGAAAATCTTTAAGTATTAAGAAAGCTGTTAAATTCACAGTGGAGGATACATGTTTTCTCAAAATCTTATTTTCATTGGAAATAACTGTATCATTGACAGTACACACTGTCCCTTGTTTCTCTTAAAATGACAGGCTCACTTTATTTTCAAAACAAAACAAAACAAAAAGCTTAATACACAAGTCTGAATAACCTTAGTTTGTTATTAATTATTCTGTCAAGTAAAAATGGCAGTCATGACGTGTTCAAATAGTTCAGCTTGTAACTCAACGTCACAAGGACTCATCTTTGAGATCATCATCATACTTGAGTTGGTGGAGAAGTACTAATGTGTACTTCCCCATTCATCACACAGACTATTCAAATGATGTGTACTCAGGTCAAGACTGAATAAATTTAACAGTTTCTACTGCTTCATCGGGGCCTTATTCCAAGTACAATACGATTTCTAGGACAATTTGGTGCCAACTGACTTAATTCAGACTAAGGTGCCAGCAGTTTTATCCATTGCTTCTGTGTCACCGGTGGAAACACACTGAAAAAGGTAAAGGACATCTCAGTACTAGGAGAAGAGTTTCGATTTCATGCATTTCCTGAAAGAATCTCGGAGATCCCCAGGTACCCATCAACTACACTTTGAGAATCATACTTCAGAATTTATAAAAGATTTCAAATAGAGTATTTTATTCAGTCCTAAATACTTGGGAAATAGATAGGATAAGCATCCTGACTTGCCCCATCTTATAGAAAGTGAAATTCAAGAACATGAAATTATTTACTCAAGATCACACAGGCTAACAAGTGGCACAGAGGAAATTGATCTTGGGGTTTTGTTCAGTCTGTATTCTTTCCATTATATTACATTACACGGAAAATTGAAATGGATTTGTGTATTTAAAAATAACACTAAGTGGCAGATTTGGAGGAAAGGGAGATGTAGGGTTCCTGGGGCAGGAAAATCTTTATTACTAAGGCACTTGGTTAAGGCCCTATTCGGTTTTCTCAATGACCTACTCTTTTGGCTTCTGTTCTTAAAATTTTAAAATACAGCAACTGGGACCAAAACATGAACTCCATAGGCAACAAATTTAAGTCCTCTCCCAATGTGCATGCTCACGATTTAGTCCTTTATATAAAGGACTTTATATAAAAAGGACTTTATATAAAAAGTCCTTTATATAAAGTCCTTTATATAAAATCCTTATATAAAGGATTGCTAGAGCTCTCAAAACCTTAATTAGAAGCACTATCATCTCACAGTAGTGAGGTGACAACTAAGTGTATAGGTTTTTTTCCAACTTTCGCTTAAGAAGTAGAGCACTCAATAGTTAACATTTTACATGACATTTCAATATGGGGGGAAAAATTGAAGTTCCTCTATCTAGTCACAACACTGTGTTGCTAATATTATTATCACTAAGTATTCACTTACACTACATGTTTGAAACTTTTTAAAGTAATTATTATTATTACTATTATTATTTAGGAATCTCTACATTCAACGTGGGGCTCGAACTCACGACCTCAAGATCAAGAGTCATATGCTCTTCTGACTGGGCCAGCCAGGGACCCCACGTGTTTGAATTTTTAAGACTTTTACATATATTATCCATCTCAATTCTCCAAATTTCAAAGGTGCCACCTTCCTATTATCATCATTTTGCAGATGAGGCCATTGGGGTTCAAAATGAACTTGGGCACGAATACGACTAGTAAGAAGCTAAGTTTAAATCCAAGTCTGTCTCAACTTGACTGACTTGATGCAGAAGCTCTTGGTTCCTGCCCTTTTTCCAGGGCTTTCCAGGGCCAGCAGCTTTGGTCGGCACCATGCAACCAGAAGCTTGATGATGTTCTCCAGTTAGTTAGCTTCCTGGTGAGATTGAGCTGGTGGAATCAATGTCTAAGACATAAAGTTAATTTGATGCGCAGGAAACATTCAGCCTCGCAGTTAACGAACTTCCTTCTTTCCATGCAATTGTTTCTCTTTCTAGCTTACCAACTCGCTATTCAATTATTTCTCAACACCAACTGTCTTGTGAGGACCTACCTTTCATACATTATGAACCCTTCCCTCAGGACTGGAGGCGGGCATTCTGTCTCCTTAACCTCACCCCCCTTGGCTCTTTATTCATGTTCTTTCTTAATGCTACTTAGCCTTGGGGCGCCTGGGTGGCTCAGTGGGTTAAAGCCTCTGCCTTCGGCTCAGGTCATGATCTCAGGGTCCTGGGATCGAGCCCCGCATCGGGAGCCTGCTTCCCCCACTGTCTGCCTACTTGTGGTCTCTCTCTGTCAAATAAGTAAATAAAATTAAAAAAAAAAAATGCTACTTAGCCTTCCGTGGGCATTTGTTCCATCCTCCCAACTAAGTTGCAATTTCTTTTTGCCTTCTTCCCTACAACTTTCAACACAATACTATATATAAACAAAACGCCCACAAATGTTGTTCATAACACTCCATGGAATTGTGATAATGATGTATTAAAAACCTATTTCTTAAGGAACTTGTAACAGATAAACATGTTCTAAGGGGGTCCTCTCGGTGCTTCTAGTAATAAATCAGCTCAGGGGGAACCAGCTAAAAATAATTACCATTGCGGAGCTGAGGGTGAGCTTGAAGTCCCGCTTCAAGAGGTTGGTCGGGAATAACCTAAGCACAGAGCCGGTGGATACCGACTGGCCATGAGTGGATTGTAGTATTTTGGGTTATAAAACACAGATCTGGAAGAATGCTTCTCCTGAAGGAGTGAATGACTAACCTGGAAGAAAGCTCACACTTGTACAACTGCTGGAGGAAGGGGGAGGAGGAAGGACAACATGAACTCCGCCATGGAGCCGCTAACGCACGGACCGCGTTCCTATTGGCCAGACCCTATTCCCAGCACTTGACTTATATTAACTCGTTTCGCACTCACGAAAACCCTAAGAGGTAGGAGCCCCATTGTTAACTGCGTTTTTTAGATGAGAAAATTAAGTCACAGGAAAATTTAAGTAATTGCCTGAGGTTACACAGCTAGTAAGTAGTAGGGCTAGGATGCAATCAATTCATTCACACTGTTTAAATATTTGCCCGACACTCAATTACCTCATGTTTAGGTCTCAAATTTTAGAGAAATTACCATTTGGAGAAAGAGTTAAAGGACCCCTAATATCTAGGCACATACTAGTGCACTCTCTCTGTTTAATGTTGAATTTATTGTCCTTTTAAAAAATATTATAAATCCTTGGAGCCAACATGCTTTCAGCTACCATAATCACCTAAGCCCTTTGAAGGTCCCTAGTGACCAATGGCACTAGGTCAGTGGAGCCACGGCCCCGCCGCGAATAGGAGCCACGCTGTGCAGGAACCACGGCGCCGCCTGCTGCCGCAGTTGGTCACAGCATCATCCGTCCTACCGTCTGCGCAACTCTCCTTAAATACCGCACAATTACGTCTCACTCTGCTTTCTCTCCGAACAGGAAGATTCCTCAGTCTTTCCTTGGCGTACAACAGATACAGAGCGGGCAGATTTTATGAAGAGTGGTGCCCTCCTCATAAAATCTGGTACCTTCTGTTTTCAAGAGGTTCGGGTCCATCTTTCTGACCATCTAAGGAAGGTTGTGACTAGAAGCAAACAAATCTGATCACAGATTCATAGAGCTTCTGTCACCTCCTGCTTCACAGAGGCTGCCCCTACCTTTCGCCTCTTCCCTAATTTTACTTCAGAATTCAGTTTTCACTTTTAACATCTTCCGTTTACTCAGTGATGTATGGCCATTCAAGCGGCTAGCTCGTATCACACATAGGAAGTGGGGGAAAGAGCATTCGACCCAAAGTCGTAACCAGTCGGGCCGCTCTCCTTTGAGAAGGCTCTTCACCAACAACTGAGAGAATGTGCTTCCTTTCTATCTACCACGCAGAGTAAGTGCATCGAAGCTTTTACCAGAGAACGCAGGCACCGATCCCTCTGCAGTCTGCTACCTCTCCAATCCAACGAAGAGTCATAATATTTTAATTAAAAGGCGGTACAGGAAAAAATCTTGATCCTGCTAAGTACTCTAAGTTTCCTCTGTATTTCCAACAGTCAGGTCTGCTCTGCCATCCCAAACCAGGGCCTCCCAATGATAAAAACGGGATTCCAAACTACCCGGTTGCCATAAAAGCAGTGCCCCAATGTGTCTGCTGAAACCTGGACGGCTTCACTCGTGGTTCTTCCTGCATCCACTCAGATGGGGTTTCTCCCTTGTCAACGATCGAAAAATTATTCTGAGCATAGTGACTGCTTAAGCTTCGTATCTGACATACCTGAAATATTTATTAAATAAAAACGAAGATAAAATAATATATAGGTTTATGGTTGCATTTTTGCTTTTATGGCATTTGGGTCACATCTAGGATTATCTTGCTGCCTCACTGGTCACAAACGCAAGCTTCACTGTTCCTGGGAAGCGGTGCAAAGCCCTTTATGACAATCTTTTTTATAATGCGTCTTTCTAGGAACTCTGTAACAGCTAGAACTGGCTGGACTAAAGTGTTTTTAATGATGAGGCTAATGTAGTCACTGAAATGCAATAGGATTTTAGGGTGGAGTTGTAGAAAGGAAAAAAAAAATAACCATAATACATATGGTACCATGGGATCTTTTGAAAATCAAATTTCCCATTGTCTGAGAGTCACAGAACAAAATAAATTTTCAATCCATGCAAATAGAAGACAACAGTGGTATGAAGTCTGTAAAATGTAATTTATCTCAAAAATAACATTAATACGAGTCTCCATGCCTACTTAAGAATGGATAACATATCAGTACTTACAAAGAAAAAAAAAAAAGAAAGAAAAAATCATACTAGCCCAAATAGAAAATGTCCAAAGTTACCAGCATTCAGACTGGTGGAGAGATCTGCACACTCCAAACTCCTTTTTTTAGATTTATAGCCTCCCAGGTCAGAGACAATCGTTTATTCATTTGGCCAATATTTCTTGAGGATTTTTCTGTGGCTAGGCACTAGGTATGTTTTAGCAAGGACAGGCTTATATTCTGATCAATTAAGAGGCCCCCTGCTGGGCTCTAACAAAGCAAAAATAAATAAAAGCTAGTAAATGATCAGTAATGACAACTAACTAGCTTTAATTAATAAGATTTGAAAGCCTTAAAGAGGATACTCATTCCACCTGCAGAAAATTTAGAGTAAAGTAGAATATAAAATAAACCACAAGATAACCTCTATATAAACAAAGCTCTCCACTGAGGAATGTGAGAGCAAGAAAATTCTTTGTTTTGCAATTTTCAGTTTGAGTAAGATAACAAAGTTTACAAAGAAACCCTGTGCTTTTGCTCAGGAGATAAAACATTAATCTAACTGTTGACCTAGAAATAACATGAAATTATAAATTTGTCACATGAAAGCTTTAAGGAAACAAGCCAACCTATGTAGCTCACAGCCCTGGTTACCAGTGGATTTGGTTCGACTGTGTACTTACCAGCGCGAGGCAGAGAATTACAGGAGGATCCTTTCTTCCACTATTTTGGACGGTTTTTGAACAGAAATGAAGTAGCAGAACTCCTTTACCTTCTGAAGTTCAAGTCTAAAACATGCTGAAATGACTGTCAACTCTTATATGAGTCACTTGAGTCTCAGAGCAATGCAAAATTACCAATGCGAACTTCGTCAATTGGGTCGCACATTATTATACAAACTGGATCAGTACGATTTACTTCTTGCTTGTCAACATAAATGCTTTAACATCTAATCCAGTGTTCTAGATTGAAATTTTATGAATTCATAAAAAAAATGCCTAGCCAATACAGAAGATCTCCAGTTATGCCTATCTACAAAGCAAAAATAAATTATGCCAGCCATTTGTCATAACTGTCACTGAAAAATAAGTAACAGCTAAAAAGGCTTTAACTTAAGAATTGTGCCTACATTCAAATGTCTATACTTGCAAAGCCTTGCTATCATACTCTAACAAGAGATTAACATTTCTTCAGAGAAGTCAGATTAAAGTAATCATATAGAACCCAGAAACTGAGTTCCAATTTGATGCACTAAAGCGTTGCCGGTGTATTACGGTCTGAATCAGTCTTAAGTAATACATGGTGTAGTATCAGGTTTCTAAGAGAATCTAGGAAATCCAAAAGAAATTGTCTGTCTCCTGAAGGAGACTAAAGGAAGATGAAGAGAATCTAGAGGGAGAAAAGCGAGTAGAGAGAAAATAAGCTCCTTACTAGTCTCATAAGTCTTCAAAGCCAATGGATGGTACACGTGCTTAAACCCTATGGCCCCAAAGACACAAACAATCATATGAGGCCGGCCTCGCTGTGTCAAGAATAACCTTCCTTCTCCCCACCTACCAACATACTAGCGTCCTCAATATCCACTTTTGTCATCTCTTTTGGGAAGCCTTTGATTTCCCTTAGCCAAAATTAACCTCTCCAATTGCTGTTTCCCTAGGACTCCGTTCCTTTTCAAAGATATGCGTCACGTTGTATACTTTGTCACGGTTACCTTTTATCTCTTTTTCTCACACCAGATCATGAGCTCATGACAGGTAAGGGAATATCCAGCCTTGTAGAACCTACTATGCCTAGATCAGTAAATTGCACCTACAACGAGCTCAATGAAAGTGTCATTTTTTTTTTATGTAAAGAAAACTTTATTAAAGACATTTTAGAAAGTTAAGAGGAGGTATAGTAATTCCACTTCTAAGAATTTACCCTAAGGAAACATTCATAAAGACATACAAAGGCTTATGTGTATGGATGTTCATTATAGCATTATTCATAACTATAATGATTATGGTGGTAATAATAAAAACAATTATCATGTATTGTGTCCGTATTTTAAGCCAAGCACTATGAAAGCACTTTGTCTTAGCTTACTTAATTCTCACAGCTGCCCTGGAAGGTAGATATTATCATCTAAGCTCAGAGGAGGTGAGGTGACTCCAAGGTCAAACAACTAGTAAGAGATGGGACCAGACTCTGAACCCAAAAGTTCTGACTCCAAAGTCTGTGCTCTTCCTAGATGAAAACTGCCAGGGACCAAAGCGTGTTCTACTTTCCCTTCCCATTCCCATGGAACCCTCACAGGAACCCTCTTAGGTAAGCACCATTATCACCCCCAATTTGGAGATAAGGAAAGTGGGGCACGGAGTTTTAAGAACATGATCAAAAATCCCCTAAGTAAGAAATGGTAAACCCTGGATTTAAACCTAGGCAGTCCAGCTACCTTTAACTGTCTTTTCCTACTTAAAAGAGCAAACGACTAGAAATGACCTAAATATTCAAGACTGGTTTAAATATATTTATGAACATATGAACGAAACAGCAAAATGTAAAGGGCAAAAAGCTGAGAAGTGCTGTATCTCCATCTCTCCAAATTATTCCATCAGACTATGTACATCATTTATCCTTTATTTTTATACATAAAGTTCCCTTCTGTATCCTATATATTCTAGAAAAGCCAACATAGAGTAACAAAGAAAGCATTCAGGAAAAATTCAGAAGACCTGCGTCTCAAACCCAACCGTACCACCTACTCTCTCTGTGGTGTTGGCCAAAACCTTAACATGTTTTTGGCTTTCCCTGAGTCCTGGTTTTTTCTTCTGTAACAGGGATTCAGACTGAATTTCTTCCAGCATCCTTATTCTCTATCATCTCAAGTTCGCAAAGAAGAGACCTTTTGCTCATGCCAACCCTGAAGCTTACCCATCAATAAACAACGTAGAGTCTACGTAAGACTTTAAAACAAACAAAAAGCTTCAGTGGAGCTTGGGTAAAACTTAAATGGTGTTCATTTAAATGAACAATACTCACTGCTTCCAATAGCTTACGCCAGATTCACTCGTCTGGCAACGTGACTCAAGCTGTAAACATGTCCTACATTCAGAGTTCAGCACCAACACGGACATATCAACGCAAGCTGACCTCTATGAATTCATGCCAGTCTTCTGCTTCTCACCCCTGACCAACTGCAAGAGCCAAATCAACGATCACATCCACGCAAATCATCTCCAGTCCAGAGCTCTGGCCCTGACCCCGATCCCATCCTTCGACATCATGGCTCTGTTTACTGGATATTTCTCCTTCACTTGGCACTTTCCTAAGTCAGTTCAGCCAGGCGTTAAATATCGGTCACCACATATTCATCAGACACCCTTCTATTTTCCACCTTCGGGGTGTCACTGGTTCCTAATACGTCTCCGATCGCATCGTAGATGGTGGCTACTGGGGCAACATACTCACAGAAGAGAGGCCGCCATCGTCTATGCCCTCACGCATGGGAGACGTCACTAGGTGACCACAGAACGCCTCTCCTAGAGACCAGACACAAATTCACAACCTCATCCCAGCACTCCAGGGGGCCCCAGCCAATGACTGGGAATTGATGCAAGATGAAACCCAGCTCCCATTCTTGGTGTCCCATTGTGCTAACCATGACTTCTCCCGTCACTCATACCAGTACTGGACTAGCCAAAGAGCCCCGTAACTAGACTCGGGTACAAATCATGCCAGTGCCTCCTTCACGTGCTTTCTCTCTCTCCAGCTCACTCATCCTCAGTGGCTCCCCGTCACCTGTCTACAGGTAAAATAAAGATAGTTTCCCCTTTGTCAGGTGTTCAAAAGCCTCTACACCTTGGCCCGACTCACAATCCTCCAACACAAGAGCTTTTCAGAGATTTCTCAGTTTTAACATCCTTTCACCTAGCAAAATCTTAGACAAAAATCCCAATAAATTAAATTGACACAAACAGGCTCAGGCAGTTCAGCGGCAGTGCCCTCTGCTCTGGGGCCCCCTCGGCTCCTCGCGGGGGGCTCGGGGCTCTCCCGCAGAAGCGCCGGGGAGGACCGCCTGCCACCCTGCAGGCCAGAGCACACAGGACTCTAAATGCAACTGCTCACCAGCACTGGGTTCCGAGCTCTTCTGAGACTACAAAACAAACCAAGGAAAGAACTAACGAAAAGAGCCCAAACACTTAAAAGCAGGGTCTAGGGATACACACAGACATCCCCCTCCTCATACATAAATTTACCGTGATTTTCCTCTGCTCCGAAAATGTCAGTGCTCAGCAAGGGACAGGACAAGGTTAAGAGAATCTGACAGAAAGGATTGGATGGAGTTGAAAGCTCAAGTCCTGCAAGTTTATCTACAGAAGCAGCACAAGGCCTCCTGGCAGATTCCCAGCTCAGCCCACCGCCCGCCAGCTGCACAATAGCAGTTTTTTTAAACACCCTCATTCTGTCCCACCACATTTCGTAACGCGGAAGGCCCAGCTGGATGGCGTGTAGGGTTTTGTCAAGCGGTCTTTAATCTTTGGCTTTGCCCTCCACTCCTAACAACTGGGCTGGCGGGTACTTAAGTTGCTGATGTTTACATCCTGCGTACTGTATTGGGGGTTTCCAGGAAGCACTTTTGTTGACAGAGGCGGGGGGCAGAGGTGCCCTTTGTCGGAGCTTAACCAGGGTGCTCCTCACCCGGCCAGGAACGCTCTTGCTTCACCTCCCAGATGTCCAAGCATTCCATCACCCAATTATTTTAGTTTGCGCTTCCTTTTTTTTTTTTTTAATTCTAAGTTACACAGGGAGAGGTACCCACAGCTCTCCGTTTCCCTGAAAACACAAGCTGAAATCGGCTTTTTCCGCGAGGTTCTCCAGATGTTCTTTTTTGGACCACGTTTACCTAACCATTCGGGTCCGTTACCCCTTGATCGTGACCCCTGAAACCCGACCACCTCTGATGGATCCTTCTGTCCGTGGGACGCCTCCTATTTTTAAAAGTCCCGCTTCGCAGAGAGCCACAGCTTGCCAGCTGTACGGGGCACGGTGGACAGAGTTCTCAGCAAATACCCACAGGCAGCTTGGCACCATCCCTGGCAGCATTTTTTTTTTAAAGATTTTATTTATTTATTTGACAGAGAGAAAGAAAGAGATCGCAAGTAGGCAGACAGCCGAGCAGAGAGAGGGAAGCAGGCTCCCCGCTGAGCAGAGAGCCCGATGCGGGGCTCAATCCCAGGACCCTGAGATCATGACCTGAGCCGAAGGCAGAGGCTTAACCCACTGAGCCTCCCAGGCACACCATCCCCTGGCAGCTTTTTCACTCCAAGTCTCCATACCTTGCTATTTGCTACATGGCCAGACTCGTATTCACCAGTTATGTGCTTATGTGAAGGAATGTCAACGTGAGAATAAGCAAAACAGAATTAGATTAACCTACAGGGGTAAAACTTTCCAATACATTACAAAACCAACTCTAAATAATTTTAGGGACCTACTGTTGAGAGACATTTCATAAAGCTGTTTTTCCATTAGGGTAAGAGAAAGCTGAGCAGTGTTCTTCTTGGTGGTTTTTTTGTTTTTGTTTTTTTTAATTTTATTTATTCATTTATTTATTTATTTTAAAGATTTATTTGGCAGAGAGAGAGAGATCACAAATAGGCACAGAGGCAGGCAGAGAAAGACGGGAAGCAGGCTCCCTGCCGAGCAGAGAGACCAATGTGGGGCTTCATCCCAGGACCCTGAGATCATGACCTGAGTCAAAGGCAGAGGCTTTAACCCACTGAGCCACCCAGGCACCCCATAGTGTTCTTTCTGGAACTCAACTTTCCCCGGGTTTTTTTGGTATAAATAAATGTCAAGGAGAGGCCTAGACTGGGCCAAACAGAGTTTGACCGCCCCCAGAATACCTCATGCCTTGTACAGGGCTTGCCGCACAATTCGGTTACTAGCTTTTTGTTTCATTTGTTGTTAAATTGGTCCAGTTGAGAACAGTGACTGTTTCTAGCAACACCTGCTAGTGAATGGCCTGATTGATCCCTTCTATGGCCCTACTGAATACCATACTTTGCCAAGAAAGAAATACCTGTTGATTTATTCAAAAACTCAAAAAGAGATTGAAATGGAGGCCATTTCAACAAAATGAGCACACAAACATACATTTCCAATGCAGCACATCAATGAACTAAGGCGGGGGTGGGGGTGGGGGGCAGATAGAACCATCCTCACTGCCAATACAGCTGCCCAGGATAGACTGCTATTAACGATCTACACTTCAAGTCGAAGGTCAAGGATGAACCTGAGACTTCCTACACAAAGAATGTCCAGCTTACTTGCCATGTGGCAGGGCCCAAGGCCCACACCTCGCCCTTTCTTGGTGACTCATTCCACTCTCTCACCATGAGGCTCACCCATTCGATAACGGAGCGGGACCACAGCGAGCAGAGAGCAGGTGTGTGCGATGTGGTTTTCATCTCCCCATTCGGAATTATCAGCAATGCCCATCACTCAATCTGGCAGGCCCATTTTAATATTAGCATCACACGCACGCCGCATCCTTGAGAAAGGCCATTTAAGACTTTTTGGTGAACTATTACTTAGATAGTAGAACATTTATTTCATGTCATTATAAAATTAAACTTTACCTCTGGGTCTTTACAAGGCTAATAGTTCAACTTCCCTTTCTGACACACAAGAAGATAAGATTCTCCTGACACAAAAATATGAAAGGGCATTTTTAACCCGGGTGACAATTCCACAAGGCTGCGGAGTACAGGAGGATTATTTTTTCAACTATATAAAAACACGTACCAATAAAATATTTTTTAAAAGCACACCACATTACTCATGTAAAGAAAATAAAATGCCCTCCCTCTCCCTGCCATGCTACAATGGTTTTACATCTCAGTTACTCATATCCAAACTGGGTTTCAGAATCACTCACACTGTCAATCACATATTACAGCTCGGCTCTCACCAAGAGTACTGTCCATTCCGCACAACTATAACCTGTTTGAAGAGAAAGGAAAACATTTGCAGAGGGGTGCATGAAAACTAAGGTTAATATAATGCTCTGCTTCCTTTTATACAATTATACGTATTTTGAGGAAATTCTTCAGGAATGTATTTAGGAAAATGGAGCATTCATTTTTGGAAGTTAATTACGTATTATTAAGTTCCAAGTATCATGGGAAATCAGTTTCAGCACTTAGGTTGTGCTTGAGGATTGTAAAGACAAACCACACCGAGATTTATTTGTTATGGGTAAGGTAGGTCACTCTAAAGCCACACACATCTGTCATTTCCAGGTAAACTTCACCAGAATAAAGTTGATTTGTGTGAAAAGAGGACCATTAGAAGTTTTCGAAGTTCGCTAATAAAGATGGTAAATTACTGGGCTGAAATCTGTCATTCGTTAATCAAATTTAATAGTAATTTCTTCCTGCAGACACATGCAGAAGACAAATTATCAATTTCTGTAAATCATAATTAGTTCAGAGGCAGATTCCAATTCTCCTAAAGATTAGCTCAGTGTAGTTTAAATTAAAGGCACTCAGTTACCATACAAATTGTAGAAAACCCTGCCCTTCCTGGAGATGCTTGAAATCTCAGGTTATGACCACTTGAGGATCTGCAGTAACAAATTCCAACGCTTTTATTTTGTTACATTCACCGATGCCAACTTTCCCTGAGTGCGCGGGTGAGGGAGTGTGGTAGGTAGCAGTAAATGCAGTTCTTGCCTGCTTGGTGTTTCCCCATGTGGATGGCTCTGAAGCCACGGAGACTCAGGGCCCCTTCCGATCTTTAATTTCCTTTAAGAGTGGATAAGTGCCGTGAGCAAAACGGCTCACCACTGCTCTTGAGGTGCTTATTTAAAAAGAAATAAAACATGATTAATTTCAAGTGCTTTACAATTAAAAATATATGACAGGAGGGTCATCTGGGCAATTGAGCTACACTGGGAAGGGTCACAGGCCTCTGAAGTTTGAGACACCCTGAGCTAGACTCGAAGCATGTATTTATTGTCACTGGTGGCATATTAGATTATTAAAAGGGACATGCTAATGTGACATTTTACTATTACAAAGGAAACTCAGTACTAAAATTAGAGCATAAATCAGGCAGATATGCTTCTAGACATGCAATCAACTCTGTCTTCCACTCATCTTCCTTTACGCATCAAGGGGTTAGATTAAATTTCATTTCGTATTTATTTGTTAACTATATGTGTCGCTCCTTCCTAGTTCAATGTGAGCAACAAAAATTGAGCTGCATCCTAATAAAACCGATGAAGTTTAATGCAGATAAAGCAAGACGATTAGGGTTTCAGAAAAATATACTTTAAAAATCAAGACTAAAATATAAACCTATTAGTTCTGAATATTTATCCAGATTACATTTCATATGCAAGACTCTCTTCAATAAAGCTCCTCTTCTTTATTGCAGGAAAGTGCCTCCACCCATGAAATAGTAAGATCTGCCTTCGAAAGAGAACACGACAGGCCAGCCGATTCGGCTCCCCAAACAATGGCTAGTTTGGGGGTGTAAACGGTAGAGCACACAAAGTAAATCACTGCCATGAAATGATAATTAGCCCTGTAAAAATAACCCCCACTGTCTCAGCTGACTAATGCGCAGCTCCTGTTTGAGCCCAGATTTCAAGTCTGAAAGTCACCAAATGAAATTAGCACTTTCGTTCCAAAGGCAGATTCTGTTGGTATTTTTGCCTGGAAGGAAAGGGAAACCATTTCATACTGTCTCACTAATCCAAAATAGCAAAAACTTGTCATCTCTGTTGCTTAAAGGGAAAGCTGTTCGAGGGCTTGGCAGAGGAGATCACAGTTCAATTCAACAGTGTTCTCTCCTCTCTCACCGCACCCCGTTGTTCTAAGCCCCCCATCAGCAAAGGGATTAGTGACGCATACTTCAGCCAGACTGTGCATGTCGGCAGAACTGTGTGGCTGGGCAATTCGGGGCCTGAGATTCCTCAATAATAAGGCCAAAGTCATGGGCCCGACACCCACGTGGACCAATTAGTTCTAATCTGTTTCATTGCCTCACCAGCTCTCAGCCTAGCTACCCCATCATAAATGTATACTGTCGGTCAGAGGGTGCTACAAGAAGTGTGTGAAAATGGTTCAGTGGGTACCGAGCACGGAAGGGAGGGAGGGAGCAAGAACGGAAGGAGGGAGAGAGAAAACCAGGGTGAGAAGGGCCCTGTAAAAATCTTTGAAGCATGCTGTCTTCATGTCTGAGCCTATGACCACCATCTTCTTATGGCAAGGGCAACATGTCTGGGTCATATATATTTGGACAGCAGAAAAGGAATACGGGGTGATTAAGAAAATGGCTAACCGGCTAATTTATTCTGAGTCTGTCCTATACTAACTTTCGAAAAATTAACTAAATCTATATAAAATTAAACAATGCTTACGAATTAAACACTATATTTCATGCCTTAAAAGAACTCAGCACATTACCAATTAGCATTTTCTTTGTTTTGAATTCACTGAATTTATATCATCCTTCAACACTGTTTAGCTAAAGCAAACAAAAACAAGAAAATCACATTATTCTTTCTAAGCCATATAAAAGTGATCTGGAAAGTCACGTTTAAAATCGCTATCATGGATTAGCTTAAGGCAATTACTTCACTAGCTGCATTCTTTCACGAGAAGTTAAAAAAAAAAAAGAAGAAAATCAAGCTTCTTGCCTAACAAGAAAAATGAAATCCCATTAGTTGTGTCTCCAGTGTATATTAACATTCCTTTTGTTTAGAAAGGTTAATATCCCCCAAATAAAGGAGCATACAGTGCCTGTTAAAATAATTACATCATGACATTTTAGAAAGGTTGGCAGATAGACGTGGTTGCAAGCAAAGAAACAAACAAAAGTAAAAGCGAGTACTTTTTAAATTATCCATGCCTTTAAAAAAATAAATAAATAAATGGAAGGCGCTGGAAATTCCACCATGTTTGCAATTTCCTGCCAGCTTGTCTGGTCTCCCGTATCTGGCTTTTCTCCCTCTTCCTCAATATCTTTCCTTCATAGAAACTTAGGAAGATGTACCTTCATGCTCGAAATCAGATGTTCTATTATCTGAAAAGGAAACTACAAACCTGACAACAGAAGGATTTCACGAGAGATCAGTGGTTGATAGTATGGGGTACCAACATCAAACCCAAGTATTTCATGGCCCCTTGGAGTCCCACAGTGGGACACAGACAGTATTGGGTGTCGTTAAAGGATGGTTTTTCTATCCTGGGCAAGCTGATCCAAAGGCCCAATATCCATAAGATCGCAACCAGGGAACAATTAACCATTGTGAATTCACTCCGCCAAGACCTAAAAGAAACCACTTCAAACTTCACGCGCACAAAACATGGCACCATGATCCCCGAGGCTGGAGGTGGAAAGCAGCAATTTGCCACAAAAGGAAAACAAATCCTCTAGCTCTCACACCTCTGGATAGAGCAACTGTTTAAAATCAAAACTAGGCACAATGCTAATATAAAACCACTCCGGCTCCCTCAGTCTGCAGGCCATTGGATGCTCCTTTGGAGTTCCAGGCCAGGGCGGCCTATCCTTCATGCTCCCAGGGAAAGAGCCAGAGAAACAAGCCACAAAGAGGAGGAAAGCCAACAGCTTCCCCAAAACCGCTTAAACCCTAGACTTCTCGGCGAGTCTTCAGTTAACGATGGCTCAGCCTCGGGACAGCAGGTCAGGGAATGTAATTGAACGTACTTTAGAGGCTTTATTAATATTCCCAGTAGTCACAGAAGGCTTGACATCGGTAAGTTCCCCCAAACACCAAACTGTACATATGCATCGCCGGAAAGGCCACTGCCTTTAGAGTCCGAGAGAAAATCTAATGAAAACAAATGCAAGGCCCTCAAGAGTCACCGTAACAAAACATCCCAAATAGGATAAATCTGCTAAAGGGAATTCAGTGGCTCGTCCCAGCTGACAGTCTCCCAGCAAACCTGTGAAGGACAGCCTGTCCCAGCTTTCTACAAAGAGCAGCCATCCCCACGGCACGGGGCTTGTGAGCAGGGAACGCGGCTCCCTCGTGCAGGTGCGGGCCCTGCTCTTCGGAAGCAATCCCCGAGCACCCGTGGAACGCACGAAGGCTCTGTGCAGACTAGTTTTCCAAACGGCTTCTATCTACCCCATCTAACAGACATCTTTATTTACCTGTCACAGGCTATGTAGAGTACTGGCTAATGTAGAGAAAGTATTTTTTTTCCCCAAAGCCGGCTAAGAGCTCATCTCCAGAGAAAAAAAATAAATAAGTGTGTGTGTGTGTGTGTGTGTGTGTAGAATATATTTATCAGAGATCGAAAAAAGTAAATTCCTTTTTCCTCCATTGTCAAGGAACATGTATTTCCTACTAAGAAGTCAGAAGAGCAGGAGGAGGGCAAACACAGAGTGCCTCTGCAGGGCTGGGCACTGTTCTAAGTATCCTCACACGGATTAACTAGGTTAATCCTCACAACACTGTAGTATAAAATAGGTAGTATTATCCTCATCTTGCAGTTAAGACAGAAATACGTTTCATTTAACCAGTGCCCGGCATGGCCGGAGTCCAAGCCCAAGCAGTCCCACCGGAGAATCTGTGCCTCTAACTTACACTCTACTCTTCAGAATAGTGCTGCTCTCTAGAACATTCTATGATGATGGCAATGGCTATAACCACACTAATCAAGACAGAAACCGCTAGCCACCTGTACCTACTGAGCATTTGGAATGTAACTGTGATTATACAACTGAAGTTTTGATTTTACTAATTAGGTTTAAATGTAAACAGCTATTTGTTCGGTAAATGGAAGGCGAGATCTGTTGGGTATCTTCTTTGGGAAATCAACCCTTAGTAATTTTCTATCAGTTCACAAGTCAAAGTTCATGCCACAGGAGTGATGGAAATGTTCTGATTCACACGGTGTTTTATAACTCCTAACCCTCATCTTGTCCATACTTCCCTGTGGGGACACGTATGCTGGGTGGGGGGTGGGGAGGGAGGATGGGGGCAACGGCAGGTCTGCTCATGTTCTCGTCCCCCAAGTCCTAGCTCTCAAATCCTCTTCAGAGAACCTTTCGCATAATTCATCCAACAAATACTACAACAACAAACAGACATCCACTGAAGGCTATGGTGAGAATAAGCAGAGTACCACAAAAACACACTCCCGCACTATACACAACGCCCCATCTGTAGTATATACACGATAAATGTTGGATACACGGATGACTGGATGGACAGACCAAGCGACACACGCTAAGGCCTTATTCTCAAGAAACTTAGAATCCAGGGAAGGCATAATAAAAGGCTGACCATTTTCCCTCACAAACCTGTTCCATGTTTTCTTTCTCAAACAAGCCAAAAATTTAAAGCCGTCTTCCAATCACGTCACTTTTGTCTCTTTCTCAGACCTTTCTCCATACACCGTGGTCCTTATGATCTGCTCCACCTTGGCCTCATTCCATCTGGATCTTTGTAACAGTCTCAGTCCTGGTCTCCTGTCTTCCAGTAGTGCATTTAAATCCATGTGCCACAAAATTCCCAGGGTGACCTTCCTAAAACGCAAGTGTGAAACCGGGCACACTTCTGGTTAAAATCCTTTGGTGGGCTCTCCCTCTTATTAGATAAAAATGCAAGCTCCTTAATATGGTGCACCAAGCCCACGATCTCTTGGCCAGCGACAAGATTTGCAGCCTCATCACTCAACTGCAGTTTTTTGGAGGAAGTAACTCCTTACAGTATTCCATGTCTATGTTTGCAGACCTTAATTCTTTCAAGGCCTGGAAGTCAGGCCTCCCACCGTAGCTCTCCAGCACGGAGTTGAGCACTTCACAAGCAACATGCATGGACTAGATGCTTGCTGAACTAACTAAAATGCAAGAAAAAAAGATAATTAAAGATATAAGTTTGGACGTTATATTTAACATAAGACGAATGGGTTATGTATCGATGATAAAAATGAACACAAACAACGTAACTCTTTGGGGCTGATAGGGAAAGAGTGAATTTGGAAGATATTCTGGGGGGCACATGAGCCACAGTAAATTTTAAGAGGATATAACAAAAATTATCAATCACCAGCTTGGGTGACGTAGCAGGAGTTGGGAGAATGGAACTTTCACCCCATTTTCTCCATGTCATCCAACTTTGCCCACTGCCTTCCCAGATACCTCCCAACTCAGCTCCAAGAAAGATTTTTCTCCAACCTACCATGAGAGCACAGAGCTGATGGGGGTTACGTGTGGCGGGATCCCTCCATGCTCAACGTTCAGAATCTGTTTTTGGCACTCCTGAAACTTTCAGCTTCTCCCTCAGCAGTCTTTATTTAGTGTGGTTCACCAAATGGCATCCAGGTCCCCAGATTAAGAATGGGAACAGACACAAGAACTAAAGGCATCATTTGGGTCCAAGCCTCAAACCACGATCCGATCCAGTTTCTACGAGAGGTCTACACTGCAGTCTCAAAAGCAGATTCCCATTCTGCTCTTTCCTGAACTGGGGAAGAGAAGGGGGGTGAGTGGGGAGAGGGGATTGGCAGGATAGGGTGTGAGCCTGGGTCCTTGAAGATCTCGTCCTAAGTCCTCATAACTAGAAGGAACAGGGTATTCAATTCGTAAGGATTGTGAAGTATGTGATGGGAAATGGAAGACAAGGCTAGAAAACCTGGTTATGGTGACAGAGTACCAACCTAGGTCAGTTTTACTCTGTAGATCCAAAGCAGTGATGGGTTCTTTGTTATTTGTTTTAAACCACAGATACAACAGGAAAAGCCTAGTGTCTAGCATAAATAATCTGCATTAATTGATCTGTAATAATTAGTATTTAATCTGGTAGCAATATCTAAACTGACCTGGAAGCAAAAAAAGAATGAAAAATGTCAGGGAAAACGGTTAAGAGGCTATTACCATAATCAGGTGTGAGGAAAAACTTGAAAAAACATGGAAGATGATTAACTGGTAGAAAGATCGAGGGAACGTACCACTCACTCACTGAGGACCCACTATGTGCCATCATTATGCTAATCATTATTAGAACTAGGCTTCTCGAGTCCATAAATTAACATGGTTATTCCTTGATTTCAAATCAAGAAACAAGGCACGGAGAATGTGTAACTTACCAAAGGTCCCACAGCTGGTAAGAGATATGCAAGCTCAGATCCATCTGTGGTCAAGGACCAAGCAAGCAAGCTCTTTCCACCCACATAATCCTGATTGCCAAGACCTGGAAACCAACTGGATGAAGCAGGGCTAATACCAAGGAATACAAAGAGAGGGGTGCCTGGGTGGCTCAGATGGTTAAGTATCCGACTGGATTTTGGCTCAGGTCACGAATCCCATGGGCTGTGGGATCCAGCCCCAAGCACTGTGCTTCATGCTTCCGGCTCTGCGCTTGACAGGGAATCTACCCAAGGATGCTCTCCCTCCACCCCTCCCCTCACTCACGCATGTGCTCTTTCTCTCTCTCAAATAAATAAATAACTCAGGAAGGAAGGGAGGGAGGGAGGGAGGAAGGAAGGAAGGAAGGAAGGAAGGAAGGAAGGAAGGAAGGAAGGAAGGAAGGAAGGAAGAAAGAAAGAAAGAAAGAAAGAAAGAAAGAAAGAAAGAAAGAAAGAAAGAAAGAAAGAAAAAGACAGACAGACATTGAGGAGGTTTCTGAGCCTTGAGGATGGGCCCTTCTACTAAGTGAGCCAACGAGTTCTACATCCAATCATGTAGCGGGCCCCAAACAAAATATTGGAGACACAAACTTCAATATGACAACATCTTTGCCTTTAAGGGATTTGCAAGTGGCCAGAAAATCACAATATTCAATACATTCAGCCCTAAACAATGGGAAGACATGAGAGAAAGTGAGTTTATGTGCATACGAAATTTCCCTGGAAACTGTGGGGCTACAATAACTAGAAGTTTTCAAGGAATACTGAAATTAAAGATAACCACCTCAATCTCCAGAGTGTTTCTTGGTATCATTACAAAGAAGGACTCTCCACAAATTAGTGATCATTAGCTTAATTATAAGATATTATGCATTCCTTTTATGTACCACCAATACACTGTAGAGAAGATTTCCCTAAACATCTCTAATGTATCCACCAATGCCAGTAAAGAGAAATCCTACCCGTGCCCATTTCCCTTATACTTGAACAAAAACACTCCTATACATCTTGGAGAAATTTAATTTGCTAGAATGACAGTAATGCAAATGATCCAACTCCAGAAGCGAAAACTTTCCACATCTTCAATCCAAAACACAAAGATAAGGAAATAATTAATTTAAAAGTCATCTCGAGAGAAATCAAGTTATAGGGAAACTACCTAGAAATCGAGAACTAAATAGATTAATAAGTTCAACTTCGAATCTCACACACACACACAACTGCACACTCAGAAACTGGGTTGCTCACTAAACGATTCTCTTATTTTTTATGCATTTTTGTAACTCTTTTCCTGAAGTACATTATCTATTCTACAACTCACAGAAGAGAAGCAGTTACTATGTCCATTTTATGAAATATGAAACAAGGACACAGGGTCAAGCAACTTGACCTAAATAAACTGTGATTTGGGCAGAGCTGACAAATATAAAAGTATTAACCGTTCTGGTACTTCTGATATCTCCAAAACCAAAACCATATGCAGAGAGGACACCTCCTCTCCACCAAGGCAGAAAGCCTTTATTAGCATACCCCATTTATCTTCAACACCTAACACAGACTCTGGCACGTAAGGTGGGCTTCATAAATTATTTTAAGTAAATAAGCAAACAAGAGAATGTCAATGGACAATGAGTCTGATGAAATCAACCATATTTACCATTTCCCTACAAGAGATTTTTCTTTGTTTTCTTTTTAAAATGAGACTAATAAGGGGGGGTGCTGGGTGGCTCAGTCAGTTAAGCGGCTGCCTTTGGCTCACCTCATGATCCCAGGGTCCTGCGATCCAACTGCACATTGGGCTCCCTGCTCGGCGGATAGCCTGCTTTTCTCTATCCCTCTGCCTGCCACTTCCTTTGCCTGTGCTCTCTCAATCTCTGCCAGATAGATAGATACATAGATACATAGATAGAATCTTAATAAATGGGGCTAATAAGGCATTCCAAATTGGTTTTTTTTGGGTGGTGGTGGTGACAGTGGTAGTGATGGTGGTGGTGGTGTTTTAAGTAACACTTACAGGGAAAATAGTAGCCTACATAAATCACAGTGTGGCCTCTACCCAGTAGTATATGAGAAAAAACAGCACTATTTGGGAACTTGTCCTACTAAGCCAAACTCAGAAAGCTGGGCAGTTTAAGTTTAATGCACTATCATTAAAACATACACACACACACACACACACACACACACACACACACACACACACAAAACACACACACCCCTCTGAAAGTAAATTTGATGTTATAACATTTCTTTAAATAAAAAAAAAATCTCGGGGCGCCTGGGTGGCTCAGTGGTTTTTTTTTTTTTTTTCCTTTGCCTTCAGCTCAGGACATGATCTCAGGGTCCTGGGATCGAGCCCCGCATCGAGCTCTCTGCTCAGCAGGGAGCCTGCTTCCCCCTCTCTCTGCCTGCCTCTCTGCCTACTTGTGATTTCTCTCTCTGTCAAAGAAATAAATAAAATCTTTATAAAAAAAATCTCAATTACCCTAAAAGAAGTAGGTATTTTCAGAAATGCAACCATGGCATTCTAACCAAGCGGGGGGAGGGTATTCCCACCATGTTGTAAAAGTACAATGCAAACATTTTTAGAATCCCCTTTTGGAATTTTAATGTTGGTGTACAAAAATCAACTCGCTTTTAGAGGAACCTAATAATACAACTGTGAAGAAAATGTAAATTTATGCTTTTTTCCTCCCCTCCTGGCACAAAACCCCACATGTGACAATGAAGAAGCATTCCTCGGGCCCCCCAGGCGCCCCGGCTACATTCGCTGGCAGATACCCATGCTCCCCCCAAGGAGTTTTCTCCTGCTTGCCCATCCCACATTGCATTCGGGTCCTAGACAGGACAAACAAAGCCGCGTGTAATATGACAACTTTGCTCTATTAATACTGCAAAAATAAACAAAAGGAAGAGGATTTTCCTGTAAGAAGACCTTTCAGCACTGAGTTCACTCCCTCATTTATAAATGTTTACCGAGCTCCCATTGTGTGGAAGGTGAGGTGCTAGGAACCGAGTCTTCTATTCTTGCAAATTTCCCCGTCACGACTTCATAAAAATCCACGTAAACCGTAAAGAAGAGCCAGACGGTCCAAGTGCAGACATTATCACAGACTCTAAATCAAGACAGCCTTGACTTCAGCTTTCTCTCCACTCATTAGCCAGTGGTCTAGGGCATATTACTTAACTGTTCTATGCTCTACTTCCTTTTCTAGAAAGTGAGGTAATAGGATGGTCTCTCTAATAAAAAAAAAAAGGTTGTGAAGATTAATAAAATAATGTATTTTTAGATAGCGCCGGTCACAGAGCAAATGGTAAGTGATAGCCGTCTGTGGCTGACGTGGCACAGATGTGTCTCCTCACTCATTCATCAGACTTAAGTGAGGACTCAAGTAGAGACTTAACCTCTCACACATTAGGCCCAGAGAACCAGGAAAAAAACAGAAGGAGCCCATCTTCTTGGAGCCTGAGGGCTGGTATAATAGATTCTGCGCAACGACTCATCCATGATGGGGCAAGTGTCACAAAAACTCATATTTTGTCCTAACAGATTTATTGGGGTATAATCGACACACAGCCAACTGTATAGAAAGCGCACAGCTTACCAGGATCTAATGTAAGTATAATGTTGTGAAACCACCACTAGAATCAAGATAATGGACATACCCACCATCTGCAAAATTCCCGTGTACCCGTCCATGATCCCTCCCCTCAGTCACCAAGCCACCTTGATTCAAGTATATACTACACTACAGGATAGTGTGTGTTTTACTAGAACTCTATACTAAAGGAATTGCACAGCATGTGCTCTTTTTAGCTGGCTTATTTTGTTCGGTGGAATTATTTTGAGATTCATCCCAGTTACATCAATAATTTTAAAACACAGTGGACGATGCCTTCATCTCATCTGGCCCATCACACGGACCCACACCATTTGCTTCAATGATCATCCCTCCCATTAAAATCACCCCTACAAACTCTGAGTACAAATAAATCTAGAATTAACCACTTTTCTAAGAGTCGGCTTCCTAAACGCAGCAAGCTAAATACTATTTCCCTATTAGTCAATGCTCCGCGCGCCCTTTGAATATTTCATACTGACCACTACTATTGTCAGTACAGAAAGATAAATGTTTTGTGCTGCTCACATCAAGCAAACAAAACTGAGATGAGTAATCTTGAATCAATCATCAAAGCAGACTCTCAGGATCACTTTGTATACATATACGCATTACCATTTTAAAAAAAATACTACAGAATGAGAGGCCCATCTGTGTGGCTTGCGATAAGATGTTGGGAATTTTTGAGAGGCTATTCTGCCGATGTTCTAGCATCTAAAAAAGTGTTCCTATGAAGACGGACAATTTTCCAGCTGAGTGGTCAAGTACACCGCTCAAAGGCATGAGCTTCAGGTAGAGAACCAGTGCAAATGGCAAGCAAGCAATTCCCTTTAGCAGCCTATTAGGTAACCTCAGGAGATAGAAAAATTCGATTAAAAATTCTTTCTTTCCAATATCAAATGTCTTCTATCCCTAACTAGTCCAGGATCTTAAGAGGAGACGACAGATATCAAAGCACCAAGTCCAATGGCTGGCGCGCAGTGGGTATCCCAACAAAACACAGCCACGAGAGTATCACCCTGGTCAAAGACCAGCCCAAGACAAACGCTGCCCGCTTATAAACTTCCTCAGAGAAACAGATCTCTTCCTTAACTACAGTAAATCTCATGTTTTCAGTCATTCATCAAAATTGCCCATCGCCGAGGTATTCAGCCCCAAGCTAGTTAGCAAGTATTTAATGGTTGTTTACTATGTGCCCAGCACTGAACGTGGCTATTTTAAGGATAAGATAGAACTGACTGTGTCTTTGTTGAATATTCTAAATTGCTTTAGTTTAAGTAGAAGAGAATGGCGCAGGTGAACACGCGCGCGCACACATGCGAACATGCGCGCACACACTCGGGCTTTGTACTGTTTCAGAGTCATCTCCTAGTAGGGCTGAGTTTGAAACCCTCTAAAATGTGACACCCAGCGTCCCTCAATTGCCCTTGTAAGATTCTTATGTTTCAATTCCTAGGTGCCTTTTATGCAAACATATTTTGAGGACCTTGAAAAACCACAATAATGGCTACCAACCACTCATTGTGTACCTACTACGTGCCACGCTCTGCTAGGTCAAATTCTATAGGCAACTGGTGAGAATATTAATCAGAGGAGGGTATACTTAAGCTTTTCTCTGGCAACAAAGTAAGATACCACATACCTAGCAGCTGACATTGACACTGTATTTGTTACTGAAGACCCCCAAAGCAGACAGATCGGAGAAGTACAACCACAACACAAGCCAGCTTCTTGAAAATAACTTGTATATTTGCTGACCTTGAGGCTGCATCCTAACCCAAAACGTACAGTGAAATTAAATTATATTGCCGATGAGAGTTTTACGTTCTTGGGTGTAGATGAAATGGAGCATTTGCCAAAACCCGCTAACACTGCTTATGCGATTATTAATGGTAACAGGGACCGTACATGAACAGCATCAAATGGGTCACTTGAAAGAAAACCATACACACACACATTCCAGATGAAATTCTAGAATCAAATGCTGACACCCAAAAGGCATGCCCGCTTAAGGGACGGCAGCAGATGAAAATATTTCAAAGCCAGATACATTTCCTGTTGAAAATTCCTTACATTCCATGACTAAATCCTAAAGGCCAGGAGCAGCACTGCAGTCTCCAATTCTAATTGTGCTGATGCACAGAAAGGGGGGTGCTGTCAGCAGAAGCCTGAACGCAGTTACAGTCTTTGGGCAAAATAAAAGTGTCTGGGAGGCAATTCACGCGTTCTCAAAGACAGCAGACGACTGTGACCTTGAGCCCCTCCTAAAGGTATACTCTTACTTGAAAGTCTTCCCGGGCCCCTGTAGCCTACTTAACGAGATTCAACAAGAATTTTTTTTTTTTTTTAATTGCAATTCTGCAGCAAGATGAAGCAGCCTTGATACATTTGTGGTCCTCACGGGCGACCACTAATATTTGCGGAGTACAAACGCACTTGGCTTTCAAAGCGCTCAAACTACACTGTAACCTGTAATTTACATTTTGACGAAGACTCCTTAGAATGTCTATACTATCTATATATAATTGAGAATGCCCTACTTCTTGGCTCTTAAATTCTCTAAAAAGGTGGGGGCGGGGGGAGCATGAGAATTTACCCCCAGAATGGAAAACAGAAAAGCGCCTGAGCCAGTAAAACACTGGTACAACCCACAACACGGAATCACCACCAACACCTACCACCTGCCTCTGTGAGGTCATTAACAAATCATGCGTTTTCAACTAGAGCCACTGCCAGGTTTTTGGACACGCAGTGCTGGGTATCTTGGTAATGCTCTTAGAGCCAGAGACAGGTCAGTAGGATTTTTTTTTTTTTTTTTGAGAGGTCAGTAGGATTATAATATAGTAGCATTGCAGTTAATCAGCAGCCCATGAAGGAAACCAAAATGTGTAACTCAGCTCCCACGTAGGACTATGCAGCTCTAAACTGAAACATTTTCAAGAATCTCAGAGCAGGGTGCCTGGGTACCTTCGGCTTAGGTCATGATCTCAGGGTCCTGGGATCGAATCCCGCATTAGGAGCCTGCTTCCCCCCTCCCTCTGCCTGCCTCTCTGCGTACTTGTGATCTCTCTCTCTGTCAAATAAATAAATAAAATATTAAAAAAAAAAAAAAAAAGAATCCCAGAGCAGATTCAAGCACTACAGGTGTTGTATGACCTGTGCGTTGTAGAAGTTGACCCTGAATGGTGGCTGCAGCCATTATTGACGATTGCTTATGCTTCTTCACCGTATTTCGCATCTGATTGAGAAGGAAACAATTCAAAGAACAAAACTGACGTCAAGGAAAATTCCTACCATACGTTCAGATTGTACCTGTGCGTGCGGGGGTGGGGGGAGAGGGGGGCGGGGGGGCGGGCAGACACGCACCTGTACCCACACACACAAGCAAGCAGCGCCGCCGCCAGTCACACAAATCTTCTCCTTCTATGTTCCGAACAATTCTCAACTCTGTTGATTCAGTTTAGATATACATAGTTTGCCATATCTAAATAAGTGAGTAGTATTATTCCAAAACAAGTTCCAACAATGGCTTGTAACAAAGTCTTCACTGAGGTTAATGATGCCTACGCCTATGGAATATTGATGAGGCAGGAGTGCCCAAGAAGCACTTGGTATAAAATAAAATAAAACCAAGGGCCAAAACACAGTCAGTCCCCTTTGCCCTATCCCGTACCACTGAGGATTAACTAGATTGACCGTTTGGAATGCTGATTCTCCAAAGAATGTACCTTGATATCAGAAAACTGACAGTTTTGTATTTTGCCTTTTAAACCTGACAAGGTTTCCTGTTTCCCAGCTGATCTTCAAGAGAAAAAATAGCTAAGTACAATTCCCACAGGCCTCCAAAGCATTGAAACCTAGTCAACAAAAATAGTCTTAATTAACAGATAAATGTGTGGTTTAGTTGGTAAGAAATTTACTTAAAACTGTTTCAGGGGGATGCCTGGAGAGTAATCGTATAAATAGATTATTATAATTTTTTTTAAAGTATCTCTATAACACAGTCTTCCATATCTAGGCAGATCTTGGCAGAGACAGATGGCCTGAGCCTCTTTTCAACAATGAACGACTAAAAGCAAAGTAAAAGAGGCAAGACACTATTTAATCCCTCACAAATAGACGTCAATAAAGCTGTGGGGTCATGGAGTGTGTTTATGCTTATAATCCCCAAGGAAGGATTCCTCCTCATTCAGACGTGGACCTGTGACATCATCACTACTACTGCAAGTCCAATGCCGCGACTAATTTTATTAGATGTCCACATACACAGTGGTTTTTACCCAGAAAACGCAGTCCAGCTGATCTTTCATCCCACAATCTAGGGCCTACTCGGTGTTAGGGGACACACGGGGGAGTAAAGCCATCAGTAGGTGTTAAAGGATCTGAATTTCATGTTTATCTCATTTGCTCATTTCTTCATGTCCCTACCAGGAGAAGAGGCAGACAGACACACCGAGTCCAGATAAATCTTCCCGTAAGGATCCATCATCCGAGCCTAGAGCTCAGGCTCTTTCGCCTCTTGTCACTACACTCAGAGTTCCGCTGGCCCCACACAGTTAACCTGGCGGCAGTTCCACGACCAGCAGGATGTGGCCTAGCCAGTGCCAGAATACCGCGTGTGTTCAAGCACCAGTGACCTTAAATGGGGGTCATTATTACCATCTCCCACCGCTTTTTGACAGTTGGCTGCTGTTCTCTCAATGTCAGATAGAACCCACTACATTCTACTGAATCATTCAACTTGTGGACCAAGGTTGATTAGGGGTGCCCCAGGTAAGGGCTTCTCAATGTTTTTTTGTTTGTTTTTTGTTTTTTTAAAAAAAGGATCATTCCTTCTCTTAAAAGAAATGTGTTAAGAAGGATTCAGAAACCCTGGACAGTGATAGATTTGTTTATTTGCCAAGTCTGTTTTAAGGTAATTTTCCCCTTTAAGCAGCAATCTGGAAGACTAAGTTAAGAATAAGATGAATGCACGCAAAAGCACAATAGAGGAGATTTAAGATAAACAGAAATTTGTTTCCTTAGATTCAAGGTCCACTGATCATTGCATCAGTTCAACTAGGAAATGCTGAAGAAGGTACTTGGTTCCCTAATGGGAAAGGCTAAGATCCTGGACTATTCTGCCCTGGTGCTTTCTCGGTGGCCTGAACCAAATGATCTTGGGATCGCTTATAATTTTGAATATATCCGTGATCCTTTGGTAAAATTTCAGGTATGTTCATTCTTATCCTGGCAGTGAGCATGTCTCAGCCTCAAAACCCACAGCTCTGGAAATACTGCTTCTATCAACTCTTTTCTAAGGCCCGGTTTTTCTTTCAAAAGTGTTCCTAACATTTATGGACATCCATCATTAAGTCTCCTTTATACTTGAAATCCTTCTAATTAGCATTCTCTTATATCCTCCTTTTTACTCCTTTTCCTTTTTAAGCAAACATTTGCTTAAATCAACTCCGTCCTTGTATTCCCCATAGAAATACCTGGATGTGTTCTGGGAGAAGCATATCTATCACGGCCATAAATGTCACAATTGAAAAAGTCCCCCATGCATTTGCCATAACGGAGTAAAATAGAAAGCAGTAAGGGAAACAGAAAACAAAAAACAAAAACAAAAAGCTTGAATTTGTCTGGTAGGGGCCAGATCCCAATATCCTACTTCTGACCTAGTGCACGGGTATCTATGATGCTCCTATAACTGTCAGGACTCTACTCAAATCACTGACAATCTCATGTCCCTAACTCTGTTTCACATTTGGTGGCGAGTCCCCCTCTACTCCTGAAAATTTTAAAGAGCATCGCAAACCAATCCATTAATATACTACCTACATACTATATGTCCAAAGTAGTAAAAATAACCCACTTTGGACTTTATAATATCAATGTTGACATGCACCTCATTAATAAGTTTCATTAGTATTTACTTAATTCTATCTGGCTTCTAATTCGGAAAAGAGAAAGGAAAACAATGGGAAAAATTAAATTCTTCATCAATTTTCAGCTATAGTGATTTGTAGCTGTTCACAGAAAAATCCGACAGGCATGATCCCCATTCCTCTGTATAACACCCTAAGAGGCTCAGAGTTTTCTCAGTGGACTTCCCCCGGATGCCCACGCAGGACTAGTCCCACCAGCTGAGCTGCAGGCCTACGGTAAGTTGGTTGGGTTTGTTCCCAAGCCTGTTTATTGCCGTTTTGTTAGTGCAATTTCAAAATGTAACTGAACAGTATGTAAACAGAGGACGTCATGTAAATCAGTGAAATAGGAGTATAAAAAAGTGATTTGTCAGGTTTTAGATTTTGTACTTAGAGAAAGAAAGCACGCGTGGGTGCACGAGAGTGGGGGGAGGAGCACAGGAAGGGAGGGAGGAGAGAGATAAAATCCCAAGCCGATTCCACACTGAACCCAGAGCCCGATGCTGGGTTTGATCTCGACCCTGAGATCATGTCCTGAGCCAAAATCAAGAGTCAGACGCTTAAAGGACTGAGTCATCCAGGTTCCCTTGATTTGTCATTTCTATTGAAATTATGCAGAATGTTTGAAAGGACTTCATAAAGAGATGCCATTTAAAAATTATCACTGCATCAGTAGTAGGTTAAAGAACTGAAGAGTTTGGGGGGCGGGGGGGGGGAAGTTTAGTAAAAGCCTAGAAGTTCTGTGCATGGAGATGGTTGCACAAGGTCTTTAAATTGTTACTCCAAGGGACCCCTGGGTGGCTCAGTCCTTAAGCACCTGCCCTCAGCTTAGGTCATGATCCCAGCATCCTGGGATCGAGCCCCATATCGGGCTCCCTGCTCAGCGGGGAGCCTGCTTCTCCCTCTCCAGCTCCCTGTGCTTGTGTTCCCTCTCTCACTATCTCTCTGTCAAATAAATAAATAAGATCTAAAAAAATAAAATAAAATAAAAATAAATTACTACTCCAAGCAGACATGGACTGAAAATCATACAGATTGCATGGTGGTACAGTTTACGCAAGAAAGATGACAACTGCCAACTAGAAAAGAAAATGCCTTGACCTAACATCAAGTATCAAGAAGTAAAACAAAAAGAAGAGGATGGATATAGACCTAAGTGTTAAAATAAAAACTTGAAATTATGTATCATAATTTGTTAGAACTTTGATCAGCCAACAACTAGTGTCAAACCGGACAAGACTTCTATAACTTCGTAATCACCTCCTATAAGCTCAGGTGTCCTGAAACACAGCAAAACTTTTGTCGCCGGGACCCAGAGTTATGACTATTTTCAAAACATCCAACCAAAAATGCTAACATGCTCAGACCCCTGGTCTGGCTTAAGCTGCAAAGCAATGGCCAAGACCAGAGTATTGAGAAATTTGGTCTCAGGGACACGAGAGGATCTCACTCGGGTGACCACCACAGCCCCGGTCAGCACGAGCCCAGCCATCTCCTCGTCCCACATTTATGAGGACACGGCAGGTCCTGCTGCTACCAGCCAAGTAGCGGGATTAATCCACACTCCGTGTGGTTCTATTTTCATCCAGATAAAGGACTCCTTTTTGCCAGGACACACAGTTCTTTCTGTCACTATGGTCACCCGTTATCATCTCGCCCTCCGCAGACAGCGCCGGCACATCCTACACTCCGCTCTGATCATATAATGCATGCGCATTTGGAATCATCAGAAGCAAACACCACATTTCTCTGCAGCACGAAAAATAGGCGAACAAAAAGACTTGCTAAGCAAATTGCCTGGCTCGCTGCCTCCTTGATAGGAAAAGTCAGGAACCTACTTAAATATTTATTTTTAATTCCTCTGGCTAAGATTCCGACATGCAAAAATACAAAATGCATAGCTTTTTAGTGTCAAGTGATGTCCAAAGCAATAGGCAGTACGTTTTACGCGTGGGGCTTCTGTACCTCACTGTGTAAGGCAGGAAAGAGGGCTGGTCTTCTCTAGCCCGGAAGTTCACATCTCCTGGGTATCTTGGGAAAAGTCCCTTTCTAAATGCAGCGAGTTGCTAATCTTTTTCTTTCTTCCACTCATGACAACATGCAAAGAAATAAGCCTTTTTGTCATCGAGTCTGTGTGACTGAACAAGTGGCACCGGAGGAGGAAAAACAGAAACAGCATCTTAAGAACAGATCTGTGGTCACATTTCTTAGAACGTCATTTCTTCCGAAGAGGTCAAAATAGGCTACAAAAAAAGAAAAAGGAAAAACCTCTATAAAGTATCAAATGAGTAATACAGAGGAAATTAGAAATATCTAATTTGACTTACTCAAGGTCACAGTAAGACAATGACACACAAAAAGTAGACCTAAATTACCTTCACCTCCAAAGTAATCTTTTTACGTTATTTCACCAGGAATTAATGTGAAATGATCTGAAAAGGGCTGAACACTTTTTTTTAGAAAGGATTTATTTCTTTGAGAGAATGAGCTTGTGTGTGTGTGTGTGTGTGTGTGTGTGTTGTGTGTACGCACGCACACGAGCTGGGGGAAGGTCAGAGGGAAAAGAATCTCAAGCAGACTCCCCACTGAGCAGGGAGCCTGACCTGGGGCTCAATCGTACAACACTGAGATCCTGACCTGAGCTGAAATCAAGAGTCCCACACTTAACCTGCTTCTCCAACGGAGCCACCCAGGTGCCCCGAGAAAGCTGAGCACTTTTAAACTATTTCCCATGCAGTCAATCCTTCCTTCCACTATCCTGGCATCCTGGCAGTTGAGATTTGGGGTAAATTTCAGACCTTGGGGGAGACATGCAATGTTCCTCTATTTGCCACAGAAAGCAGAAGTCAATAGCGTACCTAAGAATCGTCAAGACGTATTTTTAGCAGGACATTCTGAATACGGTTAAAAACGAAAGGACACAAACAAGAGACACTGGCTAGAGAATACATTTTCCCTTAGAAAAGCATCCGGTGCCCACACGGAACCCGTCTTCATACACAGAAGCCTCTTCCTTCGTAATGTACAAGTATGGGCTTATAAATCAAGAGTTCTCTTCAATATGTTCTGTTTAAGTGAGTTTTCTTTTTATTCTATTATAAAACTGATGCATATTCATCATAGAAAATGAAGTAGAGAAGAAGAAAGGAGCAGAGAGATCAGAGGGATCGCACTGCCCAGAGCCCACCACTGTTAACGTTGACTACATCAGGGCCGTTTTAACACATTAGCATATGCATACATTTTATATTTTTAACATTATTTTTAAGGAGATTATTCGGCAGTCTTCGAGTGTTATTTTCATCGCTTTGGTAAATTTAAGTCTATCCTCCTCTATGAACACTACAACGAGTGTCTTGGCAAATAAAAACACAAGACCGTCTCTAGAAGCAAACATTTCCTGTGTCCAAATTTAAGTGATTCCTAAATAATGCAAAATCTCCCATTTTGCACGAGATGATCCATTAAAAAAAAATAAGACTTTGCTGGGCTTGTTTTGCTTTGTTTTTTTCAACACAACTTGACCCAACTCTTCTGGACCGACGTGGAGATGGCTGGACATCTAGCTGTATTTCCTTCAATTAGTTATATGTACAAGTTCAAACGCACACAGACTATTACAGAGCACGTTTAATTCAGGAAAGTGCTTTGTTTTCGCTCACATTTCATTAAGTGCTCCCCAGGCACCCGAGTGCCTTCATTATTCCTAGAGCCAGTTTTGTAGGGATACCCGAGCAAATCAGGTTCCTTTGGGGTTTGTTTGAGACCCAGTACTCTTTTTTTTTTTTTTTTTTTTTTAAGATTTTATTTATTTGACAGAGAGAAACACAGCGAGAGAGGGAACACAAGCAGAGGGAATGTTAGTGGGAGAAGCAGGCTTCCCGCCGAGCAGAGAGCCCGATGCGGGGCTCGATCTCGGGACCCCGGGATCATGACTTGAGCCGAAGGCAGACGCTTAACGACTGAGCCACCCAGGTGCCCCGAGACCCAGTACTCTTAACATTCACATGAGACACAGCCGCCGTGAACACCAATCCTCTAAACAGTAGGACTGTTTTCATATGTCTTACAGGCTCATAATTGTGATCCCCGTAATAAAGACACTTGTAACACTAATTTATCCGTTCTTTAAAAGGCTTATTTACAATGATATCCAGCACTTGTCATTGTGAGGTCATACCTAAATTACTACATTTCTGAGACTTTTTCCCCTCTGGTGCTGCCCAGTGACTTTCGTAAGCATCATAAGCAAGCATTCGTGAAGGCCATTCTGATATTCACAGCAGCTGAGGCTGATCTGTATGAAATATGAGAGCTTTGGGGAGAATTTTTTTTTTTTAAAGATTTTATTTATTTATTTGAGAGAGAGAAAGTGAGAGGATGAGAGGAGCGAAGGTCAGAGAGAGCGAAGCAGACTCCCCGTGGAGCTGGGAGTCCGATGTGGGACTCGATCCCGGGACTCCAGGATCATGACCTGGGCCGAAGGCAGCTGCTTAACCAACTGAGCCACCCAGGTGCCCCGCTTTGGGGAGAATTTTAATAAAATTTAATTTTAATAAAAATTTAATACTTTTTTATTTGAAAGATAACTTGGGGGGGCAGTCCTAACATTAGGGGCACATATAGTGACAAGAACACATCAATATCTCACAGTGATTTTCCTTAGAGCACATTTTTGTTTGTGCTTTTGTTTTCCTGTCTGTCCCTTGGATACCGTGGCACTAAGCCTGCAAACACTACAGAAACCGCATTTGGGTGTAAATGAATCAGCATAATGACCTCCAGCGCAACACTTTCCAACAGAACTCACCACAATGATGGAAACGCTCTTGTCTGCTCTGTCCAATATTGTGGCCAATAACCACATGTGGCTCTTGAGCACGTGTGATGTGGCTAATGCGAAACTGCATCATTAGCTTCCGTTAACTCTAAATGGCCGCAGGTGGTGCATGGCTACCCCATTTCATACCAGCACCAGAGGACTGTGCCAGGACTGTGCCAGGCCTGCTTATGGCTCCCCAGCGCCCAGCAGAGTGAGCAAAACCTGGTGTTTACTTTGTTTGGGGGAAGCATTTGTTAAATGAGTCCTAAGAAGAGAGGCCTCTCTCCTGTCCTTAGTAAGGGCATCACAGAATCACTGCAAGGAGCAGACTGTCCTTTGTAAAGGACCTCCAAGGTCTCTGAAGACCCAGTGTCCAAGCTAAGGTGCCACTAAAAGGCAATTTCTGCCATTCGAACATATATTTCCTATGGCATCTTTGCAACCCTCGGGCAAACCTGCAAAACATTAGGGAGGCTAGGATAGTACCTGTAAATTGCTCTAGAATTCTATGGGAGTGGTTCGGAGCAAGTCATAGAACCTAGACACGTAAGATTTTATAACGCTGCTCGCTACAAGAAACCTGCAGGAGATACATTAGTTAAAATGTAGTCACAATTTTATTCTTCAATTAATCTTTAAAACTGGGAAGAAAAAAAAAACACTCTCCGACGTTCAGAGAAAAGACAGCTAACAAGTCATAGAGTAAATTAAAATACAACATCCCATGACGCCACATAAAATTCTGAACAAATTTAACGGCATCCTGGAATCTCGAACAACAACAAAAAAGAACATTTGCATTTATACAACATTAACAACGGAAATAAAATTCAACCATCTTGCTCACGGTAGATTTTTGGTTTCCTTAATATCCTCACAGGTTTCACCTATCTGCAAGCATTGACTACAGGAAAAAAACCGCACTGTCCGATCAGGCTTTGGACTCCGATATGAACTGAAGGGAGAAGCACAAGCAAAAAAAAAAAAGAAAAGAAAAAAATCGAGCTCCAATACATTATTCTGAAATGCTGCCACAGGAAAAAAGGCACAGCACTGATTCTATCCACTTGCATTTTCTGGGCAACAAATCTGTCATTTACGACTAAGATGTTAGGATAGCACTTGGCCTTGCTGAAGTCCTCTCCCTAAAAATGCAGATCTTCCAGCAGGCTTCGTAGCCCTGATCTCTTCCCATAAGTTGCTCCCGATTCAAGCAGATAATTTCGCTCTCTTTAATCCAGCGGAACTGAGTAAGTTCTTGGCACTTCAAAAAGAATGATGGGGACAAAAATCCTCTCACCAGAAAAGTACAGGTAAGGTTCTAGCCTGTTGATGGGTCAAGTTCCGTATATTGCTGTGGAGCCTCCTAGAGGGGTAAGGAAGGCCACAGAGCAGAGGGGTACAGAGGCCTCACTCCCAAACTGCACAAGGGACACGAAGATTCAATTCACTTAAGGCTGCTGACGTGGACCGAACGCTTGTGTCTCCCACAAAATCCACATGTTCGAGTCCTAATCTCCCAGGTTACAGTATTTAAAGATGGGGCCTTTGGGAGGTAACTAGGGTTAGTGAGGTCACAAGTGTGGGACTGTCACGATGGAATTAGTGTCCTCTGAAGAGACACTGGAGAGCCTGCCCTCTCTCTGTGCACAAAGGGGTCATGTGAACACACAGCAAGAGGGGACCCTGGGTGGCTCAGTGGGTTAAAGCCTCTGCCTTCGGCTCAGGTCATGATCTCGGGGTCCTGGGATCGAGCCCCGCATCGGGCTCTCTGTCCAGCAGGGAGCCTGCTTCCCCCCACCTCTGCCTGCCTCTCTGCCTACTTGTGATCTCTCTCTGTCAAATAAATAAAATCTTTAAAAAAAAGAAAAAAGAAAAAAAAAGAAAGGTCTCAGGATGAAGTCTATATCGCTGGCACCTTAATCTTGGGACTTTCCAGACTCCAGCATGTGAAAAATAAATTTCTGTTCTTTAAGCCAGCCAGCGTGTGTATTTGGTTGTAGTCAAATGTAGTGTGTAGCGTGTAGTCAGTAGCCCGAGCTGACTAGTACGGTTGTGTCTCCAACTTGGGTTTTAGAGTTGGCCGCCCTGA
>CM053613.1:81074686-81115443 GCA_028646535.1 Procyon lotor | reverse complement strand
CACCCTTCTACTTGGGGGGGGCGGGGGGGGGGAAAGAAACACTGGTTTTCACAAAAGCAACAAAGGCTAGCCAATTCCTGAGAGACGGAACAGATGAGGTGAGCCCTCCTACTGCCCTGGACTTATTTTGGACAGTTTCCAGGACACTGCTGGGGGGGCGGGGGGGGCGGGGGGGCAGGTGAAGCCCAGAGAGAACAAACCAGCTGTGGTCTGCAAGACCAAGAACCAAGAAGGGGAAAGCTATACAGAGGGGAACTCCGGAGATCTCCAGAGGGCCCTCTCAAGCACTCAACAGAGCACTAATCTGTGCACACATGTGAACAACTACCCGGGGCTAGGGCAAAAAAAGTCATCTGAAATGTTAAAGGAATCAATGAGTGCCACTAGAAATAGTGTCTATTCCCACCAGACAGAATGAAAAACCTCATCATTTTCATAGTCAGATTACTGAGAAAGGTACTGCCTCAGTAATGGAAATAATTAGTCCTAGATAAAACACTGCCCCACTTCCGTTCAATAAATCTTGAAAGGAGAACCAAAAGTATCAAGCGATTTCCAAGTAACATGACTTCGTACCAGAACAAAATGCAAGAGTACATACAAAAATATCCAGCACCAAACAAGGAAAATTTCATGTCTAGCATCCAAAGATTAGTAGGCATGTGAAGAAGCAGAAAAAAAAACCCATATTGGGGCACCTGGGTGGCTCAGTGGGTTAAAGCCTCTGCCTTTGGCTCAGGTCATGATCTCAGGGTCCTGGGATCGAGCCCCACATCGGGCTCTCTGCTCAGCAGGGAGCCTACTTCCCCTCCTCTCTCTGCCTGCCTCTCTGCCTACTTGTGATCTCTCTCTCTGTGTCAAATAAATAAATAAAAACTTAAAAAAAAAAAACAGACCCATATTAAGAAAAAAAAAAAAATCAAAACTGACCCAAACTGACATAAATGATGGAATTAACAAAGAGATTAAAAGAATATAACTAGGGGCGCCTGGGTGGCTCAGTAGTTAAGCGTCTGCCTTCGGCTCAGGTCATGATCCCAGAGTCCTGGGATCGAGCCCCGCATCGGGCTCCTTGCTCAGCAGGAAGCCTGCTTCTCCCGCTACCACTCCCTCTGCTTGTGTTCCCTCTCTCACTGTGTTTCTCTCTGTCAAATAAATAAAATCTTTAAAAAAAAAAAAAAAAAAAAGAATATAACTGTACTCTATATATTCAAAATAGACACATGGAAGGTATTTTTTTTAAAGCCCAAATGGAACTTCTGGAGGTAGACTTCCATGTGTGAAATGAAAATATACTGAATAAGATTTAAGAGCTGACTGGATATTCCATTTGCTTTCAGGACAAAATAAAAACAGCCCCAAATGAAACAGTGACAAGAAAGGAAATAAAAACAAAACAAAATCATTAAGCTGTGGGATGACCACAGATGTGAGAAGCTTAATTATTCCGACCATAAAAATAAAGAAAACTATACCCAATTACATCATTATAAAACTGCTAAAAACTAGGTAAAAAGAAAAACTCAGAAGGGGCCCGAGAAAATTGACATATTCTAGAGAGAAAAAAGATAAGGATAATATTGGATTTCTCATTAGAGATTTGCAAGTAAAAAGGCAATGGAAAAACATCTTTAAAGCTTGTAAATAAAATATCTGTCAAACTAGAATAACCAGTGAAATTCACTTCCAAAAACAAAAGCAAAAAAGATTAAATACTTAAAAAAAATTGTTTAGACCTACAAAAGCTGAATTCATTACCGATAATTCTGCATTATAAGAAATGTTAAAAAGTTGTCAGGGAAAAGAAAAGGATACTAGACGGAAATTTCTAAAAATTTTTTAGAAAAAATTGGGAAAATTCTAAAATTTTTATTGAAAATTTCTAAAGAAAGAAAGTACACAAAAATGGTAACTATGTAGATAAATGTATAAGAATATTCTATTATTGGCAGGGAGACAAACCATAAAAGACTCCTAGACTCACGAAACGAACTAAGGGTGGCTGGGAGGCGGAGGGGTAGGGATAGGGTGGCTGGGTTGTGGACATTGGGGAGGGTATGTGCTATGTTAAGTGCTGTGAAATGTGTAAGCCTGATGATTCACAGACATGTACCCTGGGGCAAATAATACATTATTTGCCACAATAAAAATTTAGAAAAAAAAAAGAATATTCGATTATTTAAAAGATATCTTTATCTTATTTATAAAGATTTTATTTACTTACTTACTTACTTACTTATTTATTTATTTATTTGACAGACACAGAGAGAGAGAGAGATCACAAGTAGGCAGGGAGGCAGGCAGAGATAGAGGGATAAGTAGGCTCCCTGCTGAGCAGAGAGCCCGATATGGGGCTTGATCCCAGGACCCTGAGATCATGACATGAGCCAAAGACAGAGGCTTTAACCCACTGAGCCACCTGGGTGCCCCTAAAAGATATCTTTAAATACTTAAATTGTTTTTAAAAGCTAATGAGTCAACCAAACAAAAACAAATGTGTTGTGCAGTTTATAGTGTATGGAAAAATAAAGCATATGACAAAAGCAGCACACAGGCTAGGAGAGAAAAATAGAAGCATAGAACGTGAGGTCCTTATACTACACGTGAAATGGTACAGTATCACTTGCATATTGACTGTGACAAGTTAAAAGATGTATACTATGAGCCCTAGAACAATCATGAAAATGTTTTTAAAAGGAATTCTACCTAATAAACCAACAAAGGAGATAAACTTGAAGTATAAGAAGTACGTAACTCACACAAAAGGCAGCAAAAGAAAAACAGATGTGACAAAACAAGACAAAATTCCATAGCTATGGAATTAGCTATGTCCATAACCACACTAATAGTAAATGGTGTAGACATCCCAAGTAAAAGGCAGAGATTGTCAGACTGAATATTTTTTTTTTGAAAAAGCAAGCCCCAATTTTAACCTCATACAAGAAAATCACTTTAAATATGAAGATACAAATAAAAGTAAAAAAATAGAAAAACACATATCACACTGACACTAGCATAAATACTTCTCATTAGTATTTTTCTTCTAATGTCTGATATACATCAAGTGTAAAAACTCTGCCAATGAATTCAGATGATATTAGTCAAGAAAAGTATGAAAACTGTTCACTTGAAGTTCATTTTTATATCTTTTACCAAATCATCACTGAACATATAATTCACTGTTACAAATGTCTCTTAGTAGGATCATAGGATATATTATTCACAGAAATCAGTGCCAGGAAAATGTCTGCATTCAATGTGAATTCACGTGCTTTCTTTAATCAGATACGTATTATATGAGCCAAAGTTTCCCCTTTACGTCTTGGCTAACAATCAGAAAGTTCAATGCTCAACTTAGTGCCAAAGTCTGAAAATAAATCCATCCCAGGCACTTAGCAGGATCCTCACTCTCATCTTCTAATTGGTTTTCAACCTCTCCTAAAATTATTTCACTTGCACTGCAATCTTGGAAGCTACTTTGATTTTTTTTTTTTTAAAGAGTTGTATTTTAGGGGTGTCTGGGTGGCTCAGTCAGTTAAGCGTCTGACTCTTGATTTCAGCTCAGGTCATGATCTCAGGGTTGGGATTGAGCCCCGAGTCAGGCTTCATGCTCACTATGGAGTCGGCTTGGGATTCTCTCCCTCCTTCTCCCTCTGCCCCTCTCCCTGCATACTAAATATATAAATAAATAAATTAATTCTTAAAAAAAGTAAGAGTTATATTTTATAACAAAGAATATGCATGAGTATTTGCCCCACCACATATAAGATATGTGGATTAAATTGGAGAGGTGAGTGTCTGCTCTGAAGCTCCATTTTATACCACAAAGTGAGAACAACAATGGTTACTTTGCCTCCCTCTCGACAACATTTAAAAAATGTGAAAGTCTGCGAATTCAAAAACATAAAACAAGGCTAATATTAAATGAAGTTACAAGATCACCAAAATTGATGGATGATTTTTTAAACCAAAATGTGATCATTTTCACGTTAACAAAAATCAATGAAAAGTTAGATGGATCTACATAGAACCCTCAGTCTATTCTAAGAGAGTCATAAGGTGACCAGGCAGATTTCAGAACTCTGAATACAGGAAACAAGAACAAGGAGAACAATGGCACTCTCAGGTGAGCATGGATGAAAAAGGGCATAACCCAAACCAGGCCTGCATTTGCCAAAGTATTAGAGATGGGCCCCCAAAGGCCTGTGAATTCAGATATGCATGTGTTATTCCTTTGATTGTCAATTAACATTTCTGCATTAGAGGAAAGAAAAAGAACATGGGTGCAAGGACATAAATTGCTCTGATATTTTATCAAATGCAGAATTGCCCTTAAGCAAATCTATTCCAGGCCCAGGCATTCTGCTCAGAGCAGTGAGGATTCTCCCTCTGGCCTGAGGCAGAGCCTTAGTTGTGAGGTTCACCTGTGTTCTAGCATTCCAACTGGTCAAAGAATTGCAGCCTAACTTTCACAGGGGTCAAAGAACTATATAGTCTTTTCTATTAGATGTAGAGAGCAGTGAGTTACACAATGAAAAAAAAATTCAGATGGTACATAGGTGACTCCTCAAGAATATGGTCAATCAAGTCAGAAAAGGGGGGTACAGCTGGATCTCTATAACAAAATAGTTCCACACTTTTGGTGAACCCCTGAATCACCTACGTAACTTAAGAATACAGATATGGAAGAAAAAAAAAAAAAGAATACAGATATGGAGCTTTACCTAGCTTTACACCCGGGTATGTCTGACATAACCCTTCTTTGAGAACCCTCGGTGGTAGTGTCATTAGTGAACCAGGATTTCTGGCATAAAAGCAAATGAGAATACAACTGCATGACTTAAGTGAATGTCTGATTTTAAGTAAAAATTATATCAACTGAATTGGAATTGGAAGAGACAAGATGAAGTCATTATGCATTCTATCTTTAAGACAAGAGCAAAATTGTATTTCTGAGCTCTGTACATTAAAAAGATCTAAAAACAATGATCTATCCAAAAGCAATAAGCATCCTCTAGTGACCAGATTATGGTTTCTAAATAACATTTCCCATTAAAAGGAACAAGCTCCAGAAGAAATAGCCTATTTCAGGTCTGAGAAAGAAAAACAAACATTATAAAATGAACCTGGAATGTCTTATACTAGGAAAGAAGGATATATGTTAACAAAGATTCTAGAATCATGGTGAAAGGCCTCAGGAACCAACATGAAGAGGCTCTCGTGGCAAAAACAGGATCATAAAAGCATCAATAGAATAATAATTGTAATGGCTTAAAGCATAACTATATTCAGAACTATGATTTCAAAAGAAAACCTCTATGACAACCTTTTAAGGGTGCTAGAGAACCAACTGTTTTCAAAGTTGGAAAATAAAGGTCAAGAATGAATCTATTTTCTTGCCCTCTATCTACTGTGTCTTGACGTAAATGACGAGGGGAAGTTGCTCTTCACGAAGAAATGGCAGAATAGGATTATCCCCACTTTGCAGTCCCTATTAAAGGAGTGAATACAAGTAATGATCTTCAAATAGTTACTAACCTCACACACACAGAAAGGTGCAGACATTATGTGCCAACCTGTTAAGTATTCTTGCTTTTCACACACCCATCCCCACCCCCAAAGAAAGTCAACCCCGTATCAGACAAAACTTCTAGTGTGATTTATACGAGATCAAGAAATAAGGGAACATGTGAGCCAACATATTTTAAGGCTAGACTAAGCCAAATGAAGTTTCAGGAAACTCTACTGAACATACAGTCCAGCTTCTCCAACAAACTTTAAGGGAGACACAAGAAGGATGGAAGGAGAAGTTCTAGGTTAAAAGAGACTTGACCTACTTATCATCCGGGTGTATTTCATGGACTTTATTTGGCTCTTGATTCAAACAAACAAAAATTTTAGAAAGATAAGACAATTAGAGAATTTGAATACTGGCTGGGTATTGTTGATCCTAAGGAATTAGAGTTAATTTATTTAGGTATGAAGATAGTTTTGTTTTTGTTGTTGTTTTTAGAAAGGCAGACTGCCACGTGCGGCACCTCGCTTGGATGTGTCTGGAGTCTTGGAAGCCCAACCACCTTATGTTCTCCTACAAATGGATCTTGAGAGCTTGTCGGGAAGTTCTAGCAGGGGAGCGCAGCTACTCAGACACCCTTGACCAAAGAATGGTCTTCCTCTACTGGGGAAGGTCGTCTTCCTCAACCAAACATGCAGCTTCGAGAGGGACGCACATGGAGCAGCGAGGGAGGGAAGGAACACCGCCGAGCTGGCCCCATCAGTTGAATCAACCCTGCTGATCAATGGGGTGACAGATGTCGCAGCCAGATCGCCCTCACATCCAGAAATAGCATCTTAAAAAAAAAAAAAAAAAGTCCTGCCTTTTAGAGAAACACACTGAACTCTTCATGGATGAGATGATATAATGTCAACAATTTACTTTAGAATGATCCACTGAGGGTGAGGGGGAAAAATGGGTGAAGTGACAGATGAAATAACATTGGCCATGAGTTAGTTATTGAAATTGAGTGATGGGAACGTGAGAGTCCAACACACTAGTCCCTCTGCTCCTGTGTGTTAGACATTTGCCACAGTAAGTTAAAATGTCACAAGCAAAAACAAAAAATACAAAACTATGGCACTGAAGTTCAAATCTGGGCTGTCTCTGAGGACAAAAGAGTAGTAATTTTGATGGGACATGAGTGAGACTTCTGGGTATTGGCAAAATTCTCTCTTGACCTGAGTGACAGTTATCCAGGTGTTTATTTTGTGATAATTACTGAATTTTACATTTATATTTTGTGTTCTCCTTCGACCAAAAAAATAGTGTTAAGATTAGTCTGTAGAAATTTAGACTATATAAACATAGGAAATGTGTTGGATAGGACAAAAGTATGTAATACCTTGTAATGCATAATACATAGTGTTTAAGAAATTTATGGACACTGATCAAAAGGAAGATGACAATGTGTTGTGAATGTTGTGTTGTGGCCTTTAATCTTATGGGAACTAATCATAAGACAGACTCAGAACGAAGACATACATATTAAATGCACAGAATATGCTAAGAGCAAATACTTATGAAGTATCTATTGTGTTGAGTTACAAGATGTTTAAAAATTCTTTTAACTCTTCTTTCAAATAAGATATCCTTTCAACTTTTACAAACAGTGCTAATTATATTCATTCTTACCGAGCGACTAGCTAGTATTTGTTTATTGGCATATGGTACAGTATGAAGATGAAATTACTATACTGTAAATAGGTGAAAGCAAAGCAAATAAACAGGTAATTTATTTTGAAAAAGCCAAAGTGAATTGAGAGGCCATGTTGCTAAATGGTTGGAAGCAAGATCGTTGGTAGTAGTCATTCAGCCATCCTTGCTCACCTACAGGCTGTAGGACAGTAAGTACTTTGTTGGTTTGTGCCTTAGTTTCCAGATTTGTAAATAGAGTAGTAGTATTACCACTTCTGGTTACTCTGAGGACCAAATGAGATAGAACTCTTAGCGCAGTGCCCAGCATACGCTGCCTCTTCCTTAAAAATTACAATGTATGTACTATTGTTGGAAAGGACCACCCACCGAGAAGGATAAAAGAATAGATCTCTGGTACTTTCAGAATGCCCCTCTAAAAAGAAATATGTTGAAGGAAACTGCAAAATAGGGGAGGCCACTGAAACACAGGTTTAGTTCGGGGGGTGGGGGGGAGGAAGCATGTCTTATTTAAAATAAAACAAAACAGTAAAGAGGGCCATTGACCCAGCACAACTGGATGGCTAGGAATGCAAAAGTGAGATAAAGTTAAAATCAAAACGTAATTGTTGTAATGGTTTCAGGCTGAAAAATTAAAACCGCTCGTAGACTTGAAAGTTGACAAGGCAAGGCGGATTTAGAAGAAATTATTCAACAGTCATAAACCACTGGTTGAGAGAACAAGGTCAGGCGGTACAAAACCCAAGGGAAACCCACCTGAACCAGACAGCCATGAAAAGTACATTAGCTCTCATCTACAGCAGGTACCACTTACCTGAGAATGAAGAAATCGTGCCAGTCACTGGGGATCCCATCAGGCAATTCCAGACGACACGGGTGGCTGTGGTCTCTCTCGGAGGCTCCAGAGCCTCTCAGAGCCCATAGGACTTTTAAGGTTCTTAAGTATGTGGTCTATTTTGACAATAGCATGTTTTATAAGTCATTTGTCATCAGCAAACTTTAGACAAGGTTAATGAAAGTTCTGTCACTTTAATGTCTAGCCGGCTTTAAATTACAAATGTCATGCGCCATGACTAAAGAAAGGGCACTGCAATAATACCATAAACCATCATCTCCAGGGACATACAGGTAATTGCATAGCTCATTAAAAAACTGTTTTAATTATTAATTGACCGTGTCAGAGTTGTCCTTTGAAGTCAATTTTAATTTTTTTTTTCCTTGCAAGCATTATGATTTCAAGCTGACCTACAGAACTTTGTGTACCACCTAAGAAACTGCCAGCAGAGGTTGCTAAGAAAGCTCTCTGATACTTAGAACCACTTTCCAAGTCATTTGCAAATGATCAGCTTATTGAGGGGAAGGAAACAGACAAACATTTTTGGAGAGATCTGGCATATTCCGTTCGCTTTACGGAGACTGCGCAACAACAAAGAGATGAATAAAAGTGCAGCGGAAAAAGCAAGCACTTGTCCTTTTTAAGTTTTCTTCCACAAGGATGCTGAACAATGACTGATCACTTCTGCAGGAGACCACAGGGCAATCTGATCAGGGCTGAGCTGAACTCGTGAACGGCACAGCTCGTTAAGTTTCTCATTTAATAAGTAATTCAATAAATAAGCTGTTTGCAATCTTCAGGGCCGAATGGTCCTCAATCACAATGAGCAATAATAATTCATATACCTCAATGTATCCTTCAAGTTCCCTGTTCAAGAGAGAAACTAGCAGTCTCGCTCTTCTTTTTCTGAATGAATCCAGAAGGCATCTTCCAGAAAGACAAGAGTAGGTCCACTCCTGCAAGAGATGCCAATGGCATCCAGAATTAAGTGACTAATTCTCTATTTATAAAGAGACAAGCATCCTAATGTCAAATGACAGAGTCCTCGCCGATTTATTAGCAGATTGAACTTTCACTGTAAGAGAAAAGAATTTCTCAAGATCTAGATCTTACAAATTAATCCAGTCCTTCTTGCAAACCATTTTAAAAAGACAATGCCAACCTTAAGTTTGAATGATTCATGGTCTCGTAAAAATCTGGGGTGAACAGGTCTTACAGCAAGTTTCTGGAACAAGAATCCACTTACAACACAACCTAAAAATCGGAGGCGGGTATTAGCTGGTTAAAGCACAGTCAGGAAGCCAACCAAGCTCAGCCTCGTTCCATCGATACAAACGCTGACAGCAAGTCCATCCACCAGGTTTGCAGGGCCAAGAAGTTACAACTCGAACCTAGCATCGATTCATGGACTGCGCTGTTGTTAATGACCGCACGCGGAGAGTAACACCAGGAAACTGACAGCACCCTCAGAACTAACAGATCAGCTCCCAGAATGTGAAAATGAGGCAAGTCATTTGCGCTGCATTGTCTGCACTTTGAGAATTAAACTGCAACTACCAAATGATAACAGAAACTCTCCTCATTGGAGGCTGAACACCTGATTCTCCTTTGCCACATCAAGCAGAGACAAGCAAAACAGAAGGACAGGAAGAAGCCATTCAACCACAGTTCCTGCACGACGGAAAACTGAGCAAAGACACAGAGCAAACCCCCTAAGTAAATAAATATACAAATATGTAACTAAAATAAAAATACACGAGAAATGACATGTGGTGGCATAGGGTCAGCACACCAAGGCTCATGAATAAAAGCCCACTGTCTATTCTGTGGACCCCGAGCTAAGAATTATCCCTCCCCGCACCCCTTTTTTTTAAGTAAGCTCTATGCCCAACGTGAGGCTTGAACTCATGACCCTGAGATCGAAAGTCACAAGAGCTCTACTGACTAAGCCAGCCAGGAGCCCTCGCATTTTCACATTCTTAAATCGTTGGGGAAAAACATTTTTTTTCAAGACTAATAGATCACAACTCATGAAACTTAAGAGAAAATTCAAATTTCAGTGTCCATAAATAAAGTTTTATTGGCACACGGCCTTGCTGGTTCGTTTACATACTGTGTGTGGCAGCTCTGGGGTGCTGCGATGGCAGAGTTGAGGGGTTGTGAAAGGCGCCGTATGGCCCGCGAAGCCTGACATATGGCCCAGCTTGCCCTTTGCAGAAAATCTTTGCCCACCTCCGTGGGAATGACAGGGAACCTAAACTCCTAGCCTCTATGGCATATCCAAGTGAGCTTGCCCCCAGCTCCATTCCTCCAAGCAATCCTGATATTTAATAGTTTACAGGTTTCCCCCACAAAGAGCAGACTTCGCAGTGAATGATAAATCTCTCTAGCTAGAGGGTACAGCAGGAGTGTCTCCAAATTGAGTATAAAGTTCTGCCTGTAGTATACACATATAAGTGCAGTACAATGTACGATATTCTAATTAAATTGAGGAACGGCTGCATAAGCCATGTTTCTATTAGCCAGGTCTTATTTGATTTAGCAGCGGTAATGAATGCTGAATCAGGTTAGGGTCGCTGGGTTTATCTGGCTTTGCCAATCTACTGAAATTAGGGTAATAAAACTGAAGATATGTAATACTGAAGACATTTAAAAAGAAAATTCGTTTATCGTCAATTAAAATATCCACAATACTGACAATAAACGTATTACTCCTCCCTCCAGAAAGGTAGGTTGGAGAAAATAGCACATTATGGAAGGATTCGGTCCGGCATGGGGTCAGTGGAGGTACATTTTAGGAGACCAAAAATAGCCTGCATTCCTTGTGAAACCAAGGTTTCACACATTTGTGGGGGGAAAAAGAACAACAGGCAAAACACAGAAGCTTAAAATAGTCTCTAACAAATTGCTGCACTAGATTTTTGTCTTCATTGTGAAGCTAAAATTCTCTGCAGAGGGAGTGGTAACTCAGCTCCCCGAAACAAGCAAAACTTGCTGCGGGTCAGGTGCATTATTTACTTGTTTGAGTCACGGGGAAACTATGTGGTTACCATTCCTGATAACTTTACCTTGGGAGACTAAAACTACAAATCATGACTCATTTCACTTTCTCGATTTTATGAGCTGATTCAAACAAACACACAGAAATCAAGTCTGAAACTATCCATCATCTTGGTGTGTTATAAAATATGGTATCTTTAATAATATTTGTTTTCGGCACCGATTAATTTTATGAGATAGTAGTAAGAGAGCAGCCTCTTGCTCCTCCTTTAGTGCAAACTATATAGTGAAATCAACAGAAGCCAAATCGATGGGGTGAAAACAACCAATCGGAAGACGCCCTAATTCCAACATGGATTCCTATAGTTCAACAGCCCCCTGCCATTCAAAACCAGAACGGCCAGAGTGCACTCAGAAAGGGAAACCTCCAGTTCCACCATTCCCCCATTTCCCTTAATTTAGAATACGTAATATGAATATGGCAAGTAAGTCAGACAGGAATCCAAGAGGAGTACAAGCTAGAAAAAGAAATAAATATAAAATGCTCAGTTAGCTGCTAAAGAGAAGTTTCACAAAAATACACTGGCTCTGATGTCCATGTCAAGCCAGTCACATTGCTCATGTGTCAGTCCTGATTTTTCTCAGAAAAGTGCTACTATGTGCTAGCTTAAAATATTAAACTACCCATCAGTTTAAGTGATCCCATTAAACAATCTCTGGGTATGCCATTAGCTGAATGAAGAGAAAACCCTAATGATTATCTGAAAAGGCAACCAAATGATTTAAGGGGAAATAGAAAATGTTTTCTGAGTTTATCAAAAGGCAAATAGTAATTTCAAAGCTTTTTTTCTCCCCTCTTTTCCACCACCAAAAAAAGTTAGCAAGCAAGCATCAGACTACATTGCAACCTATAAATACTAGGAAACAAGTCTTGGAAGACTACGGCTACCCTAAGCACTCTCAGTTTTGTAAGAGTTACTGGAGTAGTGAGACTGCGTAATTGGTGGTAATCAAGCAAAGGTTCAGGTGATCACACACATGTGCCGACGAAAGGATTCAAGCATTCGTCTTGGATGAGGAGGGGGAGTTGTATCGGGCTATCTCCAAGCTTCATCTCCAAAGGGTCACAGTGATTCAGGCCATAAGAAATAAAGGATTACACACAGAGAGATTAGCTTGAACTTAAGTGAGGAACTTAATATTTGCTTTATACTTTTAACTAATGATACTTTTTTTTTTAAAGATTTTATTTATTTGACAGAGAGAAACACAGCGAGAGAGGGAACACAAGCAGAGGTAATGGTAGTGGGAGAAACAGGCTTCCCGCCGAGCAGGGAGCCCGATGCGGGGCTCGATCCCAGGACCCTGGGATCATGACCTGAGCCAAAGGCAGACACTTTACGGCTGAGCCACCCAGGCACTCCAACTAATGATACTTTTAAAGAATCAAAGAAGTGTGGAGAGGCTCTCTTTCGCACAAGCCTTTTTAAAAGAAAGGTAGTAACTTTCAAAGCCATGTAAACTACAATACCAGAGGAAAATCACAAACTATAAATACCACTCAGAAAACCCTTTCAAGCCACAGAGGAGTAACAATGGAAAAGCAGAAGACACAGGAGGTCCATTCATTAATCACTGGGAGTCAGCAACATGTAGCAAAAACAGACTTTGGAATCCGAGGGGCCTGGTTCATATCTCAGTTCTGATTTTCACTAAGCCATCTGACCTTGGGAGTGTCACCGAGCCTGTCCTCTCATTTGCAAAATGGGGACATATTGGGGGGGGGGAGGAGTCGTAGTTAAAAAGATTAAATGGGAAAACCTATGTAAACTATCGCAAACAGTACGTGACACACCAAGTACGTAACAACCCTGTTTTCTGCCCTACATAATTAGTCACCAAATTTGAGAATGTGCAGGCAATGCTAAGACACCAGTTCTCAAGTGTGATACACAGAACGATTTTCAGTGGTACAGAAATAAAACATTTTCAGTTTTAACATTTAACATTTGAGATTTTAACTTAAACATATTAAAAGAAAATAAAGCCCAAACAAATCTATAATTTCATGGCAAATACTGAGGTTGGATTTTAAAAAAAAGTCAACTTAGAGGGAAATATCATGTAAATAATAATAATGGCAATAGAAAGATATGGCCTAAAGTCATACAAGAAAGAAGAAACACTGCTTTAGAAATATACTTACATAAGAAAGGGTTTCTGGGGGTGCCTGGGTGGCTCAGTGGGTTTAAACCTCTGCCTTCAGCTCAGGTCATGATCTCAGGGTCCTGGGATCGAGCCTCGCATTGGGCTCTCTGCTCGGTGGGGAGCCTGCTTCCCCCCTCTCTCTCTGCCTGCCTCTCTGCCTACTTGTGATCTCTCTCTGTCAAATAAATAAAATCTTTAAAAAATAAATAAACAATAATAAAAAAAAAGAAAGGGTTTCTGTCCTCAACAAGTTTACGGCATAAGGGCTGGGTGGTCACAAGGGAACACACACGTATGAAGTGCCTACGTATTTCAAGTTCAGAGCCAGTCAAGAAGAATGGTGTTAAAAGTCCCTCTCTTCTGGGCTCTTTTAACATGTATCACATATAAAAGCTCTTTAAAAATAAATGAGTTGAACAATTGTCATGCTGAGTTGCAACATAAGCTGATTTGGAAGTCTCCGTGTAGTAGCATGGTAGGGATTTGGATGTTAAATCTTCTCTTTGAATTATCCAGGAAATCATTTCCTTACCTCTATTCTCCTTCTACAACACTAAGGAAACAATGGTTTCTGGGGGGTTAACAGCCAAATCACTCAAGACACTTGGAACAAAACAAGGAACAATCCACTTAAAACTCTAAGATCCAAGAACACTAAATGGTTTTAGATTTCAGTGAGTACCATCCTTAGAGACCATCCCTGTGACAGGAATAAGCTAAATTTGCATTTGAAAATCGAGTGAAACACATTAAGTGTCCTTCTCAAGGCAAAAGGGTAGCAAAATAAGAAAAAGATAAAGGACTTGATGAGCATTCCCAAGGCAAACCAGACTCCTGAAAAGCATGCACGACAGGGAGGACCTTGAAATTCTTACATATCGGGAAACCAAACAGAACAAAACCAAATGTCCCATCGCCTTCTCCTAATTCGTGTAATAGATGAACTTTTGCTTCTTAATCTCTATTGGTCTTTCTGCTCGATTCCTCTTACAACATTTTAATTGTAAACCTCCATAATTCACATTATTATTTGTTTAAAAGGGGGGGTGCGGCTTAATAAAAACAAAGAGCTACAGGCAGCAGTAGCCACGCTGAAAGAGATCTAATGCCCAGGGAGCATATGGTTCTATGGCAGAAATGTACAAAAGAACAATAATTGCTGCAAGAGGAAATATGTAAAGCAGAAGAGACTAAGTAAAAAGACAGCTACACGGACCCTCTCTGAAATATCAGTTATACTTCCATAGTTTGGGCCATACAAGGTGAGAGGATGTTAATGACTAATGAGGATCCTACATTGGCTAATAGGCAAGAAGAATAAAGCTTCACCCTATCACAAAATCACTCTGTCATATTGACATTCATTCCAACTGTCACTAGTGCATCGATTTTCTTAGAAGCTTTATGATCCAGCTGCCTTTGAACCACAGCGCAGTGCCCACTTGCATCAATGGCTAAACAGGGCTGCAGAAAAGAATGGAGAGAGGGGTGGCGAAATTAATAAATTGTCTTTCCTTCATAACTTGCTTAGGAAATAGGCACAGTGTTAAAAAAAAAAAATCCGTAAAAATAGGTTTGAGATTGAAGAGTGTTTCTTAGATAAGTTTTGTTTTGTTTTTAAAGATTTTTCTTTATTTATTTGACAGAGAGAGAGAGAGAGAGAGATTGCAAGCAGGCAGAGAGGCAGGCGGGGTGGGGGGGAGCAGGCTCCCTGCTGAGCAGAGAGCCCGATGCGGGGCTCGATCCCAGGAACCTGAGATCATGACCTGAGCTGAAGGCAGAGGCTTTAAGCCACTGAGCCACCCAAGCACCCCTAGATAATAAGTTTTGAAATATATTTTTAAAAACTGTTTTAACAACCATATTTCAGTTCAAACAGCTGATCTTTCTTCTGGTTCTTCTGTTTTCTGCTATTTTAGTCAACCATTCTTGATTACCTTTCATACTAAGAACCAACCGCAAAAAACTGAAAAGTCAGGAGCTCAGTAGACGCCAAGGATTCCATAGACTTCCTGTGGGGGGGCGGGGGGAGGTGGAAAAAAAGCAACTGATCTTCATCTGTGTAGAGAAACACCAATCCCAGGGTCATTGCCAGTAAACGGGCATACCGGTATGATGAGCGCTGTCATCAATATGGCTATTCTACCTTGACTTTTGAATGTCAAAAATAATATGGACAGAATTGACTAAGCAGTCTCCGAGGTACTGCCTTTAAAATTTTTAACTTTATGGCCATTAAATATTGAACAGATAATTGGATTTATCCCCTTCAGTGCTTTATGGATGCACAAAGTACCTACCTTCTCCTGTTTTATTCAAATTAATGGTGCTCTTTTAAAGTGTGTGCCGTGAGCGCGCACTATGCACTCTACAGCCGACTCATTAGAAGGATGTTTCAGCTTCTGCTTACTGACTCTCTTCTCCATTTGCAGGGAGAGGGCAAAAACCACACTAAAACCCACATCGACAGTTAAGAGTAAATCTTCGAGAGTCACCCTGAAACCCAGAATTTTTGCTCCCTGAACTCCAGTACATGCTGTGATTTGGCAGTCTGCTAGGTGTTATCGTGGAAAACCACAACACAGAATCCATTCCTTCTCTTTTTAATTAAAACGTTTACAAATGCTTCTTTGCAACTGGGTAGCTTATGGTTACATTTTAAAATCAAGTCTGGAGAACACAGGGATGCCAGTATCTCTCTAGAGGATTAGCCAAATGAAACCTCGGACTGCGTATTGGGCAGGAAGAAAAAAAAAAAATACACCCACCCATGGAGAGGCTGTGCAATTCACACTGGTGATAAGGTATTTCTATCAAATATGACTAACACCTACAAACGTACAATCTGGAAATAACTCTGGTGGAGGTGTTAGTGGAAAGGGGTTAATGGAAATAATGTTTTCATTTTAAACAATATAAATCCACAACTGGCATTCCATTGGCCCGTGACCTCCCCTTACCCAGTCCTTGTTCAAGTCATTTGCTAGTGTAATTGAAACCTTCTTTGAGAGTCTTTAGATTTCATTTCAGGTTTGGGGGACAATGCAGCTAAAAGACATTTACCATCCATCTTTCTTAACATTCCTAATCTAAATAGAAGACCTGAATCCAAGACTGTGCTTTTGATGGATCGCTCGCCTTCCTATACAGTAGAGCTTAAAGAGATCCCATTGTTGCTTTCAGAACACTTACAGAAAACATACATTCATACTCATTTTAGTTTTTACCACCTAGCTGAACACCATAGATTTATTTTCGAAAGTGTGTTTTTAAAGGAATGGGTGCGTTTTCAATTAAAAAATTCAAAATCAATAAGATTTTCTGCTCCTGAGTGAAAAGAGAACAGCATTGCAAAGCTTTCCCCACGTGTAAGTACCTTGAGCGCGGGTCCCCATTTATTATTTTCCCGGAGGGGAATCAGGCTGGAAAGCAATGTCTCCATCCAGCTATGGGGTGTCATTGGAAGGACTGTACCAGGGGACACACTTTTGATGATCACTTCAACTCTTCTGTGTGCATTCAAAATAATGGTTTTTAAGTTTGTCTTGGAAAGTACTGAAGGTCACACTAACATGATGCCAGATTTTTTTTACTGCTTATAGAAGCTAGGAAAATTTGAAGAATTGGGGGAAGGGTGGTAAAAAAAAAAAAAAAAAAAAAACAAACCAACAACAACAAAACCTACACATCTCATCAAGGGACCTATCAGCCTAGTGGCTGACTTAATCAAGAAGATTTCACAACCGTTCCTCAGAAAATCCTTCCCCAACACAAGCAGATAGAAGCCTTAACTTCACCATTCAGACTGGCCTCGCAGAGTAGTTGAAGAGGCTGAAAAAGGCGCCCTCCTCTTGAGACCCATTTTACACTCTCTGATTTACAATAGTCACAACAGCCCAGTATCCAAAACACAAAGAAAGCTTGCTGACCAGCCCCCCAGACACTAAGTCTGAAGTGCCTTTGCTATTTAAGTTGCTTCATTTCTGTGCACTGGGATCTTCCCTCCTTAAGTAAGAACAGGGCACAGAAGCGGACCTGTGCACATATTAAGATTACACGGTTCCCTGGAACAGCATTACCTGCGGGAATGGAAAGAGCAACTGTGAAGTCTGTTGTACCCCTAATTCTACTAATCAAGGTGGGTCCTGCAACATGATCTCCCCCGAAGCTGCGTGGCATTCACTAAATCATGTGGGATTAACTGTTGGGGAGTCTATCATGCCACAAAACCTAACTGTGATTGTGGACAAGAAGATAAAAGAGTATCTCACGGGCAAGGTCCACAGATTCCAAAGATTTGAAGAAGGCCTTTACATTTCACCACCCAACGTGGGAGGAACACACACCCATCCCACGTGGAGCTGGGAGTACAGGTTGACCTCGTACACTAAAAACAGATTTAAGCCCTCTTGTTTTAAAGAAAATACATTGAATCAGGAGCCCGACTCTTGAAAAACGCATACACTTGACAGGCCCACCACTCAGAGGTTTTCAGAGATCAACTAGAAGACTAGAAACTAGTGAAAAAGATCACGGGTGAGTTTACAAAGGAGTCCGAGAAAGAAAAGCCAAGCAGGTGGCAACAGTGCCTGCAATCAGAGAACTTAGTCCCGAGGATACACAGACAAAGGGGTTAAGGAAGGACAAGGTCATGAAGTACTTGGCACTTGGCCCTTCTGTGAACCAATGTTCCTCATTTTCTGCTCTACAAAACCGCTCAGGCAGCCTGCAAGCCTCAAGTGTGGCTTTTGTTCCCTTTGAGTTCTTGAAAAGTAGGTGTAATTAAAAAGGAGGGGGAGGGGGAGGTGAAGGAGGGGGAGGAGGGGGAAGAGGAGGAGGAGGGGAGGAGGGGGAAGAGGAGGAGGAGGTGAGGAGGGGGAGGGGAGGAGGGGAAAGAGGAGGAGGAGGGGAGGAGGAGAAGAAGAAAGAGGATGGTTCCAAACTTTCAGAGAATGAACCACATTTCCTTTAATTAAAGGACCAACTTCCTGTAGGGATGCCCCCTCGGGATACCTTTGTGTGGAGTTTGGAATTTGGAAAGCACGTTCATGGCTTAGGTATTCAAAAATTAATACTAAACAAACAAGGGTGGAGAAGAAAAATGAAGATCTAAGATTGAAAGCTAACGGGAGCAAATGAAGGCAAATGGACTTCCAAGTTCACAACTGGACCACTGTGAAGGGAGAAGAGAAACAAAGTAATACTTGAATGACCTTAGTATTTTACTACATACTCTGTGCTCAGAAGGCAGAGAGGGAAAACAGCAAACACATCCAGAAAGTTTTTAGGTTTGTTCTCTATAGTCATGCAGGTGAAACAATCTGGAACCTATCTTTAGACATGCTAAAGGACTGAGTAGATGGGCTAATGTGATAGGAGCCAGGGTTTTCACCGTGGAAGGAGAATTAAATATAGAATGGAGATAAGCCCCCTATGGGAATGGATTGGACTTGGAAATCCTAGCGGGAATCCAGGATTTCTAAAATACAGCATGCATGCATGCATGTGCGTAGCTAATTCCTACAGCAGCGCACGAGGGAATCTCCGCCATTAGTAAGTAACACCCCTGGCTCCCCAGTACTGGTTTCTAAAACCATTCCCTAGAAGGAGCCAGATATTGTCAGAGAAATGGCTGATTACAGGCTTACAGCAAAGAAGGTACAAAATGAGCCCAGAATGCCGTTATAAGAAAAAAAAGCAGGAGCTCAGAAAAATGATGGCAGCATCTCCAAAGAACACAGAAGACAATCTCAAAGGGCTCCCACTGGTTCAATCTAGGAGAATTTTAGCTTAAAAATATTTAAGAGAAGCACTAAATAATAAAACACTAAAAAGCAGTCTATGAGTCAATACCAATAATAAAAATGTAGAAAATGGATAGACAGACAGACAGATGGAAAGAACTACCAACTGGTAAATGTTGATTGCAATACTCACAAAATGATCATAAAAAAGCCTGATTCGAGTAAGAATCGGCGGTAGAAGTTAAATCCAAGGAGAAATTTTTGAAAAGAAACTTTCATGACCTTTAAGTGTGTGTGTGGCCACAGATTGTTTATTATTAGTTCTGAGGGAAAATACAGTAACTATGTAGTAGAAAAAAAAAAAAATTCAGACAACACCTTGACCAGATAACCAAAGATCACCAACCGAGGACGAGGTGTTAGGCGTCTCTGCGTGTAATTCCTTGAGAAGGACAGGTCACTGAAGTATTATTATTCCAGCTGGGAATACATAGCCCTAATCTCACTAGGGGGAAACAAGACAAGCCCAAATGAGGACCTTTTATTTAAAAAAAAAGGGGGGGGGAAGGGAGGTATTTTTCTTAAATATCAATGTCCTGTAAAACAAAGACATTCCATTAAAGATATCAAAACTAAATGTGGTAGATACTTCTAGAATGGATGCTGTGTTGGGCGGGGGGACACGACACACTCTAAAGGATACTCTCAGTTCAACTCACCAAACGAAAATATGAATAGAAGATTAAAGACTTATGTCAACTTAAAGTTTTCTGAAGTTGGTTACTGTATCGTAGTTACATAAGATGTTCTTAGGATGCCTGAGTGGCTCAGTCAGTTAAGCATCTGCCTTCAGCTCAGGTCGTGATCTCAGAGACTTGGGATCAAGTCCCACATTGGGCTCCTTGCTCAGCGGGGAACCTGCTTCGCCCCCTGCTTGTGCATGCTCTCGCGCGCTCTCTCTCTCTCTCTCACAAATAAAATCTTAAAAAAATGTTCTTATTCTCTGAAAATAATCCTCCTAAGTATGTGGAAACAAAGGCACATGATGTATGCAACTTATTCTCAGAAGGTTCAGGAAAAACATGCATAGAGAAAGATGGAGGACAAGAGACAAGACGTGTTCGTAAACATAAATAAAAGGGACAAAAGGTCACTAAGAGGTAAATCTGTATAAAAGGAATATGGGCTGCTTTGCACTGTTCTTGCAACTTTTCAGTATATCTGAAAATTTCTCAAAAAAGTTAGAAAAATAAAAGGCCTGCTCTCCCACACAACCCAGTAAATTGAAAATGATACACAGTGTTTCTAATCTCATAAGCTTATTTCTGTCAACATCACCCGCACATGGATATATGGTGTGCAAAGATGTGGGTCACATCATTGCTGATAAAAACAAAGAATTCTAGGGGCGCCTGGGTGTCTCAGTCAGTCGAGTGGTGGGCCCTTGGTTATGGCTCTGGTCATGATCTCCCGGTCATGGAATTGAGCCCCACATGGGGCTCCACACTCAGTGGGGAGTCGGCTTCTTCTCCCTCGATCTCCCTCTCCCTTTGCCCCTCCCCTGGCTCATGTTTGCACGTGCACACTCTCCTCCCTCTGGAAAAAAAAAAAAATCTTTAAATAAAAAGCAAAAAATTGAGGCTCCTGGGTGGCTCAGCCATTAAGCATCTGCCTTTGGCTCAGGTCATGATCCCAGGGTCCTGGGAACGAGCCCCGCATTTGGCTCTCCCACTTGCCCTGCTTGTTGCTTGTGTTCCCTCTCTCCCTGTCTCTCTGTCAAATAAATAAAATCTTTACATAAATAAATAATAAAAAGGAAAAAATTTTAAAGTGCATGTATTAAAAAAAAACCAATAATGGTTTATTAAATTATGCTATGTAAATTCAAAAGACCCTATGCAGCCTTTAAATGTGTGTGTAAAAGTTTATAGTAACAACTGAAAACATGTATTAAAAGTGAAAACAACATGATTACAGATATACACAGTATGATCACATGTGGGTAAGAGAGGCAGATGAAAAGGAAAAAACAAATCATACAAAAAAGGCTAGAAAGAAATCCAAGAAAATGCCAATGCTGGTCCTCTGTTCCCCAGAGATAGCTTATGGATAATTTTTTCCCCTTCCGCTTTCTGTATATGCCAAATATATAATGTTTATATAATAACGTAATGATAAAAATAAGCTTTATTCTTAGAACAACAACTTAATAGAAGTGCATAGAAATAAGTTTAATTGACTTAAGATCTTCAGGGACACCTGCTGTAGAAAGTAAATGATACTGCGGATGCTCAGCTCTCCAAATCTAATTTGAACTACTTCTGGTCCCAAAGATGGGAAATGAAAGAGAAAGAGGGGAAGTCATGTTAGGAGACTGTGTTTGTTAAGACTTATTTCCAGTTCTAAATCCACACATTCACGAGCCAAAGGTGGCTCCTTCCTCGTTATTCTGAACCATCAGAAGACGGTGGTGGATCACTTAAAGCCATCCCAACACAGCCTGCCTCCCCCCACCTGATAGGTGGGGAAAGAAAAGCAAGGCACTGACAAGGACGGAGCGCAATGGTGGCCCCATCTCGTGGCACTGTACTTTGTTGGGTCCAAGAGTGGCGTGGCTTCCCACTTGCACACGGATGATGCACACAGTTCAGTGGACATTCAGGCTGAAATCGTTCAGCTCGGCCCCAATCGTGACTAGTACTCTGCAGGTGCAACTGGACTAGCACAATCACTCTGTCTAGAGAAACTGCCTCTGCATAGACGGTTCGCCGAAGTATTCACGGGAGAGAGAGGAGGGAGAGGGGAAGCAAGGGGGGCGGACGATAGACTTTTTAAAAGTAGGTGACAATGATGAGATATAAATGTTTGTGTACGTGAAAGGCTGAAAGAAGATAAATGGGGGTGCTGTTTCAGTTTTCCTAACAGCAGGTGAGTCTCCCATGGTCACTGCCAAAAGGTCAGGCTATTTTTTTAAATAAGGGGCTATTAAGAGACCGGTGCATGGCAAAAAAAAAAAAAAAAAAGAGGAAGTCTCTTGATTAAACAATCATAGCTCGCTTCCTGTTTAAGATTCACACATTTGTAAGCATCTCATTGTATTCGTTTCTTAGTATAACCAGGTTTGAGTAATCTTAAACCGTCAACTGAATCTCGTAGCTCAGCCAATAATTAAAATTCTTTGCCAACTTGATTTGGATGTAAAAGTCAAACACTTCATTTAAAATTTATGTGAGGCACATTCATAAGAATACACTAATTTCTCATTTAGATTTCAAATTGAATCAATTTAACGACTGCCGATAGCAAAGCAATAGGAATGCAAAGAAGAAAAATAGTCCTACAATGGACAATTACCCAAAGTTCCTGTCATGTTTTATGAATCAACAATGGTCTCCAAACTCGAGAAAGAAATCAATGTTCATTAGTTTCTAGAATCTTAAACCTATCTGCACTAAACTATAAAAAATGAGTACAATTAGACGTACAATTTAAAGAATCCATCAATTTGAATGAACCCAAAGAAATTCTGTATGATCCCATGTTCCTTTTCAAGGCAGCACAACTCCGAAGGCTGTCTGGTTTACCGCTGTTTCTTCTCCTTTGCGTTCAAGTTCTTTATCAGCAGAAACAGTTATAATGGCCTTTCAGACTTGAGTGATGAAGGACAAAACAACATACTCCCATTCGAAAATATGAATGGCCTTGGAACACAGCTCCAAAAAGCAACCGCAGCGGGGATGCCAGAGCAGAAATCACACCCAGCAACACTATCAAATTCCAAAATTAAGAACCAGCGGGGGGCGTACAAGTAGAGAGGGCAAAAAAGAGGATGGGGGGAGCGGCAATTTCAACAGAGGAAGAAAGAAACAACTTCAACATATAAATAATGAAAAGTGAAAACTCAATGCTATGACTTTTCTTCCTGTCTTCCTCTCAGAACGTTGAACACCGAGCTTCGTGTAGAATCGATTACATTATTTCTACCAAGTGGTGAGCAAGCATCATGCCAGTTTTTCTTCTTGCCTCTTCTACCTTCAACTCCCGTTTACAGAACTTCTTGTCAGTTACGCACCTCGGACTCTGGCGAGGACAACGGCACTCTGGTGCCGCAGCTGGTGGGACCTCACTTCAAGCAGCAGGACTGATGCCTCCAGGAGGGAAAGGCTTACCTCCAAAACCCTCATGCAACGTGAATGAAGAGCTCCTGACCCTGGCCTTGGCTGTTGGCTCTCCTAAAAAGGAGAGAACCTGCACAGCACAGAATTCAACCTGATTTATTAAAAATACAAAACAGGCCTACTGACAAGATCACAGCTAAAAACAAGGATTCTACAAAAGTAAAAACAATAAATCCCGACCTCGTTCCAATGCCCTGTTCTCATTATGCCCGATCCTAACCATCCCATTTAAAACAGACGGCTCCTGGCCCTCCCCACCCCCCTCACCCAGCTGGGTTTTCTCTGTAGTTGTTCTCGCCCTCAAACCACTGTAGGAGTTTTTGCTTGAACTGAAGTTCTCCCGAGGGTGGCATGTTTGTCTCTTTAGTTCACTAATACTCTCCGGTACCTGGCACATAATACACAGAAAACATTCAGTAAATGTTGGTTAAATGAACGAGCCATCCATTAAGCTAAACGATTTCTTCAAGCTCTTCCTATTTCAAGTAGAAAAGGCAAATATTAGGCAGGGAATCTTTAAAGAGTTATAATGGAACAGATAAACGGTGATTACGTTTACTATAAAAAGCCTACTGACACTGATTAAGGAGCACACACACATTCCCAAGCAGACTCAGCAACTGCTAGAAAGAACAATGAAGGGTTAATAAACATTTGGAGAAAAACTCACCAAACGATGAAACGAAGCAATATGTTTTCCTCCAAGTAATTAGCAAAGATTTCTAAAACTAAGACTCCCCAACTCAATGACAGCGCAGTAAGATGCTCATTTCCCGGACATCAGCAATAAGCGTAACACCACCAATCTACGCCGTCACTTGGAAATAAGACTGTGAACTAAAAATTGTCCTCATCTCTGACCCGGGAATGGTCACTGTAAAACCTCACTCCAAAGAAATACTCAAATACAGACAATGATCAAAGATGTTCATCAAAGCATTATTTACAATAGCAAAATTCTGGAAACAATCCAGGGGATGAATAATAGAGAAATAGTTCAGCTGATTATGGTACATCTACTAAATCAACTGCCATCCAGTCTTTAGAATGTGCGCTTGAAGAATTTTTTTACAAAGACCAAAGAGTGAATAATACAATGTCAAGTAAACGAAAGCAAGCTAAATATCTTCTGAGCCATGCAGGGCAATGGAAAAGGCAGGCAGATGATATTATCAAAAGTATTTATCTCTGAGTGGTAGGATTATAGGTGAATTTTGTTCTCTAAACTATACTTTTATGGATTTCCTTATTAAAATAAACATGTTCTATCTTTATGGCAGAAAAAAGTTTAATGAAAGAAAGATTTCATGGAAAACTTGGATAAAACACGCTTTTAAGTGTTGTCACTATTAGCAAGAAGAAGAATAAAGTCTTAGGGGGGACAAAAGCAGCAGACGTTAGCAGTATTTGAAAAACACAGAAGTAGCATTTTTAAGAAATAGAATACTCTTAATCCCTTTTAAATAAAAAACAGCAACAGCAAACCACAGCTCTGAGTAACCTCCATAAAGGTCCTTTCCTCCCCCAAATTATATTCTTATGATTTTTCTTTTAAAATTCAATCTGAAATTTGACAGGGAACCTTATGAGTTTTGTTTCCTAACTCAAATAGCTACCGAAGAGGAACAAACCTGAGAAGAGAAAAACAAGACATTTATGACCTCAGCACCGTCCTTTGCCGTGAATATATACTAAACTTATTGGTAATAAATGGACTGTTCAATAAGTCAGCCAAATATAGAGTCCCTGGTCACAGGGATAAATCACCTGCTAGGAAAAGGCTAAATTTATAAAAACATCTCTATCTCTATGGATGGTCAGCAGAAAAGAACTACCCAAGCTTCTTACGGAAGCCCTTTTTCTTAATTTCTATGGGCAGAGTAATCATTGGGACTCTTCTAGATCAAATTCAAACGTTTAAAACAGAGATGACGGTCGTGCTCAGGTGCGGGCAGATTCAACTCTGCAGACCTCACAGCCGCACATGCTCTTCGGAAATCTACAAGACTGTGTCAACAAAAAGAAGAACATCGTTTGCAGTCAGTCATCTGACAGCACTGCTTCGTGAAATTACATCAGATCTCTATCTAAACCAAGTTCGAGGGCTCTCCGCAGGCGCAGTAAAAGAATGGAAAGGAAAGGTAAGAAAATCCAAGCAAACCTATTACTTTTCTTTTAAGCTCAAATACTTTTCTCAAGGCTAAACATCAGAAGCAAGATGCTTGGATACCAACACTTTCCTTCATAGCCTTTGCTTTGCATCTAGATCCAGAGGGAAAATCATGTTTACAAGAACCACAAGACACGTGAAAAAGCAATAACCGAGATAAATGAAAAAAATGCCAGGTTAAGTGCTAGTCAGAACTTTATTGCAAACGTACTTTATTTTATGAGATGAAGAAATCTACTTTCTCTTCTCCTCTAGCGTGACATATTGAAAAACAAAAACATGATTCAACCATTCTTTTAACGTCCTCTCATCTTAGAAACAGCAAAAGGAAAACAGGTCTGATGCAGGCTGAGCACCACCGTGTATCGTGTGGACCCCAGTGTCAGAAACCGAAGTTCAATTCTCAGCGCTAATCGAGGATCTACGGTGGGAATTCTGTTCTCTTCCCTCCTAGCTGCACGAATCTGTGTTTGGTTCCATAGTCTTAATTCAATACCTTCTACAATCTGAGTCACTTTTTAAGACAACAGTAGCGTGTCAAAGAAAACCCGAGGGGTAGTGCTCACCCACTGTCCTCCTTCTAGAAGGGGGTTAAAAAAAAAATATTGGGTCAGAACGTTGGGCTTCTTTTAATCCCAAAGGTTCATGTGTGTTTGTGAAAGAGGAAGTGAGAATACCAGGAAGACTCGGCATAAAATTGGGAGCGACAAAGTAGGACTAGAGAAGCCAAGTACATCTGTGCTCTTTAGACTTGCCCTCGCTATCTCCATTACCAGCCATTACTACACAGAAAGCAAGCCAAACTTGCCTATGTATATGTTAGAATCATCTGGAGATCTTCAACAAATTCCAAAGCCCAGGCCACACCCCAAACAATCAGAAAAGGAAACCAGGATCCAGAGTTGTTGAAACTCCTCAGGACTGAGAACCACTGACACAGCACAGAAATCAAATAAATCCTTCTCCCCGCCCCTTTGAGATTTACCCTAGACATCATTCCGGGGAGAAGGAAGGAAGGAAGGGAGGGAGGGAGGGAGGGAGGGAGGGAGGGAGGGAGGGAGGAAGGAAGGAAGGAAGGAAGGAAGGAAGGAAGGAAGGAAGGAAGAAAGAAAGAAAGAAAGGGAGGAAGAAATAAAAGAACAAACGCTAAACCAATGCATTAATCTGTTTTGCACATATAACTCACTGCCGTACCTGAAGTTGGCTCCGCGAAACACTGAAAAAATCATTATTGAGGTACAGTGCACATTATGCTGACATGCGTTTATCCCGCACGGCCTCATCCCTTCAAGGATGTGGAAGTGAGTGACAGCAGAAGGGAGAGAGTCTTATTACAAACTCAAAGCGAGGCCGTGCACATTCCAAGGTGACTACCTCGGCTTCCTAGTGACAAACTGGCAGCAATTAAAAAGAGATGCTTGAAGAATGTGAACTTGCTTGGCCCGGCCTATCTTAGTTTTTCTTCTAATAAGGGACATTAAAACCCCTTGCTAAATTCAAAGAGGGAGAAGGAAGGAAAGAAGAAAATCCTAAACCTGGTATAATCCCAATAATTAAAAAAAAAAAAAAAAAAAAGACCCATGGCAGTGGATTTTGTGATGGCACATATTAAACACAGTCTAAGACTGTGCTCCTTACGTAACGTCTTCCTCCCCTCTAGCTCCTTCTATACCCTATACTTTAAAAAAAAAATAGTCGAAGGTACATGTGTTCTGTTTGTACTACTGGCTCATGACATTCAAAGAGTTCATCGTGTACAGAGCACCACCTGTGTACTTAGCTTAAATTTGTGGAAATCTTTCATCCCCAGGAAAGAGTATAGATTATTTTTATGCCATCCAAATGGGAGAATGTCCCAGATACCAGATGATGAAGGGGCCCCGGAGGGACCATAATGCTAACACGCTTACGAGCACTACAAAATTTGGCTTCAGAGACGCTTCTCCGTTTGGCAGCCTTTCCACCTATCTCCGTGAATAGTAGAGACAGAGCTGCTAACCACGGTGGAAGCAAAGGGCGGAAGGCACGAAGCACGCATCCTTGCGTCTGCGAGCACATCAGATTGAAGAGACAAGGAATTCTCTTAGGAGAAACCCCGGGAAAGCGTGTGCCCACGGGCATGCTACAAACGTGGCCGTGCTTTGTACTGCAGCCCAGGATTAAGAACACGAATCCTGACCACTCTGCACAGACCTAAAGGTCCAGCTGCATACCATTTTTCCCCCATGCGCTGGCTTTTTGGCATTTCGGTGATGTCCGCGACATTTATGAAGGGCCAACCTTCGACAAAGTGTGGCTTAACTTTTTTTTCCCCCCTTAAACAGCACATAAAATTGAAGGGGATCCTTCCTTGCAGAACAGCTATGCGAGAGATTAACTTGAGTTGTTCTCTTGCATCCTAAATTTTCTCCTGCCTCCGTCCTCCAGTGAAGTCACGATACATCTGTGACAGGAGAACTCCCATGGCAACAGACTGACATCATAAACACCAGATTAAGACTTGGCTGCAAAGCCAAAGGAGATGATGAGCTGGGAAGGAAGAAGCTATAATTCAAACAAATCTCTTCCATCACAGCTATGGGAATACTAAACATTACTGGCCAAGTAGACTGCTTTTTGCGGAAGTGTTCCCTTTTTTGAAGTTTGCCCCAGTGTGAAAGTCCTTCTGTAAGTCAGAACCTTAGCATTATTTTAATGTCCCGTTCTGGATTGAATAATCTCATGCTTCAGACAGTAGTCTGTTACCATGGGGATGACGGCAGCACAGACCTTGGATTACGGCTATCAAGCAGGAGAAAAGAAATTATGAAAAAGCCTCGTTATGTTCAATAATTAGCAGCGACATGGAAAAAAACAAAACCATGAATTTAGGTTGATGCATTTATCTCAGTGTTTGAATACAACTCTGAGTGTGTTATTGCTTTAAAATGAGATTCTAACAAACTGCCAAAAAATTCTTGACTAGCAATTGCTACTCAGTGCCATAATTTTAAAAACCCATCCTGTCCATCCCTCATCTTCTGTTTCAATTCTTTCCCTGCGGAAGATCGGGAGCTAATGGGGAATACGCAACATCCCAAGATGGATTCTGGTAACCTGAGCCAACATTTCCTGGGAAAAGCCCAGCAGTACGGAGCATCACTGCCTCCTCTATCTTCCTTAACTGCGCGAGAAACCACTCCTGGGAAGAGGGTGTGGCCCTTGCCCACCATGGAAAGTCCACGTGTCCAGATGTACGATGGTCCCTGAATGGTCCTGCTAAGCACAAGGCATGCAGTCTTTCTTCTCACCTGACAGTAAAGGCCACCATCTACCAGAATGACTGAGGAAGTGTTCCAGGCAGTTAGAACTTTTCTTAGCAAAGCCCGTGACTTTACTAACTGGAGAAAAGATGAGCAAAATGGTGAATACGCGGTCCGAGATGTTAAAGACTGCTAAGGCGGTCGTTCTCCAAACCAAGGACGACACTCAACTATGAGAGCAGGTAGTAGGGCATCGAGCCTTTCCTCAATATTTGGGGGAAACAAGGACGCTGCTAGACCTCTGGAATCCTGTGGCATAACCAGCTGGCTGGCTCCCTGAGAGGAGCAATGTGAACGTGACCCCATCCAAAGGCAAGAACAAAATGTGAATCGGCTCTTAAACTCCAGCGACTGTCTGACGGCTCCTCGGAACTTTCAGACTTCTCCGCTCTCCTCTTCCAGGAGGCCTCTGCATTCTAAGGCAATGGCACAACACATCATTGGAGGGAAGTAATTTTAGAACGTGCCATCCAAATTAACTGGTCGTGAATAGGCTCTGATTAAAATATAAAGAGCTTTTAAAATAATTTAAAATGATTCACTAGAACTAATTTAGAGATATTTTAATCTCTGAATGTGCAATGAACTGTAGTCTCCCTTGGCCCCAGCCCCTCCTCAGAGATGGACATGTCTAGTTAGGCCTTTGCCAGTGGTGAAGAGGTAGGTACCAGAGTCGTGCAAACCGCACTGTCCAGGCCTGAGTTTGCCTCTGCCTTTCTGACTGATGTTTTTCCACCTCTGGCCCCGTCCTCTTCCACTTTCCAAACCGGACTGTGTATACGTCCCCTTCTCATATGGGTGAATATCGCCCATCTATTTACGAGGCTAGATAGCTAGATAACTTTGGACACAACGATGTGCGTTTAAATGTGTCATGTAAAGAATCACATGAGATCAAAAGACCTCTGCTTACATTCTTCAGTCATTTGTTTGAATTTCATTTTAGATTAAACCAAAGAACATTTTCCCAACATAATGCGCTAACAGATTCATGGAAATTCTACTAGGGCCACTTGTGAACCAACACCCAAGCTGCACTTAACTAGGCTTTTCCAACATGACTGTGAAGTTCAAGGGATGTCTGCGGCTTTGGAAAAGCACCTTCTCAGACCCACTACAGATTCCTTCATGAAATCCTTTGGTGCCCATCTCCTGGATTTCCTGAATCTCAGCCAAAGACTCTTCAGATAAAAAGACTCATCTCTATCGCTCTGCTTTCTAGACCTTGCCGGTTCTTTCTAGGTGACGAGTTTGAGTTGAAAAGATGAAATGAGGGGAATATCCATATACTGGAAGAGTCTGATAAGCCCAGAATTCCCTGACTTCACCCTCCCAGCAATCTGATAAAGTAGGTATTATCACACCCACTTAAGAAATAAAGAAACAGAGGTATCCAACAATTAGTAATGGAAGAGTAGAATTCAAACCCAACACAACTCCAAAACCCAAGTTCTTTCGGTTATACTGAAATCCAGTCCTCCCGAAAGCAGGAACTACATCTTTCTGTTCTTCTGTGTAATCTGCGGGATGACCATATGCAGAGTTCCTGACAAAACACGCATCACAAGTGAGAGGCAAAGGATTTACGGGAAACGATCTAGCTTCTTTTGTCAGAAGACAATGCCCTTGGCCATATCAAACCAGAGAACACATGTTTAACCATAACTTACTACCACAGCATCAGAGACGAGGGATGGAGCCTTAAACATCCATCCATTCTGAAGTTGATGTATCCAAGCATAAGACGGTCACTTACCTAAAAGAAAAGGAGAGAATAAATTGTAAATGCAGACACTGATCTCTTAGAACGTTTACCTATGGAAATATTAAAATATACGCTCATTTTATAATCATTATACTCTGAGCACAATAGTATAAGAAGAGCAATTTCTTCATCTCTCTGCATTTTTCAAGGCCATCTCGTATTTTTGGTTAGAGTATTTAAACGCCAGTCTTTTTCCCCATCTTACCCTACAGTACTTTTTTGAGATGCTAGAACATCATTAAAAGACTAATGAGTCCTCTTCTGCAGAAAATTAAATGTAGACATGTCTCTCATACAGCTGCAGTGGGCTCGAAGTCCCTCTTGCCGTTTTCCCATTGACCCTATATGACAAACATCCGGAAGGACACTAGACTGTAAGATAGCCCTCATGCTTAAATATGCTTCAGACTGCTCCAGAATCCCACATACACTTTAAATTCCTAAAAAGATGTGTGTGATATGTGTACAAAACTGCACCCAGCACGTACAGGAGGTATATTCTCTAACACACATGACCCATAAAAAATCGGCCAAGACTAGGTAGAGAAAAGAAAGTCTCTGGAAATAGCATAGAAGTGACAACTATCTATCTGTTATGAAATTCAAACTTCAAATAAGTTAAACAAACAACCAAAAAAAGAATTACCAGGAAAACCTAAAGAACAAGAGGCGTATGTCTGTCGGTTGTCTATCCATTTGTGTGTCTGTCCCTGTCCTTGAGTGTGTTGTAGGTAGGGGTAGGGAGCTCTGTGAGATAGCATATTAGAAAACTTGGGGGAAAAAAAAAAAGAAGGGAAGAAGAAGAAAGAAAAGAGACCTCCTATAAAAATAGTGTGGTTTTGTTGCATAAGTAAACAGACCAATGGAACAAAACAAAAAGCTCAGGAAGTACAGAAACTGACCCAAGTATACATGGGAGGTTAGTATCTCCAGTCAGTGGAGAAGAAGATGAACTTAAGAAATGGTTGGGCAACTGGATGCCACTGGAAGAAAATTAAATTGCATCCATATCCCACATTGTATGCACTCCAAATGGACCCTAGATCTAAATCGAAAAATAAAATCACAATCATTGAAAAAAAAGAATTTGAGTGAATCCTATTATAAACGGTGAGGGAGGGCAGGTCCAGAAGGAAGAAATAAACTTGTCTACATAAAAATGTATTTAAAAGTAAAAATATTCTGCATAGCAAAAAGTGCCAACAGCCAAAAGACAAATGACCTACTTGAGAAAGACATTTGCAACATATTATAAAGAATTAACACCCCTTAGATATAAAGAGCTCCTAAAAAAAAAAAAAATCTACCAAAAAAAAAAAAAAAACCCCAAAGAAAAATAGGAGAGGAGCAAAGAATATACAGAGAATAAGTGAAAATAGCCCCAAACATATGAACAGATGCTCAATGTTACTCATACCAAGAGATGTGCATTCATTTCTCACTGATCAGATTCGAAAAAATCCGAAAGACCGACAACATCCTCAGTTAGTGAGGCCAAGGGGGCAAGGGGACCTTTGTATCCTGTTCATGGGAAGGCAAAATGGTCCAAACCCCTCAAGAAGCAGACTTGGCAGATTCTAGTAGAAATGTGTAAGTCAGTATAGGCGTCAAGGGATAAAAACAGTGGAAAAAAAAAATGAATTCATCAATAAATGGTGCTTACAGAATTCCAGAAAATAAATGTAGGAAGAATGGTGGAACCAGAAAGATCTCCCGGCAAACACCACAAGCGAAAAAGGATGCTAGAATTACAAAGGGAAATGATCGTTTTAAGTGGAGCCGTGGAAGTTACCACCTCAGCCTGCGGTACAAGATGTTAACATTGGGGGCAACCGTATGAAAGGTCTAGGGGAATTTGCTTCTTTTTGCAACTGTTCCATAAGTCTGAAATTTTTCAAGTTAAAATTGTTTTTAAAAATTAAACAAAAAGCAAGAGCACCTGGCTTGGTCAATTGGTGGAGCATGGACCCTTGATCTCCGGGTTGTGAGTTCAATCAAGCCCCACCTTGAGCCTAGCGCTTACCTTAAAAGAAAGTCAATAAAAAGCATTTCTTAAAAAGAAACGGTTTAAAAAACAAAAAACAAACGGCACTGAGACATTCAGATACCTACCTGGAAAAAACTAAAATCAGATCCTTTATGCTATATGTAAAAACTTGTTAACTAAGAGTAAAACACAAAACTGAAACTTCTTGGGGTGGGGGAAACCCCCTTTATGACCCCGAGAGGACTTACATTAAAATCAACAACTTTTGTACAAAAGGTAGCATAACCAAAGTAAAAAAAGCAAGCCATACACTTGAAATGCACATATCTGACAAGACAAAAGATTAGTATTCAGAATATAAAGAGTTTCTGCATATCAAAAAGAAAGACAAAACAATCCAATAGAAAAACAGACAAAAGATCTGATCAGGCAACTAACAGAAGAAAACCCAAATGGCCAATAAATATAAAATGAATCTCAACCACACGAGTGAGGAAAATACAAATTAAACCAAGAGGGTACTTTTCCTACTATTAAACTGGCACAAATTTTCTTATCTGGCAATACCAGCATAGGAGATGGAAAGCTACAGGAGCTCACACACTGGGCCTATGAGAGCATCCGTGGGCGCAAGCACGATTGTTGGAGAGGGAGAGATTTATCCAAGCAAGCTGAGATGTCCAAAGTACCTCCACTTCTGGGCAGTACCCTAGAGAAACTCCTACAGATGTTCAAGAGTAGAAGACATATGCAGAAGGACAAGAATGCTCAATGGAGCACTGGGGATCAGAATCCAACACGAGAATGAGTTTCTAGCTCACTTTGTACAAAATGGATAAACAGTGGTATGGCCACAAAAGGGAATAATACGCAGTAGTGAGAGTAAGTAAACTACAGCTACTTGCCTCAAAATGATTAAATCTTACAAATACAGGGTGAAGGTAAAGAGCAAATTTCAGAACATGGCACCATGATAGTACGCCTATTATTAAGTTTAATGATTTATTAAAACCATGCAAAAGTGCTACACACTACTTAGGGACATATGTTTGTAGGAAAAGGATGACCGCAGACATAAATAAATACTAAATTCCAGATTATAGTTTAACCCTTGGAAGGAGAATGGAAAATGAGGGGGGTGAGAGGCAAATGTAACAGAATTTGCACACACAGTCAAGTTCTAAAACGTGATAAGAAAATGTGGCAAAGCTAGGTGTAGTTATCTCCTATGGTACTTTTTTAAAAAGATGTAGGGGTGCCTGGGTGCCTCAGTGGGTTAAAGCCTCTGCCCTCGGCTCAGGTCATGATCTCAGGGTCCTGGGATCGAGCCCCACATCGGGCTCTCTGCTCGGCGGGAGCCTGCTTTCCCCTCTCTCTGTCTCTCTGCCTACTTGTGATCTCTCTCTCTCTGTCAAATGAATAAATAAAATCTTTTTAAAAAAAATGTATTTGTTCATTTTGGAGAGTGTGTGTGTGTTCACGCAGCGGAGGGCCAGAGGGAGAAAGAGAATCCCAAGCAAACTCTCCGCTGAGTACAGAGTCTGATGTGGGGCTCTAACTCAGACTCTGAAATCGGGACCTGAGCAGAAAGCAAGAGTTAGACGCTCTACTGACTAAGCTATTCAGGTGCATGCGTCCTATGGGACTTTCTGTAAGCTTTTCCATAAATGCAAAATGCGTCATTTCAAAAAGATATATATAATACAGGCCTTTACTGTTACAGGATTCTCCAACTGGATTTTGCTTAACTCTGATGGGTTTTTGTGGTTTTTTATTATTTTTTTCTGGATTTCTATCTGGGTCTAAAAACACACAGGGTATCTTTAGAGTCCACATTCTAAGAATAAGGCTGCCTTTTGTTTCCTTAAAAATACCCAAATACTTCCTCCCTCATTATTCATATATTCAGTAGTTTCTTCAAGGATTTCTACTCAGAAAAATTTTAACCAAATCCCTCTGGAGTATGTTACACCCTAGAATATTTTTAAGATGTTAACATGTTTTAAAGAGCTTTGATTAAAAAAAAAAACCCAAAAAACAAAAGCAGATCATTTATGATGGCTTTAATGAAGATTAAGCAACCAAATAAAATTGCATTTTCCATAATAAATGTCAGGTTATACAGTACTATGCAATTTGTATGTTGAAAAGTGATCTATAATTGTGAAATACCCCACGGTTGAGGAAGGATGATAAAAATTTAATAATCTCGAGTCAGTTTATATATATAAGAAAGGCATCTTCCCATATCACACTCAGTATAATGTGCTATTGCTTCTGAATTCCCCTGCAAGCTACTGGAAGGAGACCCCCCCCCAACCCCCCTGAAGGCCTGCACACTCTCACCTTAGAAGTGCTAGAGGTTTGGGCGAAGGCTAAAGAGACCCCATGCACCTATGTGCTTGCCTCCCTTTTCCAAGACGATGAGCTCCGTTGGCTATTAATGCTAACGACGAGGCTGGGAACCTAACCCCATTTCTCCCACACGGTAATTTCACGAAGGAAAAAGATTCAGTTCTCTGGCTACTCAACTTTGGCTTCATGTCTTTCCGGTCGAACCCTGTCCCCACTTCAAGGAAACAGACCCAGACCACAGGCACCTCGGTGTGGGAAGGCTGGAGCATCTAGTCTCAAACACGGCCCAAGAGCCTCCATGTGCCCCCCAAAAATCTGACGGTCGACATCAGGTCTGTTTTGAAACCACATGCCAAGAAGAGGACTTTTATTTCAAGATTACCTCTGAAATGACGGGCTATTGTCTAAAGCCAGAGTTTTCGTTTTGTTGTATATTCAATAAGGATAAGCACCTATAAATAGCAAATAAGCCTCTTATTATATCAAGTGTCTAGAAGTGTTCTCCTCGCTCTAGGGACCTGGGGGTGGGGGTGGGGTGGGGCTCAGAGGTGAATGAGAAGTGCTCAGCCTGAAGTCCATTTTCCAACAGAGCCCCTGAAAGAAACCTGGAAGAAGCTGGTAAATATTGGTGTTGACAGCACCTTCAAACAAGAGCCACACTGTTCATTGGTTGTTAAGAAGGAAGCAATGCCGTCCCCTTGAGAGATAACAACAGGGGCGCCTGGGTGCTTCGGGCTCAAGGTCATGGTCCTGGGGCCCTGGGATCGAGTCAGGCTGCCTGCTCAGCGGGGAGTCTGCTTCTCCCTCTCCCCCGGTCTTCCACGCCCAGCTCAGGCTCGCGCACACTCTCTCTCTCTCTCTCTCTCACCCATGCTCTCCCTCTCTCCAAGAAATACATACAATCTTAAAACCAAAAACAGTCCGATCGTGTATTCACTTTCCTCTGCCTACAGAAAACGTGTCAATTTTAGTTCCTCAAACAACAGATTTCTCCCCAGCACCACAGCCCATTTCTCTCTCTACTGCAGCTCGTTGGCTGTGCCCGATCAGCTGAAATCCCCGTGCAGCTCAAGCTCTGGGACCGAAACCAAAAGGAATAAATCAATGAAGGCCTGGATCCCGCTCCCACTCTGCAGGCCAGCACTCTTGTGAGATGAGGAGCGGCCGAAAGCCGTGGGGAGATTCACGACTGCACCCGGCCCGCGATCTAAAATTACAGGACAGAGAGGAAGGCCATGCCCCCATCCAATCCTGGGAAACCTCCCGTCATCCTTTCACGGGCATCCCGCGTCACCAAGGTGCCACACGGCTCTTCCTTCTGGCACGCATCCTGAATCAACTCTACTCCAAGAAAATTAGTGAGGACATTACTCGCATGTGGAAGGGCTCCTAGAGAATCAAAACCCCGACACACAAGAAGTCAAGGTTATCACCCAGAGGCTGGGGTGGGGGTGGGGGGTTGTTGGCCAGGAAGTAAGTACTTCTTCCGACCAAAGCGTTACGTTTTGATGTCCTTCCAGAAAGAGAATGTTGGCAGGAACCTCAAGGCTGAGTGCTCGCTGCTGCTACTAACATGAAATAGATTTTGGTTCTAATCGGGTAATAGGAAATGAACCGGAAGCAGACAGACGGGCAAATAGGAACTCTAGCTGCACAGTGTCACACACCATTGGTTCAAGGGGTCAGAAAAGCAGCCCAGGAAGTTGTCTGGTGTATGAAGAGGCGAACAACCAACATCTCTTTTTAAAAATCCTGATCTAGCGAGAAGGCATAAAGGAGCCCACCTGAGCAGAAGGCTTCAAAGGCTAGACAAGAAAGGACAAAGAAAGAGGCTTACGTGGAAAACTCACCAACAAGCCGAGAATATATTAAAGCAAAATTAAACTTCAGTTTCTGCAAGGATCCTGGCATCTCGGCCCTCAAAGACGGCGCGGCAACCCATCTTTGTGTACAAAGGCAACGTGAAATCCTGAAATCCGTGCCGCCTCCAGTCACTGAAGCAACTAGCAGGTAGGGCTAATCCCCAAACAAGATTTCCTAAGAAATCACATTCTCCACTTTATCCCTTTTTTGTTTTTTGGTTTGGGTTTGTTTTTTTTTTTTTTTTTTTTTTTTTTTTGGTTTTTCCTCATTTGGTCTTCCCCTTCTTTCCTTAGTAAGTATTAGCATACCAAAGAAACGAATCTTGAAAAACCATCTTCCTTCACTCACTGAATCAAGTCCTCTTGAGCTCCGGGGGCCCACCAAGATAAAAGGGCGGTGGAATTATGGGTTTTTAATGAAGCAAGCGCCCAACTAAGTAACTGGGGAAGAGTAAGCCAAGCGGTGCTGAAAACTGGACTGGTGGTGACATAAATCCACGGAAAATGCATGTGGTCTTAGGGAACCTGAGCCCCTTTAGCCCCCAACACGATCTTCCTCAGGGAATGCTTCCATATGCTTAAAGAAAAAAATCCACTTTGCCTGCTCCCAGATCTATAGCATTAGGGCAGGGATAAATTTCAAGCTGGCAAAAGTCCAAATCCAACAGTTGCAGCTGTAGTAGCTGCCTTGTTTACAAAGCAATTCAGGAAGCTTTTCGAGGGCAGAGTGCACCAGACAGAAGGGGGTCTGTAAGCAAAACATGGATGGATCCCAATGCATTCAGCGCAGACAACACATCTGTCCCCAGGTCCCCCTTGGAAACGCGCCGAATGCAGGATCCAAGTCAACTTTTAATGCTCATGTGTTGTTGTTGTTGTTGTTGTTTTTCAGGAAACCATATCTACTTAAGCACTCAAATCAAAATTATATGCAAGTAGTTATTGAGCCCTTGGGCCGTGCCCAACATTCTAACCGAAACACTGAAAACAACATGCCACACAAGGTTTTGAGCACACTCCAATCAACTGTGACCTGGACTACTTTGCTCATGAAGGACACCATGCATAAGCATGCCTTCTGTTGCCATTTGAAGCCTCTTTGGAACCGTGCTCCTTCCCTTCTCTCTGCTGAGGTCTGTGTCCAGCACAGTTACCTGAGGAAGGGGTACGTCCCAGCATCGACCCCGCTTACCCTCGTAGCTGCCCCCTCACATCCCAATTGCAAGCTTCTCACTCGTGTCTGCCAGCCCCTTTCAGTCTCGTAGGATGCTCTGTCCTCCCCAGTTTTCTGTCCTGGTACAGTTTAATTCACAATTCCTCCCTAAGAGAAACAGTCAAGAAGTAGTGGGGGGTAGGAAGGGCATGAGAAAGAGCCACAGAACAAAGGCTGATGAGGACGGGAAGACCACAGCGCGCCAGTTCACAGAGTTTGACAAAAGACGGGTGAGGACGAGGACAAGGACTCGGGTGAGAACACGATGGGCACAGATGGGAGCAAATAAAGCAGAAAGGTGCTCCTAGATGCCTACAGTGGGTTCATTTACCTAGAGGGAAAGTCACCAAACGTAAAAGATGGGAAAGAAAAAGGGTATTTAAAGAGGAATTGAGGGGCACCTGGCTTGCTCAGTGGGAAGAGCCTACGACTCTCGACTTCGGGGTTCTAAGTTCAAGCCCCACGATGGGTGTGGAGATTACTTAAAGTCTTTAAACAAAAGAAGACTTTACCATGAAGCTTCAAATATGTGACCAATTAAAATTAAAATTAAGAATATATACAAAATCTGTGCATTCCCGAGCGTGGCTACCAAGTGTGAACGCGATCATGCCACCTCTTTCTTCTGCGAGTTCTCCAGCAGATAGAGCCCCAGTAAGAGACAAGCCAGGTGCTCCCATCACCACAAAAATGCTTCTCAGGCACGCAAACGAAAAAAGCATATACCCTGACGACAAACCACTCAGACTTACAGTGAGAGTAAATATTAAGCATAAAATCCTAACTATGTCTTCGTGCATGTGGGCACCTATACAATGAATCAGCACCAAGCCCAGCTCCGGCGCACGTCTCCCTGTGTAATTACACATTAATTACACCTTTAATCGCACATATTAATAACACCTAGTCTATAATTACAATGCAGTCATGTAAACCCAATCAAGGAAAACTAGAATATTTGCATAAGACTGGAAATGAAAAATATAGGGACTACACTAACAAGATGGGGATTAGGAATGCATATCTGTGACAAACTGTGTCAAGAAGAATAGAAAGTGATTCTCCTTCCTGAACATTATTTCAGGCCCATTTAACACAATCTGTACCACTCAATGAATGTGCAGTGTCCTACACACATCAAATCAGATTTGGATAATGTTCCTGACTTTGGATAAAATTTCATTACTATATTTAGTTATGGGATGATAGGAAAGGCTTACATTTTAAACCTAATAAAACCTGGAATATGCCAAGAATTAGGAGAGCCTCACTCCGCTCTCCCACAGGAGATTTAAACAGCAAAACAAGCCTACCCACGGTGACCCCATCCAGTCTGATTTAATTTCGCCCTTAAAATAAACAATTAAGAAAAACTGCAACTCCCTGTGGTCAAAGGAAGTAAAGACAATGGAAATTCTAGTTTAGAACTAGAGCTTTCCAGGAGGAAAGTTAACCATCAGTCACTTGTCGCCTGTAATTTTTATATATATCCTCCCTGGCAAACTGGCACTTCTTAGGTTGCTGAAGCTTTATTTCTCCAAAGAGAAACGGAATCTGATTAGAAAACAAAAACAAAACAAAAACGCAACAAATACAAAGTCCATTAAAACACAGCAAATGCCTTTAACTAAAATAACACTGTAATTAAATCTCTTCCTTCTCACCACTGTCTGATTTTTATGAGGCAACTTCCTTAGCAAACTAAAAACAAAAATTTTTACAGAACCCTAAATGACAGACTTCAATCTCCCCCCTTTTTTTTTAAATGTAAAGCCTGCAAATATTCTAGTTTCACTTTTTTTAAGCAGAATGCTTGTTCTGCTTTCATACACAGCTTTAGGAAGCAAGCCTCACTGTTTAAAAAAAAAAAAAAAAAATCCCACCGGAGCGGCTTTTCAAAAGTGACTCACAATTGCATGTCTGCACAAGGGAGAACGATGTGGTCTTCCCAGTGATTCTAAGTCAGGGACCAGTGAGGGAGGCCTCGCACCAGTGACACAGCCCTCCCGTGAGTCATTATCGCTCGAGAAAAGAGAAGCAAAATCTAGTCGCTGAAATCTGTCTTGCATTAGGGCTGTTGTGTAGGGAACGGGGTTTCCAGGGAGTGAGGTCCCTACTAACACGAGAGCATCTACCATTAACATATTCAGAGGCGATTCAAAACCAGAGATGTTTTACAAGGATCAAGTGCCCTGACCTGTGAGATACAGCTCACAGATAGCCAGCCGTGCGCCGTAACGGAAGAATGTAATATTTTCCACCAGAAATGATGTCACTTGCCTTTTCCAAAATTTTAGTCATACCTCAATTACTGTCCATCTGTCACCATCATTCCTAAAACCCGAAGCCATCAACTGAAAGGTAAATTCTCACTCAACTTCCGCTGTGTTTACACCTATGAAACTCAAAACCACGGTTTCACTTAGCTCGATACTGATTGTTGCTTCGAGGTTTCTAGGTACAAGCCTAGAGAAATGCCTGGTTTACCGACCCCCGGGGGGAAGGCGATGGGACTTGAGAACAGACATGATGGGGAAGACAGGATGCGCACAGGCGACCTTGAACCTTTGCTCAGAAGTATTTTGAGCTCTTGGAGATCATTCAACAGTAAACTTCGCTTCCGGCAAATATTTAGATTATTACTTTGCGGACGACGAAAGATAGACCTCACATTCTCAGCCCAACTTAAACCGGTTCTCATCAGATTTTCTCCTGGGCAAAAACCCTGTAATATTAATTATCTCAATGAACAAATCACAACTGCTCACATTTACTGAGTGCTTACTGTGTACCAGGTACTGTGCTAGACACTTTGCAATTATTAACTCAACTGTTTCTCAAAACAGGGCTATGAGGAAGACGCTATAATCACCTATCTCCATTGCCCAGATAGAGAGTGTGTGGCACAGTGAGATTACATATCTTGAA
>CM053613.1:80999422-81074186 GCA_028646535.1 Procyon lotor | reverse complement strand
CCCCCACCCCTCCTAAACCCTCAGTTTGTTGCTCAGAGTCCACAGTCACACATGGTTATGCGGAGTGAAATAAGTCAAGCAGAGAGAGTCAATTACCTTATGGTCTCACATGCTGAGCATAAAGAAAAACATGGAGGGCATTGTGAGAAGGAAGGGAAAGGTGAATGGGGGGAAACCAGAGGGAGAGATGAACCTTGATTGCCTCTTGAGAGCACCTGTTAGATGCCGTGGGCAATAGCTAAAAGCTCAAAACAACTGCTTTGAAAAAATCTGCTTATGAATTTTCAAAGATCGTTAAGAGAAGACATGTGGGGGGAAAAATCAGCACACAGGGCCAACAAGTAACATGACAGAGTCATAAAAATAAGAAACAATGGGAAAAGCCTCAGAATTTGATCCCAACTAGCGTAATCAGGGTAGGTTTCCGGGAAGAAGCTGCAAGAAAAACAGATAAGGCCAGGTGATTGTAGGTGTTTAAAGATGTTACGTCCACCTCACTACTCCTTTTGTACCCCCGGGAAAGGAACCCTCCCCCCAACACACCTGCTGAGGACAAAGCAATATGGGGCATGTGAAGGCCTTCAGTTCCTTATTAGTTCTTGGGCCACCTGCCAGGTCTAGCACACGGTTCAAAATAGTGTAGTAGCATTGCTCTTCTGCTGATAATGCCAACTCACACCATTAATAAACAACTCCACTGAAGACACTGACAGAAAATTTTAGCTCCAGGTCATGCGTTTATGAAGAGATAATCAAAGACGCATTTTTGTGAAAAGCAGGAATCCTATTCAACGCGGTGCATCTTTGGCCAATTGTCCGCGGCTTCCCTGTATTAAATCTCCAGAGTGAAAAAATCTGAAACAATATATTTCTATTTTTGCCCATCAGAATCACTAAACCCTGATATGAAGAGAACTGCTCAGATTGTAAACATGGAAGGAATAAATCTGCCGGGGAACGGAAAACTCAAGTAGCACGAATCACATCTAGTATTCTTGTAGACTCTCCTTATCAGTATTTAAGCAGCAGAGACAGTTAGAACCAACGACTACAGATAAAGTGCACCACACTATTTAAATTCACCTGGTGTTCTCGTATCCTAGTTTTCTGTCCTGTACAAACCTAGATGCTTCCTTTCTGATCCGACATACAGCCACAGTACTAACCTGTTGGGTCCATGGGCAGAGACCGTAGCCACAGACCTCCTTCATGCTCGTTAATTACAAGGATTACAGACACACCCAGAACACAAGTGGTAGGCTTTGTACTCACAGTCTAAAAACTCCAGCAAGCAACATGATGTGACCGGCTAGGTCTAAAGAAGTCTTCAAACATTCTATGAGACACTCTGGCTTTTTTCAAACGATTCAAATAATTACTCTTAGAACCAATCTTACAACCACAGGGCACTCAGCTGAACACGACAGCAGAGATGAGAAAGGGGAAAAGTTCCTAAGACACCAGAGCAGAAGCATTTTCAGTGCATTGAGAGGCTTCTGAGATGGACATTAAGTATAAACAGACTTTACGTTAATTCAACACGTAAGCGTGGGTAGGGTTATAGAAACGCAGGGGAGAAGGAGACGTTTAGAGGAAAATGTGGTCCAATACATGTCTTTCTTTAAGCCATCCAGAGGAAAATAGATTTCAACTCACTTGAAAACTGTCTGGCTGGAGCCTACCCAATTTCCCCCAGTAACTCATTAAACTGTTCCATCACCTTGACAGTCAATTCCTACGCAGTTAAATACAAATCAAAACATTTTAATTGAATCATGCAATCCATGACTAAGGGAGCTCACTGTTTACGAGGAACTCATGGTGGAGCAATTCATTACTGGGCTGGAGGAACTACCTCACCCCAGAGAGACCGAACTCTGATTTCAACATAGCAAGTGTCGAAGCACAGAGCACCTGTAAGAAAACTATGCTGCCTTAATGCTCACCTGTGTCAAATTATACTATGGATTGGACTCTCTCTCCAAATTCAGAAGTGGGTAAGAAGCAATACGGAGAGGTACACGGAGAGGTACAGGGATTCAACTCGATGTGAAGAAAAATGCGCTCCCTCCTCCGCTAACCATTTACATGTATACGTTTTTCTCTTGGAGTCTTCATGGGATCTTACTTTGTGGAAGATGGACTAAAAGTCTAAAAGTCCATCTTCCACAAAGTAAGATCTCATGAAGACTCCAAGAGAAAAACACTCGCTTACCCATCCTGGAACGCAAAGAAAGGTCACTCGTGGCCCAATGCTTATGCTCTGTGTATTTGGATAACGCAAAGAAAATGAAACTTAAGTAATATAGCTTGAGGGTAAAAGGGGAAGTGGATCAGTCAGGAGCTTCATATTATTAGCCTTAACAAGAAGGGAGAGTCCACTAGCCCGCTGCTTCATGGGATCTATTTAGTCAAGGTGGCTATATTTAGAAAAACCCTCCAGCCCATGAGAACGGGGAGATGAATATCAAACTACTCCCCTTCCAGGCCTCCAAAAAATTCTATTAGCCTCAGGAAAGCCTGAACCATTGGGGGTTTGCTTCAGCTAAGATCCACGGCAGAATGTGAACCAGAAATATTACTCCATATTATGCACTTAAAAAAAAAAAAAAATCCTGCTACAAATTGCATTCAGGGCAACACTTTAAATTGCTCCATATTTGAGATCAGAGTTGATACATATTAATGTCAAAGAGCCCTATAGCCCCAACCCCAATGTTTATCACTACCTGCAAAATTAAATTAAACATACCACATTAAGCAACCAACCAAATTCTATCTCCATTAAACCCAAGCCAGAGAGTGAGGCCTTGACAATAGGACTGAAGAGATTAGGGCTTAATTTAAACAGAGTGACTGCAATAAAACAATGCCAATGTGAGACTTTACAGGAGCAAGTACTTAAAAGCACCTCAAGACAAATATTTACATAAACTATACAACATCATAATCTGCTAAAGATAAAAGATTCAGGAGCCCATTAAACCACAATTTAGAATACAAATATTACAGAAAGGACGGAAAGGAGACAGCACTGTTATGCAGTCCTATAAATGAATGCACAATGAGGATTCTTCTGAAGGCACGAGACAAGATCAATAAGGGGTGAAAATGTAAATGTGTTAACCAAAAGCAAAATGGGTCTCTAATTTTGCTACGGTCTGTTACTGACAGCATATTCTGCTTCCCAGACAGATACCTTTGAAGTTTTCATACTTAGAATTCCCTTCCCCTTTTATTCCATCCTGGGGCTGTCACACTCACACACCTTTCCCATTTCTCCAGTTCCTACATAATTCCCAGCCATTCGCCTCTTCCCTTGTAGACCGTCCCCATCTCGATCTCCCACTCTCCTTTCTCACAACTGTCCAATCCCTCAAAAAGACTGAGGCACTCAGGTAATTTTACACAGCATTTCTACCCTTTCCCCAATCCCAGCATGATACAGGCAAAAAATGTTTGTTGGTGACTCGCTCTGATGCTCACCCCCACCCCGAGCCTTCAGGAAACACATCAGAAACAGACCTATTCCTTCTGAATTTTCAGATTTCAGACTATTCGTAATAATTACTACAAATTACAATCATCAGAGATTTCCAGTTTCTAAAAATCTCCCAGTTAATGAAAGCTATGTTTTCAGGTTCATAAAGCCAATACCCCATCTGGTCTTCTAAAGTAGGAAATTAACTGAATCCTCAAGAGAATTAAGAAATCTTTGACCATGAACCTGAAAATGAGCCCCTGAGATTCAATAATCTGATTAGTTAAACTGGGTGAACACATTGCCAGAATGGACCTTAAGTGGGAAGATCCAGAGCTGGGAACAGATGCTAGAATCAGGAAGTGGCTTCTCTCCAAACCCAAAGTCAGTTACTTGGCTCTTCTATAGAGATTGTCAAGGGAACAGTTTTGCCCTTAGCCACTTTCATCTCGAATGTGCCCAGGCCCCAGATGAAGCTTATCCGCATAAAGCGTTGTTTTCTTGACCAATGAATTCGGTTTGAGACCTCCGCTGACTTGGTCCAGAAACGCTCCCAAGTCTCCGGTGTTACCTTGAGACAATGCTGAGATATTCCTCAACCAGATACGTAGACGAGAATCACCGGAACTTAAAAAAAAAGATAAAAAATACGCACGTGACAAAGGTCCCATACATCTACTGACTTAGATTCTCAGGGAGAAGCCCCCAAGCAGGTATATTTTATAAGCTCCTTAGCTCTTTAAGCTTCTCTGAAAGATCAACCTACCATTGGTATCTACCAATGGTTAAGTGCCACTGACTTAGAATTGAGACAGTGGGTATAATACAGTAAGGCAAGTCACAGCCACACGAGTAGCCACATAAACAAGGAGCCAGGGCCGAGAACTCGGAGGGTTGAGACCATCCTCTGCTCCTCTGCTGAGGGAAGGCTGTCGGCCAGGCTCTGGCCCTGTGGGCGAAGGAAGCATCCAACAGACCTGGCACTCCTTTGTAATATTCAACAGGTTGCTGCAGGGGGTATGGACTTTGCAAGTTGTCATTATACTCCTAGAGCTGGCATCCGGGGTGTCACAGGTGTATTGGTAATTGACTCAGTCTGTTTTGTTTACAATTTCCTGCCCAACGAATTGCGTGTTTCTGCAGAAGCCTGACAAATTCAGGACATTTAATTCCTCAGCTGCCGCCGCCCTGCTATTTCCACCCTCCTCATCCACTGGTAACGATGGTGTCCAAAGACACATTCACCAGCATTAGGAAAGGTCATTAAAAAGCTCTTACAACCATCTGTACCCAGATGGACAGGTCTCCAAGCCAAAACGGGAGAGGTTCCCCCTCAAAGGGGGCCCAGAGGACCGGACTCCAAACAGCGCCACAGTTGGTTTTTTAATTATTGTTTGTGGGTCCTGAATTATTTACATTTGAGCTGTAAATCTTAATGACCCATGCCGTGTTCTTCTTGGCTTACTGACGATGAGCAAAGCCAAAGCAGTTTCATTTACCTGATTCAATGTTGCTGTAGGATGGGGGCCAAAGAAAAGTGCATCTTCCTAAACTGTCCTACACAGGTTCTTGGAACCACGACATTCTTGCCTTGGATCCTTGTCTAGGTCACTTGCCATACACTTCACAGTTAATTCCCGACTGCTTTCACACTTCTTATCATGCATGGCACATTTCCTATGCAAAGGACTAGTCTGTGCAGAGATTTTTTAAAAGACTCCTCATTCCCTGAACTTTGCACTGCACACACAAAAATCTGAGTTTGTTAAATCACACTATGGTGAGTTTTTTTTTTTTTTTTTTTTAAACAGTGTGCCTATAACGTATTATAGGTCCTCAACATGGCGGCACCAGCTTTAAGGGCAAAGCGCTCAGAGATCTTAACGCACCGCAGGAAAGTTTGGCAAGATCTTCGCAACTAAAATCAAAAACCTCGAAAAAGTCAAATGGCTTTGCCAAACCAATCCTGGCTGGAGAAACCCAATCAAGCCATGGTCTCGGCTAACCTTAACCAAAGGGGAAACCGCTTGGGAAAACTGGAGCTCTCCGTCCTCAGCGCTGACCTCGCCCGCATAAGGGAAAGCGGAGCGGGGATTCGGGCCCTCCAACCTCGGAGAGGAGCGTCGCCGCCGCACCTTCTCCCATCGCCGGCGGGAGCTACGCTGCGCTGTGCCAGCCTGCCCTTCACAGCTCCAAGCAGACGTGCTCACCAGCGGTGCCAAACTGTTAGACTCATCAAGTTTATGAACACTGCATACAAAATGCAAACATTTTCTTTCATTTGGGCAAACATTGGCACGGGAAACTTTCTTTCCAATGTTAACAGCAGGGAGCTTAAATAAAAGTTCAGTTTCTAGAAGGGTGGGGGAGAGAAAAAGCTAATTCTAAAAATATGTCATCAGCAGCATGCCATTGCCAGAGAAAATCGTACACGTTTCCCTCAAGCATGGTTCACTCAAATGAACTTGACAGCTTCCGAGATCACTTAAAAGAAAGAAAATGTGTTGCACGAGGCCTGCCAGATACAAAAGGGATCATGTCTCAACAGATAAGACTCGACAGATCCCCATCTTAAATATTTCTGTGCAATGATTAGGGGAACTCGAACTTAGCGCTTCGTCACCCATCCCCACGAGGGCTTCTGCCCTGAGTATTTTCCCGGCCTGTTCCTGGGGATCCTTGTTGGGATCTGGCAGTTCACTTTAAAATCTTGCTGCTGTTACTAGTTCCCTGGAAAATAAATTAAAGGACATCTGGGCATACGAGTGAGATTACACCGCTCTCCTTAAACGGCATTTCCGCTTGTCCGCGAGTGTGTCCAGCAAGTTAAACAGTGTTAACCGGTTACAAATCGTACATGCTGGTGTCATCTCTCAAATCCACCAAATACCAGAAAATGCTGCGCTCAGGCGGACTAGTTCTTAAAAGGGGACCATTCGGGATACTTTTCCATTCAAAACGTAACACTCAAGTTACTGAAAATACGCTACAAATCAGGTGTGAATATGCTCGCTTGACCCAAAGCCGGAGCTCTCAAACGTCTGATTAAAAGGAAAAGCAGGCAGGCATCACAACTCCCCAGAAAGCCACAAAAATAAAAGGTTCCATCTTCAAGAAGATGGTCTCCATTTGCAATACTATCCTGGATGGAAGAAGTGCCCTGTGCGGCAGTGAGCGGCCACCTACCAGTCAAAAAGCTTTCCAGTCTCAACAGGGACAACATGACAGTTAAGCAGTCAAGTCAGGGGTAGGAGCTGACCACATCTACTGGTTTTCTCACCCTCTCAGCCATAACCTAGATTTCTGGAACCTGGTTTAAACTGAAAAGACCCTTTTACAAGTACAACTCCTTAGGACAGCACTGATTGTTCTCTTTGCCCTTCCAAGAGACGAGAGCAAAACTATAGGCTGATCTTTAATATTAAATATTTAATGTGTTTTTAACACAGCCTTTAGATTTCATTCCAGACTTAATGCACCTGTCAGGAAACTGACGGCCACGGTTTTATTGCAACTATACATTTTTCTGACACTCAGGAACAGATTTTCCAAAGATCGTGCACCCCAGAAAATTCCAGGCAATCTCAGTTTAACCGTTTTTCAGACACATGCTTGGCAACACATTTTCTCCTACAGCACAAAAAATGAAAACAGGTTTCTAAACACACTAAAACACAAACCCACGAAAGGCTACAAGCATTTTTCCCCCCATATTTGGGCACTTCTAAAACAACAATCAAAAGCAAATCCCGGTGACAACTGGGCAAACTTAAGTACATTTTGATTTATGTAGCCAACTACCTCCAGCATTCAGGGGAGCCCCAAAGGAGGGCAACTGGAACATTAGTCTGATGCTGTGAATCCTACATTTCCATTAAATGGTGAGATTACAGAAATGTACAAATAATAGGGCCGGATTTAGAAACTTTTGCGCACCCCGCCCCCCAACAACCCATACACCCAAGAAAGAAAATCCACAATTGTGTGTTTTTACGCTCATCTTTACAGGACTGTACTTGCACCTGGATACATTTAGAATACCCGTCACTTAAGAAGGAATAAAAAAGCACTAACAAAACTCAGAACTTTATTTTCCTGTTGCTATGCAACAAAGGGGGGTAAGGGAAGGGCGGGCACGCAATTTAGAGTAATACGTTATGAGCATTTCCAAGAGGGACAATGAGTTTTAAAATGCCCAGCAATCCATTCCTTTTTTTTTTTTTTTTTTAATTAGAAAGAGACTCTTTGTCTTTGCATCACAGCTCTTATTCCATCAAGAGTATGACGGCCAAGCTCACTTTGAACATTATTAACTAATATTGATTTAAGCGAAGGGGAACTCTTGAAATTTTGACTCATCTGAAATGCAGAACACATACATATTTTACCAAAAGGTTTACTATGCATATTAATCTTTTATGCATTTTATTCCTCCAAGCGTGAAAAGAAACAAGTTGAAGTAATAGAGGTTGCCAGGTGTTGGTGGCACCCATTTCACTGTAATGACAGCCATGACTTAAGGTTTTTGTCTCGCTCCACTCTTCATATGAATTGCAAAACCTTCAGGTTGCCACAGCAACTCTATATCCTGACAGGTAAGCTTCAGGAAGCATCCTGGTCATCGGTCCCATCTTGTTTGCTTTGCATCTGAACACTCCAAACTCCGCGGCGAGGGAACACCGAGGGATGGCTCCCCTTACAGAGTCATTCTAGCGCACTGTCCGGTCGCAGTGATTAATCATTCCTGCTTCTTGAGCTGACATATCGAGGTGGGGAAACGACATCCTAAATGAGCAGAGCTGATTACCTGGGAAAGCAATTCTTCAAGATAGCACAGCTAACTAATAGCTCCATCTGCTACACATAAACACATTCCAAAGCCCCAGAAGTAATGTCAGAATACAACTAACGGAGTCGGGTCCTGGATGCCAGGTTTCAGTATGTCATCGCAGGTGTTTGATGAGCGCCGAAAGTTCTTGAACTTTTCCTCATCTCTGGGATAACTCGTGCTGTTTCACTTTAGGATCACAGGCCACCCAGAAGGGGATATTTCAGCAGGTATTCTGTTTGATTGTTTTTGGGTTTTTTTTTTTCAATGTATGTGAAATAAAACTTCACTATGAAGCTACCTGAAGTATACACAAAGAGGTGGGTAGGGGAGGCCAGTAGTAAAACCCATCTTTTTTTTTTAAGATTTTATTTATTTATTTTAGAGAGAGAGAGAGCGATAGAGCACAAGTGGGGCCGAAGGGCAGATGAAGAGGGAGAGGCGGACTTCCCGCTGAAGGGCTCCAACCCAGGACCTCGGGATCATGACCTGAGCCAAAGGCAGACGCCTAACCGACTGAGCCACCCAGGTGCCCCAAAACTCACTAGTCGAAAACATAAACAGCAAAACACGAAAGAGGCTTTTCTAGTCCCAAATTATTTAACAGTATGTAGGACAAGAGATCTGCAGCTTGTTTTAGAGTGATTAAATAAAAATAGAACCTTTAAGAATCGTGACAGTGCATCCCAGTCCTGTAAATTAAACGTAAGGCTGTGGTTAGGACTCATCGATAAGCTTCGCAGACAGTTAAATACAATTTGGCTACACGAAGTAGAGCTGTACCAATCTATTGTAGACCAGGCTATAAATATAAATGGCTCTCTGGATTTTTTTTTTCCCCAGAAATCTAAATAACCAGCTGCTTAATTCACCCTACAGATTGTTTGCTCTTTTATTATTAACAAATCTTTGATAATAGAAATCAACTTCTAACATCTCAACGTGGGGGCTTTAAGGACACCGCAAGATTCTATTTTCCTGACCAAAGTATTGGCATTTTACAGGAGCTGCATTTAACCCTGTTTCTATATCAAATGGGAACAGGCTCCAGTTCTTTCCACATTAGCTGTGATTTTAATAACATGCCAAGCAAAACAGGCTAGCGTAATAAGTTTCATTGCACCCACTTCAACAACAGATAAGCACCTCATTTTCATACAGTTTCCACTTGTTGCTAGGTAACCACACCATAACGAGACATCTCTCGGCATTATGCAGAATGCATCCTCTTCACCCAAATTTGATGTGCTCTGGGCATTAAATACTGTTATTTTAACCACACCTATCACTCACACAGTTTAAGCTGCGGTTTAGATTGCAATATAGGTTTGGGGGATTATTGCTTCTAAGGGGATTTTGACGTGCAGAGATTCTAAAAGAGAGCACAATAATCTGTTCCTCTCTTCCCCAAAGCAATCCCACCACCCTGCCCAATGAATGGACAGCCTGACACTTCACAGAGAAAGTAAGCCCTCTCGAAAGATGTCCACATGATGCCCTCTTAACAGTAGACAATGTCAATTAAAAACTTCCTTACTGCTTTACGCGACCATGAAGCGAACTTTGTAAGCAGGGGTCTGCGTGGACCTGGGCTTCACCTGCGGGCTTCAAACAGAAACCTTTAACTAGGCGCATCTAGGCCAAAGCGGGAACCCCATCTGTCAGCCAAACAAACCAGCTTTCTGCTGGAGAAAGGCGAAGCTCTGCGGGAACAGATGCAGCCCGACCTAAGATACTGAAGGACTCGGGCAACAAGGAGGCAGGAGGGCCACCTGCAGGAAAGGCAACAGACACTGACATTTTAAAAAGAAAATAAATCTTAGCGAGCAGCCCTCGCCATCTTCCAACCATGAATTTTCCTTGGCGCTTCGGGAATATTTCATCCTACGTGATTAGTGGATGCTAGAAAAATGTTCTATCACGTCAACTCATCAAGGGGCCCGAACGGTCCCCCGCTCACATCAGAAATAAAATTGAGGGAAGCTATAGGCATTCTGCTTTTTTTCCACTTTATTGTGTTCACAGATCGTGTGTGCCTCTGTGTGTGTGTGTGAGTTTTAATAAATCGAACCCTGCATTGAGTAAGTCTATCGGCACCCTTTTTCCAACAGCATTTGCTCACTTCGTGTCCATCACATCTTGGTGATTCTTGGAATATTTCAAATTTTTCATCGTTACTAGTATTACGGTGATCTGAGATCAGGGACTAGGACTTGCCGAAAGCTCAGCTGGTGGCCACCATTTCTCAGCTCTGGAGAATTAAGTAGGAACATTTCTCAGCCCATGCTGTCGCACACTTACAAGCCTAAAGCATGGTGCAGACATAACTTAAGTGCACTGGGAAACCGAAACAAGTCACGTGACTTGCTTTATTGCGGTGGTCTGGAATCTCTGCCATCTCTGCGGTGTGCTGGTCACTGCAATGAGGAGTGGCACCAAGACCCAGGCCCCCATTCCGACCTTCAGCTGCTTCTGGAACCAGACCCTTGTTTCCTACAGTTTCAAGGTCTGCTCAAGTATGGCTGCCCGCTGTCTTCAGAGGCAGTCGGAGGTGGGACTCCACGCAGCTTCATTCTCCATCGTGAGTCTTGGCTTACTAAGCAATCCTTTCCCTTCTTATTTTTACCCCATGCTCTGCAAAGCAGGAGTTCAAAGAGTTTTGCCTCCAGGTCCTCCCTCGGCATACCCAACAAGGACTCATCTGGCAGGAGAATCACCCTTTACGTTGGTGAAGACAAGGTCTTGATGGGTTCTACTGCACCAGGCTTAGCTTCTCCCAGATACACCTTCTCTCACCTTCCCTGTTTTCCTTTTGCTCCCCCTGGATCTCTACACAGTTTGCATGGCTTAGGCTATTTTAGGTCTTTTTAAAATCTGGATAATTTTAGTTGGAATGGCAGGACTAGGTCACTTCTGTTCACACAGACTAAGAGGAAATAGGAAGAGAAATCTGATGCATAAGCCAGGACCCAGGAAAACAATGTGGTGTCTCCCAAGACCTGTATCTCAACAAATTTCACTTAATCTGTTCTAGAACTCAAGGAAAGCTGTGGCTAGCAAGGGCATATAGGAGTCTAGGAGGAGATAAAGATACCATCTTTATTTTTGTCCCACATGAGAACATCACTTGGTTCATTCTATTCACTTAAAAAAAAGTCACTTAGTGACTGAAGTTTAAAATGACTGGTGGCCAGATGTAAGAGATAGCAATTAGCCTACTCAGAGGTCCATCGATGCCATTTCATGGTGTATACCCTAAAGGAACTACAGCAAATGTGCATATGCAGACGTAGAAAAATCTCCACTGAAGCATGATTTATAGGGAAAAAAAAAATCTGTCAATAGCCCCGATGTCTCTCAAGAGGGAAATGGCCACACCGAAGTCAGGTCTACGTGGGCTATGGAGCCCAAGGTAGCATGTAAATGGCACACGGCAAGGCTGGCCTAACACAGTACGGCCAGGTTTCTAGAGCACTGCTCATCCAAGAAAGCAAGCTGCAAAGTGATGCAGACAGTAAGCTACTACATCTGCTAACCCACTGCATCTCTATCGATTTTATGTTTGCACTGACAACTAGATAGGTAGGTAGATTGAAGAGTACACGAGGAAACAGAAGTTAGCTAAGACAGATGGGAGCCACTGGTGATGATTTCAGCCTCATCTAATAAATTTTTTTTAGAGGGACATGCATCTGTGTATTACTTGACTAATGCGAAATTAAACAAAACAGCGTATTTACAACAAACTGGAAGATAATGAAAGGGGAGAATGTCAAGAACTGAAGAAAATATGTCTGAGTTGTCTAAGTTCTATCAACAGACAAGTAGATGTACTTGATCTGCTTCCTCGAAAGCAGTTAATTTTGAAATGCATTCCAAGACAAGGGTACAAATACTTAGGGGAAAAAAACAGTTCTCAGTGAATGGTGACTTCACGTAAATTTAAGATATTTAAAATCTATAATTTCAGATAAATATCTAGATATTTATGGGTTCCTTTCGAAAAGAGCCAACTTTACCAATATAACCACCCTACTGCCACATGGCAATATGTCCATTAAATGGAAGAAGTAATTCTTATAACGCCTTCAGGATAATTGGCCATGGGAGAAAATATAGAAATGAGTCCCATTTATATAACAGTGAATCTATTAAGAATGGCAAGAGTCCTTGCATCTGGTGATTTTTTTTTTTAATAGTTTGGAATTGTGCCTAGAAGTCATCAGATTTGTTGCTAGTGAACCCCCATCTGTCATAGCTTGAAACTGAACTATATATAGCTCTTACTCCCCAAATCAATATGTTGTGTGTTCATGTAATCTAGTAGCCAGTCTAGAAACTTTTATAAGCTCCTCGATTCTCATTTTCACTATTTCTTTCTTCGTTCTAATTCTTAATATACAACTGACAGAAGGTAGAGATGTCATTGTAAAGACTCCACCCACCAGAGCTTAGCTATGGAAGAAAAACCAACAGCTCGCATTGTATTCAACTAGAAACCCAGAAAGGATAAGATTATAAGACATTATCCTACACTACAGTTAAGAGGTTATCACCTCAAAGGATTTCACAGGAACAGGTGTCGGACAAGATAGTTGGAGTGATAGCTCATCGGTGAGGCCAGGTAGATATCCAGCAAACTCAACTCTCCGGAATGTCCAAGAACCCACAGGGGAATAGTGGACAGTCACTGAAATGTCCCAGGCCCGCTTAAGTCCCACTTAAGGATGACATTTAACTATTAAATGGAGGACAATGGGCCATCACCATTTACTCTCCTACATCCCACATACTTCTCATACATCTCTAATCTTAGTTATCTTATTTTCCGGTCTACAACAGAATCTAAACAGATTTTTATAAAAAAGGGAAAAAAATGGTGAGAGCACAAGGAGGCAGGAAAAACCATTTTTAAAAAATTGAGAACTCAGAAAGCATAGCAATCTCTTCGAGTATAGAACAGACCAAACCACCAACCCATATTAATGGTCTCTAAGCAAAATATATCAGTATTCAGAAAGATCCCAAGTCATTTATTTACACAAAACGGAAATTCAATATACTAGGTTTTTTAAAAGGCAGAGATTCATGTATTATGTTTTGAAACAATTTTCATCAAATGAATGCACTACGTTTGCTCAGTTCTACTGTCTAACAGTGCCATGAAATTACCAAAAAAAAGTGATTGGGGAGGTGGGGCGCCTGGATGGCTCAGTCGGTTAAACATCTGTCATCAGCTCAGGTCATGATCCCAGGGTCCTGGGATGGAGCCCCAGGTCAGGCTCCCTGCTCAGCAAAGAATCTGCTTCTCCGTCTCCCTCTGCCCTCCCCTGTGCTCATGCTCTCCTTCAAATAAGTAAAACCTTAAAAAAAAAAAAAAAAAGTGATTTTTTTTTTTTTTTTGATGGTACTAACAGTGTCCAAAACAAGGATGTCCACGAGGGCAAGGCTTTCGTAAGGCTTGTTGCCTATTCAATCCCCAAGGCCTACAGTGCCTGGCACACTATCTCCTGAGGGGATGAATGTGTGAATGAGGTGAGGGAGAGGTTGGAGAAATTTATCCATCAGCAGGTTGGGGAAGAAGAAAAAAATGGACTCCAATTTCTCCAAACTCTTACAAGCCTTTAGTTTGAAGTGAAGTCGAAACAAAGCAAAACAAAACAAAACCCACTCATACCTCTCACAGTCACCTTTATAACTTACAAGGAACACGGTTAGTAAAATGTCATTACGAAGAAGGTAACATAAAACCAATGTAGAAAGAGAGCAAATAAGCTGAGGTCTTTAACTGCACAATCATAAGCCTCCAAGCTCCCACACCTTCTCTCTTCACCGTCATCCTTCCCCTCCCGCAGCCGGGAGACGCACAGCACGTGCGCACTGATCCTATAGAGAGATCTCCAAAGTTGGGTGTTTAGAGACCCTGACAGTCTCTGTTTACTTAAGAGTCACCTCAAAACTTCATTTACTTTGAAAAACAAGACAAAACAAAAAAACTTCATTTACTTTGAAAGGTTTTCTTCCTATATAATACGTTTTGAAAATAAATTCCATCAACATTAAATCACATCTTCTTGAATTATAAACCTATCCAGCCCAGGGAATTCGCCTTAAGCTGTCAACAGCAGAGCCAGGGAGTCCGGCCTCCCCCACCCCCTGAAAACCGCCTACCTGATTTATAGGGCTGTCTCTTGCTTTCAGAGTCATGCTAAGTAGAAAACAAAGGGGTTATCAAATTTCAGTAATTAATATGAGTAAACATGAGTTGGGCTAACAAAAGCAATCACTTGGAATTTTAGTAGTATTATCTCAACATTTCATGTTTTGTCTATTTCAATGGAAAGTAGAGATTAAAATGAATGCCTTAGGACCATAGATTTGGTCATTTCATTCGAAAGTTACCATCCACCTGCGTAGCAGAGTTGACAGCTAATTTAATACTCTCTTCTAGATAAAATAAATTACTCCGACTTCAGTTCATGAAGAATAAAAGACTCCCTAGTATTTTAACTCATTTTTTGGTACAAGAAAAATATTTAAATTTTCTGAATTAAAACTGGTAGGGAAGGCGGGAGGCAGCAAATGTTTGTTTCTGATGGTATCTTTACAATTTGCTGACGTGGCTGGAAAGAGTTCTCTCCGATATGATCTCCTGGCTTGGGTCTGGCCCTTTGCACTTCCTTTAGGAGTCATAACTGAGTGTCTTCCACCACCTTCATTGTACAGAAGGTAAAGGAGGGGTAAGAACTGTAATTTCCTTTCTGAAAGATAGGAAAAAGTACCCGAAAGTCAGGAAAATACATTGACACCTGCTATTTGGAACACACAGGTTTAGTCCTGAAGTAAAATAAGGATTTCATGGTTTTTTTTTTTTTAAGATGTCTTTATTTTAGAGAGCGCATGAGCATGCAAGAGTGGGAGGAGGGGCGGAAGGAGCGAACCCCCAAGCAGATGCCCGGCTGAGTGCAGGACCCAACAGGGGGCTCCGTCCCACGACCCATGAGCCAAGGGTCAGACGCCCAACCAACTGAGCCACCAAGTCACCCCTCCTATTGTTTAATCACTATATGGCCTCTGACTTTATTATCCTTGGCCCATCTGTGGTCCTCACAGCCTCCATCCAACCCAACATCAAGCCTACGGACGTGACCTCCTGGACACTCCTCAACCCCATCCACTTCCCTCCTTGCCCCTTCGCTACCCTAATACAAGCCCCCACAACCTCTGGTCCTGACAGCAGCCTCCTACAGCATCTGTACCCATTTGCCACGACTCACAGCCTTCTTCATTGTAGCCACAGTGATCTTTTCCAGAAGATTAGGATGTCACCCCCCAACTCCCTGTTTCAAATCCCTCAAAGGCATTCCATGCCTCTTTGAGGAAAGCCCCAATCCTTCCCATGACCAGTAGGGCCCTGAATGGTCCACCGGCTATCCACCTCTCCACTCCGCCCCTGCTCAGACTCCAGCCACAATGGCTTTCTTTCTCTTCCTTCCATGCACCTGCTTCCCTCTGGAAAGCGCCTCCTACCCTTTATAGCCTGGTTAATGTAACACCGACCCTTCGGATCAAAGTTCAATCATTTCCTTGGTGAGGCCCTCCCTGGCCATCCAGAGGAGGACAGAGTCTCTTAGTATAGGGTTTCACTGCACTCTATGCTTCTCCCCATGACACTCATACCGCATTATAACTGTACATTTGTGCAGTTGCTTGGTTAATAAACAATTATATGGAATATATGTAATAATTGTTCCTTGCCTACAAGGAGCACAAGAGCAGAGGCCAAGTCCGCATTTGCTCACCGTTGTCCCCTTCCCCTCCCACACCAGCACCTCACACACACTAATTATATTTTTAAAGAATCTTGAGTTAATGGAGACATGCATTACAATTATCCATTTGGGATCTGCCTTCCTTAGTGGACTGCGAGGTCAGAGATGCTGCCTTTTTTCCTCTTGGCATCTTCAGCATCTAGCCTAGAGCCTGGCACGTGGTAGGCTATCGATCAATAATTGTTTAATGAGTGCCTGAGAATAGCAAACAGAGGTTTTAAAATACAAAGACAGTAGCTCTGCCCACCTCTTGGAATGATCGAGAATTCCAATATTGATACTGCTCACGAGAATCAGTTCCCCAAACTTCCTGAGATGTCATTACAAAAGAAGGGATTTTGTTGCAATGAGTAAGGGAGGGCCCTGATAAGCTGAGAGTGTGATGCATCCACCTACTTGGAACCAACAGCTCCCTTAGATGCATGCAACGTGCCCGGCTCCCCCATCACCAATGAAAATCTGTCCACACTAATTCTGATTTCAACAGGAGTATGTCTGCTCAGGAGGAGAAAGAAGCTAACTCCTCTGGACTTCTGAAAACCTGCTTTCCGATCTCGGAGTCCCGCAGCGCAGTTCCTCAACAGATCAAGGCCCAGCTTCCTGGTCAAAACCAGGTGAACGGAAAAGAATAAATAAGTAACATTCCCCATCATGGTTACCAACCTCCAACATGTCAAGTTCAAGGTCCCTTTAAAGGGTTTTCTGAGTCCAATGGGGATCTCCAAATAACGCAGCCATCCATCTGTCAGGGTGCTTGGGGGAAACAGAAACATAGACCCCAAACCGTGACAACACCATGAGACTTATCTGTTGACTGCTGTACAGAGGCTTTTCTTCTTTTGCAAAGCCATGGAGATAATATTTCAACAATAACCACACATTTCTCCCTGTGGTATAGACACATACAAAATGCATTAGGAAAAATGCCAATAACTGAAATGCATTTCTCAGTAGCTCTATTCAAGTGAGTGTCTCGCAGGTGCCACCGAAGTGCACAGCTTTCTGAATCTGGTTCCAAAGGGAGCTCAAAGTCAATAAGCCTCCTTAGCTATCATCCAGCACGACTAAATCACTCCAAGGGCAAACCTTTCTGAGTTATGCGACCATTTCTTTCGCAGAGTTTTACCGAAAACGGCATGCCATAAACCAATTTAATTCAAGGTAACCCAAGCTGCTGGATGAAAAGGAGCCCAGGAAATGAACAGGAGGAAGAAAACGCAAACGTTTCAAGTTACAGCATCTTCGATCACCCAGAGAAATGAGCATAGATTAACAAACCAAGAAGGTTTCCCAGGACCTCTAAGGTATCGTTCCAAATATAATCCCCAATTCCCATTATTAGAAAAGACCTGTCATCATGTTGGGGTTTTGCCTTTGAAAGGGGGCTAGCCAAGGAAATTCTTAGCCGACGAGAGTCACACTATACAAACATGTCGGTTGGTTCAATGATGTTCAGAGGACACTCTAAGATGCCTTTAATGTTGTTCTCTTGCGAGCCGTGGACAGGAGGACAAGGGAATTCTCCACTCAGAAAATACTCAATTATTTTAATAGGATTACATTTTAGATTGACAATGTTTAAAATAGCCCCCTGAATTTATTAGTCTGCCAGCACTTCAAATAAGTAATTTTAATGCTAGGATCTTTTAAGTTTAAGTAAATGACTGGCAGCGAGTCAAAAAATTTCCTCCGGCTTTCTAAAACACAGCACTCCAGCTATCAAATGGGAGTTCATGAACTCAGTAGTAAGGACCTTCACACTGGGTTCTCCAGGCTTATGATTTGCCACATTTTTAAATACACGAGTTTCTCTCAACTTGTATTTTTTATGACTCCTCTCTGGTTTCCAAATATCATATTCTGGCTTGACAAGAGATCAGTTGATTACAAGGTTCAATGAACCTCACAAAAGTATCCTGTTCTTTAGTCTCTAATGCCTAATTATGACTCCCCTCCTCACCCCGCCCATCCCCTTTGCTACAGACAAATCACTCACTGTGTAGAGGACCCTCCGCATGCAAGGGACCCAGTGGGGCACTCTAAATCAGCCAAATGATTTGCATTTCCCTACTATGCCCAGCAAGGCTCAGAGAGCCTGGCTTGGAATGCAGGCTCCACTATTCACAGCTACCTTCCCCAATTTCTGAACCCTCCAGGCCAGGTTTTCTCATCTGTGAAATGGAGAGAGGAGTTCTCCCCTCACAGAAACCCGAGGCGGAGGAAGGGAAACCTGCCCACTGCACTGAGCAGTGTTGGTGCACAGCACGGACTCGGTCGGCAGGGCCCCTGCCTGGTAAGCCCCGCTTTTCACCCATCTCCCCACTTCAAGCCACCATATCCCAGCTCAAATGGACTGAACTACGCTCTTTACAAAGAGATTTTTTCAAAAAGTCAAGCTCTGAGGATCATTAGGAATGTTTCACGTTTTCATAGTTGCTACCAAAGTCCATCCTAATGTGGTAAAGCTTCCAGGTGAATAATATCACGGGTTGGAGGGCAAACATACAGTCAAGGATCTGGAGCTGGGCCGGGCACACTAGGGCCCCGGGGGCCATATCGAGCCAGAGCTATGAATTGTTTTCCATTTCTAAATGGTTGACAATCAAAAGAGTACTATTTCGTGACATATGAAAGATGTATGAAATTCAGATTTTCAGTTTCCACAGTCGAGGTTTCCCGAAACGCAGCCACACTCTCTGACTTGTGTATTTCCCATAGCTGTTTTCACATTACAACAGCAGAGCGGAGCCGTCGTGCAGAAATCATACACACCTTAGGCCTGTGGGCCATACCATCTGACCCTGTACAGAAGAAGTCTGGAAAAGGTTTCCTAGTCTGCCAAAGGCTCAGCATATGATGACGAACATTTACGAAACCTACAAAACCCTCTGCGAACCACACCACGTACTCCTGGAGGATCTCCACAAAGATGCTCCAAGTCAGGGCTTAGACTAACCTGTACCTTGGTCATGGCGGTTCTGAACATGACAAAGGTTATGTTCTGCTGTTCATCTTACTCACCAACCCACCCCACCAAGTTAGATAAGAGGTTATAGGTATAGGTACACTCCTATAGAAATGTTCACTTTGTGTCCATGTGTTGTAGAATGCAAAGATAGCAAGATACCCCTACCTTCTCCCCTTGCCCCATTCTGAAATCCCTTATAGCTCTTAATTTGGGTAGATTTTTGCAGTAGCTTTTTCCAAAAGTATTCCTGGAAGCATGAATCACCTTCTTGAGCTTTGCTGCTTTGCTCTCTTAATTTGGGTAGATTTTGCAGTAGCTTTTTCCAAAAGTGTTCCTGGAAGCATGAATCACCTTCTTGAGCTTTGCCGCTTTGCTCTCAGGTAATAATAATTGCACTTCTCATACTCAACCCCCACCCATTTGTTGAATCTTGTCTTGGGGTGGAGAACCCCCACCCACTTTGGCTTTCTCGTTTTAACTCTCTGACTCTGTGACTTGAGTTCCTTTGTCAAGTGCTTGGGATTCTTTGGGACTGAGGCAGTAACAACGACAATGGATGTAACTGGTTAGCTCTGTCCGATGCACCCAAGTCTTGAACTTAATTCTCAGTGCACCATTTAGCTTCTCAGTCCCAAGATTTGGCAGTTTATGCTCTTAGTTATCAGGAGAACCAGCCGAGGAGAAGTGGATAAATGAATATGGATCCATCCTCCTCTGCACCCTAGTGGGAGGAAGGCCAGTGCCTCTCTGTAGGAGGACCTGCTTGTTAAGGTTCTGGAACAGAGGGACTAATTTACTAATCACGCAATCCCCTTCTGCTGATAAAGCAGAGAATGGAATGTAGAGGCAACGTAATGCATTTTTGCAGGGAGGGAGTAAGGGGTGGAGAGCTCCTTTAGTGGTCAGTAAATTAAAGAGCTATTATAGAAGGTACCTGAGTCTGATTTGACCTTTGTTCTCTTCACTTTACTATCAGCTTCAATGCTCTGAATAGCCCTGGCATTGAAGATATGAAAGAACAATGGAATCCAAGTCATTCTTCTTACAAGGGAGAAAAACATCTGTTGGAAAAAAAAAAATCTACTGAGCAGCACCAAGAATCATATGCACTAATATACAACAAAATCTGACAGAGTGAGAATCTAAGAGAATACAGCCCTGGATGGAATGTTTCTTCCCAGTTGGATATCTCTAGTCTACAAGATAGCATAATGGTAAGAAACCCAAGCCCCACCCCCGATATGGAAGGGAAATCTCTCACACATTATCGAACACATAATTCTGAGCTGGTTCAGTCTTTTCATGACTTGAGAAGAAAAGTCTTTTCCTTTGTTCTTTTCTTGTTTAGGGGCACCTGGGAAAAGAAAATGAGGCCCAGAGAGGCAAGCGTGAGGACGGGGCCAAATGCTCTCTAGACTTAAGAAGCTAAGACCATTCTAAATTATATCGTCAAACCATATCTGCCAAAATCTGCCAGTTTTTGTCTTTTGACTTATTCTGAATATTTCTACAAAACAAATCTTGACTGTGGAAGGCTTTCCCAATCCAATCCAAAAGCTCATGGATAACCAGCTGCTTGGCAGAAGACAGAAGCAGAAGAAATGGGAATATACCAATATTACAAAAGGCAAGTCCACATCCCCCAAATCCCCTTTCATCAGAAAATGTTTAACTCCCGATTCTTCACCAAAATGAAAACTTTAAAGCTGGAACATAGAGGAGACTAAAAAATAAGTAAAACCCTTCTTGCCAGCTTGCTTTCCTGAAAAAGTATTTTCCTGCCACGAATTTCATCTCTTACCATAAAGACAATACCTGTAACCACGAGTTACGTGTAGATATTACATTGAACTCATCGTCGGGGCAGAGGAAAGGCAAGCATTTGAGGAAATTTTTCTACTCTCATTCAGAAGAAATGTGTAACAGAAAGGAGAACAAAACCAGGAGGCTCTCCACGAAACACACAGCTCCGAGGCTCCACGTGAAAGGAAACGGGGCTGCCGAAGACCGGGGGACGCCTGGCTGCCGAGCAAATGTATTTTAGCATATTAGCTGTCATAGCGAGTCAGAGGGATTGCAGAGCGTATTTCTGTTTTGACATCTGGCCCATAACAAAATTACTATTGATCTGTTGTGAGCTTCCAGCAAAACGGTATAACCTAGTCCCAGAACAAAGAATCATCCACTAAGTAACAGGCGATAATCATCCTTTATTTGTGCCTTTGGTCCAGAATCACCTCTTTGCTGGTGTTCTGCTTGGTTCATTTTGGGATGAGCTTCCTATTCCTGGAGAGAAGGATCTAGGCTTTTTTTTTTTTTAAAGTGAATTTTACCAGTACAGGATTAATCCTGTCTTTTAGAAAAGAGGCTGGTAGGATGCTGACATCTACCTTGAGTACACACTTCGGTTTGCTGAGGACAGCTTCTAGAAACTGACAGGACAAGCATTATTTTCCAACATCTGTTCTACAGCAAGTAGAAAAAAGACGATGAAACAAATCAGACAGTCAGAACTGTTCATGGAGGTTTGGGGGCGGGGGGAGAACAAAAAACAAACCATAAGCCTTATGTCTAATATATTTTCACAGCTCTAAAAAAATTATATAGATATGTACCACTCACAAATGACACCACTTTCATGAAAACGATCATTTAGGAGTTTTAGTGGGCTGTATTTTTCAATGATGCTAATAAACTATTAGAGAATGTTAACATAACACAGTTTGTTCCCCAGAACCAAACTCTTCTTCCGGCACGGTTCCTCTGGATATTGACTATTGGTTGTCCAGACTGGTAGACACCCTCCTCATTTCAAGCCTGGGCCGTAGGCACCCCCTAAATACATCACCGCCTTCTTTTTAGAACAAAGCTGTATTAACCAAGAAGCTATCTGATGGCTTCTTTTGCCTGCATCAGTCAAAAGAAGACAAACAATATAGATCAATGTGCTCCGGACTGCATTGATTTGTTGCATGTGTGGTTAAATCCTGTCAAGCAGTATTAAAGGTGAAGCATTATCATCAGAGCACCCACTCGGAGAAGCCTGCAGTGAATCAGTGGGTCTACTACCTGCCATGCAAAGCAGCTACGAAAAAGACTTTTCAAACCTGTAATCGATGAGCCTCGTGCTCTACTAGCTTCCAGTGAAGGACTCAGTAAAAACGACTTCATAATGAAAAGCTAACTAGGTGTTTGTTACCAGTAAAGACAGAACTGGCCGAGAGGTAAAGGAATGAGGTGGAGGAAAAAAAAAAAAAGAAAAAAGGTGGGGGGGTGGGGGTGTGCATTAGGAACAAGACCACGTTCCTAAATTTTATAGCTGCCCATCTGGGATGCTTTAGGGATGGCCCTGGATGCAGGAATGAGGTGGAAACTGCTCATTACTGCCCCCCTCTTTGCCTTCTCCATCCTCCCCTTGTGGGCCTGCGGATCACCGATTTGTGTAGATTAATACACTAAAGCACGCACATCTCCATTCATGGTCTCGGAGGATGTGGTCGGATGACAAGACTGCAGCTGAAAAGGACCAATTCTTTAACTAAAGTTTTGCAGAGACGTCCACATGCTGACCTCAGCAATATTAAAGGCATACAATTATTATGCAAAGTCATGAATGTACACTCATTTCAGAGTTATCTATGGGAAATTGTCAGATCAACTTTAGTGACAAAGCACAGCCAAGTGGTGTTTTGAGAGGGGGAATCCATAACACTCCAGGAGCACAGAAGGTCTTTTAATAATATCTGCACTGAGAACATGAACAATTGCTCATTTTTTCTGGTTTATTTTTTCCCATCAAACCACGGGAGTAGGGTTCTGAATTTCTAAAGCAAATCAGACTTTTAATAAATTCTGTTATGCCTTTATTATAGGCTAGTAATTTAAAAAAAAATCTGTTCCCTATATTAATGGCTCCACAAATTTTGCTTCACAAATGGCAAAAACTAGGAAACGCAGGGAACATTTATCCTGAGTTTGCCAATGCAAGTCCCCTTTCAGATCCTCTACCCCTTTGTATTCAGAAATCACTGAAATGTCCCGGAAATTCACCTATTTTACTGTCCAAACTCTATTTTTAAGTTTTCCATCCATACTGGGTCTTGGCAAAATAAATTTGGCATGATCTTTTTTTCGCTCTTCCCCTTCATGTTTCATGCTCTCATTTGGGTTCCAAATATGTAATCACTGTACCAACATGGTGAACAACAACCATTTCACCTCCTAACAGGGGCTCTCCTTACACTACCACACAGAATATACTCTCCTTGTTGAGGTGCCTGTCTTCTCAGTGGCCTCTAAGCTCTTGAGGGCAGGGATCCTACCCGTCTCATTAACGGCTGTTTCCCAAAGGTGCCTAGCACACGACAAGGTTCAATAAATACTCATGAGAATCTTGAATGAAAGATCAATCAAATATAAAAAAATTATACCCTCCACCAAGGAAAATCTCAATGAAATAAATGCAATAGGCTCCTCTACTGCTGCAGAAACATGAACTGCCCCTCCGCACATGCAAATGTCCATGTACTTGACTCCAGGCAGAAAGCAAAGGGGAACCTGCAGGGGCCACCTACTCCAGAATGAGGTAGTGGGATCAGGTTCAGTGGGGTCAGGAGGTCACAATTTGCACAATGATCCCACTGCATCAGGTTCAAGAAGTTTCCCTCCAGAGCTTTTGAGAACACTGTGGACACTAAGTGGCCCTTTGGTTTTCATTCTTCAGGTATAATAACCAAAGTCAGGTTTAGTTCAAGATTTTGTCAATCACTGCTCTTAAAAATATGGAATAGGAGTAGGTCTTTCTTCTGGAAAAAAACAAACAAAAAAACCCAAAACGGCTTATACCTCAAGTGAGTTTAGTCCCTGCTGTCTGAGTTCTGGCCCTGCAGGCACAGAAATCACACACATACACCTTGGCTGAGGGTTTCTCCGGTTGCGTGTGGAGGGTAGGACGTATTGTACCTTCCAGGAAGGATGGGGGGCAGGCTAAGGAAACCAAGGATTTGTTCCAGTCCCTGGAACATTTGACCATTCGAACATAAAATGGATAAAGCTTAGAGGTATTGAGGGGCGCCTGGGTGGCTCAGTCGTTAAGCGTCTGCCTTTGGCTCAGGTCATTATCCCAGGGGCCTGGGATCGAGCCCTGCATCGGGCTTTCTGCTCAGCAGGAAGCCTGCTTCTCCCGCTACCATTCCCTCTGCTTGTGTTCCCTCTCTCACTGTATTTCTCTCTGTCAAATAAATAAAATCTTTACAAAAAAAAAAAAAAAGCTTAGAGGTATTGAATATGCCATTAGACAAAAACAAGGTTAAAAAAACTAAAACGCTGTCTGATTTCTACCGAGACATTTAATAATTTTGACTCCTACAAGGAGCTGCAAAAACACTGGAGAAACAATTAAGTTTGGGGACAGTGGGTGAATTTTCATCAGGACATTAAAGATCAGGTGAGGGATTTTTTTTTGTTTTTTTGAGAAAACTGCTCATTTTGTTATTAAACTGATGGACATGACCAAATTTTATAGAAAGTGACCATATCTTGGTCATTCATGTTCATTCATAAAAACCACCTGGATGCCACAGGCTAAGATTTTCAGAAAAAAATATGGGCACTGAAATCAATGACAGGTTGCTCTGGGTCACCGTGAGCATCCCTCTTGTTACTCTATACTCCCCAAATTATGTAAAAGTACCTCTGGGAACTCTGACAGTCCTGAGAGTTTCCACTGATCTTAAGTTCAATGAGCAACCAGTAGCCGAGCACCCTGAAAGCTACACCCATAGGAACCACCAAGAGAAGTGAGCGTTACCTCTACCCTAAGCTGACAGTAATAGGTTACTGAACGTATATTGTTCCTAAGAGTTGGGCATTGTACTAGGAACCCGAAATTCTATAATCCATTAGGATCTGAACCCCACCTTCACAGAATTCAGTTGAGCAGGGAGCCAGGTGAACAAGTAGGGAACTAGAATAATATAATAAAGTGGATGCACAGTACAGGGAGGGGAGAGGCACGTACCAAGCAGGGAGGCGCAGCGAGGGGCACATAACATGGAGAGATCACGGAACCCTACCTGGGGATTAAAGGGTTGTGGAAACAATGGCAGGAACAGTTGGACAGAGGAACCGACTTCTGAGCTGAATGATTCAATGATTAGGATGTCAAGGAAGGGTCAGGGCACAGCACAGGACAAAGGCATAGAGATGTTAAAGCATTTGATATATAAGGGAACTTAAAGCAAGACTGCACAGGGGGCCTGGGTGGCTTAGTGGGTTAAGTGTTTGACTCTTGATTTCAGTTCAGGTCATGATCTCAGGGTCGGGAGGGAGATCAAGCCCCGTGTAAGGCTCCATGCTCAGCAGGGAGTCTGCTTCAGATTCATTCTCTCTCTCTCGCTCTCTCCCTCCCTCTCTCTGACCCTCCCCAGCTTGCTCTCTCAAATAAAATAAATCTTTAAAAAAAAAAAAAAATGAGGAGGCACAGTGCACGGTCACAGATGCCATACTAAATGGACAGCGATAAATAAGGTTTAATCTCTGGGGTACATGGCAAGAGACCAATGAGTAGACATTACAAAGGAGAATATATGAAAAATCATTCCATTACCTCCAAGGGAAAAGGCCTACTTCAAAGCTTTATGCAAAATGCAGTCTGTGGTCTTCCAAATCTACAATTCTGTGACTCACTAACTCCAAATCCCAACACCCACCCCCCCCCAAAAGGCCCCAAGTTCAGTTATACACAAGAGAATAGACAGAATGTCACCGCGTCTCCATCAGCGCAGGGACATTAGCCAAACCCAAGAGTTCCCCCTCCCAGAGGAAAAGTTAATGCAGCCTTTGAACCGGATACCTACCACCAGCAACGATTTAGGACAGGTCAGCAATCGCGGACATGTGTTTCATTGAATTCACACCTCCCGTAACTAGTAGGGGAAAGAAAGCAGGAACAACATTTCCAAAGCACTCCCCGCTTTGCTGCCCGCCAATCTAGACTTAGATGTTCATATGCTCTATAAGCAGCCTGTCTGAAGTAACCTCCCATTACAGCAACTCAGACGAAAGGCCGTTGTCCGCTTCCGAAGCAGGAGGCTAGAGCATTACCACGGCTAAGTGCAGCTGTTTCGTCCCGCACCCCTGAGGACAAGATACAGGATCTCACACCTTGGACTTTACAAGGTTCCAAGTCAAAAGAGCCCTTTCATCAGCATGTTTAGAAGCTTACCTGCATATTCTAACGTCAACAGTATCAGATGACAGTTTTATAAACACATACGAGAGGGTATCGTTTCTCCTCCAAGCATCTGCCAAGGCATACGTCTGAAAAAGATGTTGCCTGATTGTTCCTAATACACTCCAGGACCTCCTCTATGGAGAACTAAGTTTAACTGCTCTGATGCAAAGTCAACCAGATAAAACACGCTTGGGCTCCAAGCCAAAGGCTCCTAGCATTTACTAATTAGATGAATGAAGGGGAAAGGATTTGAACACCAAGAAGGAAAAAAAAAAATCGAATGTAGAGATGCAATCAATGGGCCTCATCCACCAACCAGCTTCTCCCAAAGCCAAACAATCCGGCCATCACTGCCACCGCCACTTTCTAGATCAATTACGCACTGAAAATAAATGGCTGACATTTTTGAAAATACAAGTAACGGTGGAGTGTGCAGTCGAAGCACAAAACCCCAGAGCTGAGGACCTTGAAATCTTCTCCAGACCTCTCTGGCTTTGGAAGCCAGAAGGTGATGGTTCTGGTCTCAGCTAGGCCTCTCTCTGGAGTTCTTAGTATCTGGCAAACCACCAGTAACCTTCGATCTCAATTTCTCTCACCTGTAAAATTCAAAGACTACCTGCCACATGCAAAAATTTTCTAGATGGCATACAAGTGATCGATTAAACACATGGTCATAAGGGGTTTTAAGTGTCCGCATTAGTGAATCTCAATATTAGAGAATTATGAGTATCCCCCAAAAGGGTGGGTGGGGAACATTTAATATCTTTCAAAAAATATTTTTGAAAAAAAAAATTTTTTGACAAATCCAGTATGTATCAAACATTCTTTTTTGTTTAAAGATTTTAGTTATTTAACTGAGGGAGAGACAGCAAGAGCAGGGGGAGCAGCTGGCAGAGGTAGTGGGAGAAGCAGGCTCCCCATTGAACAAGGAGCCCGATGTGGGGCTTGATCCCACGACCCTGGGATCATGACCTGAACTCAGACAGCTAACTGACTGAGCCCCCAGGTGTCCCTGTTACCGAACACTCTAAGTTTGTGGAAGTAAAGATAAAATAGCCAAATCATAAGGCGCCCATAGCCCCCAGATTCCAGATGACTGGGGAACATGGTAATGATATCAATTAAGATAACATATTAAGTGCTACAGTAAGAGAATGAACAGATGTGATAGAAGCAGAAAAGAGAACACCCCATTTTTCTCTATCACATCAAGGTAGGAGACAAGTGGTGGCTGGCTGGGTTTTATATACAAATTCTATTTCTCACAAGTCACATTCTACAATCCAAATGAACACAGTCTGTAGCCAACATTAGGACCATTAACGTAACTCCAGTTGGAATTAAAGAAACATCGCTCCATGCAATTCTAGTAATGGAAAAACATAAAAGATGAAAATGAGTATAGCCACCAGGCAAACTCAAAGGTAAATCCCAACCAACGCCGAGTGATAAAAACAAAATTCATTTGAAAAAAGAGGCATGCCAGAAGAAATCAGTAAAGAGTTAATAAAGCCTTCTACAAACTTAAGAGAAAAATATCTCTATAAAAACATACATGTAATAAGACTACAGATCATTGGTTAGCTGCCAGAAAAATGATGGAATATGGTATAGTTTACTTATTTCTTTTTAATGGCTCCAACATTCCACCTGAAAAATTGGTCCCGGAGCTGTATAATTGGGGATAAAAATTAAATGACAGTTTCCATTTGTCATGATGAAAGCTGATCACTTGTGTTTTTTCATTTATCCACGCTGACTAAAGTGGTTCCTCAAGTCTACCAAGCCAATCTTCTTCCTAACAGCGAAAATAATGCTGTTACGAAAATAAAGGGAGAAACGGAATAAGCTCTTGGCATCTGCACACACACCTCATTCAGGTTCCCTACTTCTTGGGTCTCTACCTCCAAATGGTCTCGGGAAGGCGGGAAGCAGATGACAAGTTCTGGGGTCCCATTAATATCGTCTGAGAATAAGCCATCGGACCCATTTTTTAATTTATCAATATTGTGAAATTACTACTATCTCACATTATCGATGGAATATTGATATCAATATGGAATATCGATGGAACCAATCATTATCAGTGGACTCTCAGTTCCTCTTCATCTTCCCCCTATGTAAATGGTGGCTTAATGGCAAAGATGAGGTCAGTAAAGGGGGGGAAACAAAACTCTAGATCATGTGTAGGGAAGGGAGAGTCTAGGGAGCTACAGGTGGTCACGGGGGTTCTATTTCTGGGGACAGGGAATTGGAGTAAGAGGCTGAGAAGCATGGAAAAGGCCCGGTGATAATTATAAGAGATCGTGGTGTCAAAGACATTTTTAGTCTTAAAAACATAGAAGTTCCATGCGTTTGGCTTTTGCTCATTCTGAACTCAGAGACCATTTGGAAAGGGGAAGGCCATCTCCCAAAAATGTATTCAAAGGCTTATAAATAGATTTCTGTCAAGCTGCCTTGAACTGCATACCTTCCCTTTCATTCTCAAACGGCTAGTTTGAATTGGACTGGATTTTTGTCATGACCTCTGATGAAGGGATTCAAAGCAAGAGTGGAACCAAGTGATGGAACGTCGGCATGAAGAGCCCGGCTCCTCCTCTCGCCAGCTGCCATGACACGGGGCAAGTGATTCAGCATGTCCGTGCCTCAGTTTCTCGTCCAGACAACGGAGATTCTAGAACTATTATGAGTATACAAGGAATCCGTATGTGTAAGTCACTTGGAATAATGACTAGCCCATAGTGAATCCTTAATAATGTTACTACTATGACTATTACTCCATGGAACCACGGTTAAAGACTCCTGTAGTCAGACGTAAGATTACTAACAGGAAACTAAATAAAATCATAAAGGTACTGCTTGAAGACAGCAGAATATGTGCAACTAAGCTTATACAACTCTGGGGTGATTATTCATATCAAAGTATTTATTTATCAAGACTCCCCTTGGAAAAGACTCCCAGTGGTTGTAAGCATTTCACTTCAAAATGGTGGGGATTACGGAATGCCTGTCCTATCAAAAACTACCAGCAATTCAAGGATGACTAAGATGCCCTGCCCTCAAGGAACTTATGATTTGCTGTTATTTTTGGAGCACCTACTCTGTGCCAGGAACCATACAAAATGCTTTACGCGTATCGTTTCTCTTGCTCACACACCAATGCCGCAGGCCAGGCATCCTCAGTCCCATTATACAAGGTAAAAAGCTCAGACACAGAAGGATGTGTGGCTCGTTGTTACGAAACAGCCAAGACGTAATGCTAAGAAGTTAACCCCAGTGGGGCTGCTCCCACTAGTCCATCACGGTGTCCTCCATTTATTTGTAATTCATCAACTACTTGCCAGGGACAGGATTGGGCTACTGAAAGCTCACAAGTTTGGAACTGCTGTGTTTGTGAGCTGAGAGGAGCTTTAGAAAGGCCATCCCCTTTATAGATTAAAGGGATGGATGAAAGCACTAAGCTCCAGAAGCGTTAAGGAACTCACCCAAAGTCAAAAGACAGTTTCATAACTCAGATTTTTGTAAAAGAGATGTCCTTTTCGTACTGATGTAGTTTTTATGTTTTATAATTTTGTAATTTTTATAATTTTTAAAACTCCTGTCCAAAACGAGGTAAACATAGGAAGCCTATGTTTCAGAGGCTCCGAGAAGAAGAGGGCTGGAAATTCAGACTCAACCAGGAAATAACCAAGGGTCCTCCGGAGAACCATCAAAGGTCAAACAGCTGTGGAACCAGAACGGGATAAAGAGCACAACTAAGACACAGGTAAAAAGAGGCTTCAGGGAGTGAGATCATCTGCGGTAAAAGCTGAACAGACAGTTGTCCACATAAGTCCCCTAAGCCTTAGGACCAGTGGGAAGTGTACCATAGGACAAATGACACAGTGGTCTCAGTTACAACGTCCAAACAAGGGCATGTGGTGCAAGTGTTAGCGTCTAGTTGGATTATCAGTGTATTTCAGAGGCCAGTGGAGAGCACAGGGGCCTGAGAACTAAAAGTCTGAGTTTGAAATGCAGCTCTGTCATTTATTAGCTATCGGGCCCTAAAACAAGTCATTTAATCTCTGAGCTTAAGTCATGTTCTTCACCTGTAAGAAGAGAAACAATACCCAGTTCTGATTTCTGGAATAAGAGGCCTAGATTCCCTTGCTGGCTATGGGCCTACTGCCTCTCAACTTCAAATTCACCCTTTATGGCTGCTCTGTGAAAATGGATCTGGACCCTTTAAAAAGTTTTCCCTTAACACACCCACGCAATGTTAAGCTTTGTCAGTAGAGGGCGCTAGAGAGGCTGCAGAAGAAACAGCACTACTCCCCAACACAACACAACAAAACAACCTGCCCACAGAATCCCAGGTCCTACAAAGCAAGGCAATCAGGAGCATACACTACCTTGCAGCTCCCCCAAAACCTTGGGGGAGATTCTGTATCAGAATGCCTCAACGAGCTTCTCGTGAACCATCTTCCCCAGCATCCCAGAGGATAGACTTCCAGCAAGTTCCACAGCGCCATAGCAGCTTCTCTGCAGCAGTGAGCTATGGTGATGTCCCCACCCCCATCCCCCAACAGTCTGGATCTCGGCCTGGGGTAGGAGGAAGGGGGCTGTTCTTTGGATGCCCTGGCTCAGCCTCAGTGTACTCGCTGAGACTTGTTTTATCTGCTACTCTTAGATTCTTGAGAGTTCTCTTTGCTTCTTAACTAGCAAATCCCCTGTTATCCCAAAGCCCGGTATGGGAAGAAGTGAACCTTCCCTGTTCAAATTACTGTGTGGTTTCCCTCTTGATCAGACCCAGATTAATACAGTTTCCTCCACTGGTATCTGATATATGGTGTTCGATAAACAGCATGTATCATAATAACTATCAATGCTGGGTTCTTCTCACCCCCATTCTTTTTTTTTTTTTAAAGATTTTATTTATTTGAGAGAGAGAAAGAGTGAGAGAGAACATGAGAGGGGAGAGGGTCAGAGGGAGAAGCAGCCCGATGCGGGACTCGATCCTGGGACTCCGGGATCATGACCTGAGCTAAAGGCAGTCGCTTAACCAACTGAGCCACCCAGGTGCCCTCACCCCTATTCTTAAAAGGCAATCCTTTCTCTTTCTCTTTCTGCTTTGACCAGAACATGAACTTACTGTACTACAAAAACCCCTATATGGTTTAAGCAGAGTAATGAATAAGGAAAGAATATCCCAAAACAGTCTGCCAGATTTCTGATTAGAGAAAACGAAGGCTGCCAGACAATTAAGTGTCTCCTTGTTCAGCCTGCAGCTTAGAAGTTTCTTTCTGCAACTTCCTTGATTGACCGAAAAACAACACGACAAGGTGTGAAAATGCCTTATTTTCCTTGCCAAGGATATTCCCTAAATGATCTAAAGAACCAAGTTCATTAGCATATGAAAATTTCAACAATTTTAGTAACCATTTCCTCCTTTCTCAAGGAAATTAACCACAATATTTGGCGGGGGGGGGGGGGGAATCCTAGAAAACATGGACCGCTACCATCGATCTTCGAATAACTGATGAATATATTAGGACACAGGTGAGAGCACCACTCCAGGGGTAAGAAAGAAACAGAATGGATTGAGTAGCAATATTACAAAGTCAACATTTCCTCATCTTGTAAATGCGCCGGCTTAATTCTTGGGTAAGGAATATAAAAATACATTATTCAAGATGTCATGTATTGTTGGCACATATCGTGAAATAAAATTACAACAAAAATATAGAAGATCTCAAACGTATTAACTTTCTGTCTTCAAATTCTTTATTTCCAATCCTCCGAATTATTCTTCCCCTGAAAGGAAAGCTGACAGAATCCCATGTCATCTGTATTTCTACTGCTGTCTAAAAGTCTCGCCTAATTATCAATTTAACAAGGAGCAGAGACCAAGGAAGGGAAAGGGGAAAAAAAAGCTCATCTTTTAGGCAGGCACCTTGTCCAATTTCAAGAGCTAACCCCCATCTTAAAACACCCCAAAATAGATACCGTGAGCCACCGCGGGACCCCAACATAAAGCAAGGTTCCTCATTAAAAGTTGGAATGGACCCTGCAAGGGAAGCCTGCAGGGAGGCTGAACATTAGCACTTCTACCCCATGCCTCTTCTGACCTAGATTAAATTCCTGACAAAACGGACAGACTACCCAAAACTGTGAGCAATACGTTCTGCCAATGAAAATAATGATTGTGCTTGGTACACGGCACATTCGCTTTCTGCTTGGCTTGTCAGCATTTTCAGCTAAGGGCTCAATGGTCGTCTTACCAGCCAACCCTTTCCCTGCCAAAACCAATAAGTTACCTTCGTTTCTTAAGACCCCTCAGGGCTTTGATTTACTATCCGTTTTGAACTTAAGGTCAGTCTTGTAAAACTGTTTTATTCCCCTGGAAAAGCCATAATCAGGAACAGCCCTTACTTAAAACTCGGGTGGAGAAAATTCAAGATTAGGTGAGCTTCGTGTAACTTCCCCACTCTCGGTTCTCCCTATTTGCATTCTTTAAAGTTACATCTCCTGCTCGAGACGGCAAGGTGCATTTCCTGGCAATGTCATCAGTTAATGCTCTCCGTATTTTATATGAAAACATGTATTTCCCTAAGCCATTGCGTAACAGAGCAATATTTCAAAATGGCTTAACTTTATAGTTCCAAACATCCCAGCGAGTTCAACAATGCCATATATTACAGTGAAACCCACACATGCACACAACCCCTTAAGTATGCATTTTGTTGGATTTTTCGTTTTACACCAGGAAAAACGAGATTCCACCAGATCTCTCTATAGCAAACAAAACCTGTCCAGAAAACAAACAAACCTGGGCACTTACATGGTTTTCATTCCTCCGTTCACTCCTTCATTTAACTCGTTTGTTTATGGAATAACTTCCCACTCGGAAAAGCTGTTCAGAACTTTGGGTAGAAAGGAAGCTCATTTTTTGTTTTGTTTTGTTTTTTTAAATACACCTCCACTGCATGTTTCCATGCTATGGGGAACCTGACATCATTGCTCTCTGTGACCTAGCAAATTCACCCACTAAATATATGGTCCTTTGCCCCAAGGAGGGGCCTGACAGATGCCGGCTTCAAGAGATAACTTTCAGGCCTTAATGGAAGATACTGACAAGAGCATCATTCTCATAAAATGCTGGTCCCCGAAGGCCCATCCTTCTGTCAGTTTCTTTCCACCTGCATCCAAGTCTGGGTTCCCAGGCACACTCGGTCCACATCTCCTCCCACCCCCGGGCCGCCCACAATTCCTACCTTCCTCTGTAGTTTTCGCTCCTGGTTCTAGACCGTGCTTTCACTCTAGTCATACGGTAGGAGGAGACCCGCTAAATGCATTCTTGATGCTGATGTGATCTTTCCAGTTATTGAATGTCTCATTGAATTTTACACTATACAACTTCAAATGCGGAAAGCAGGCGATTCATTTTGCTAACTGTTGTTCAGTATAGATAGCCAGCTCCATAACTATACACTTTGATTTGGTACATGAGAAAACGTATTTTTCATTACATCCCTTATCCTCCTAATGACATTTCCAAACAGGATTTTAAGAACTGTGAAGCAGAAATAAAATTATGCTCAAGTTCCAAATTGATCTCATGGAATGGAAAATGGCCATCATTGCCAGTGAGTATTAACGGGGCTCAAAGCTAGCAAGTTTCCAGTTCAGAAAAATTTCTCAAATAACGATCATCTTTCCAATGCCCCTTACATTACCCATCACAACAGAAATTCTTTGAAAGAACTGAAGAGCCTGATGAGCTCCTTCCCCCATCCCCAGTACGCGGCCTCCACGATGAGCAGTGGTGTGCTTCCTTCCTTTTCAATAATGAATCAGGGCTAACATTTCAGTTATCTGGATTTACACAAAAACCTAAAGGAGCCATGAAATTGCTTCTGTAAAGCAAGTTCTGTGGTGACTTTTAAATAGCTTTAAGAATAATTTGGAAATAAAAATACGGCTGTAGCAAGTTTTATGTCTTCTGCACACATATGCTAGAGCAATTTCCTTCTCCCAGAGATAGAAGGGAAGGCGACGTCTAAACTTCATAATACACAGCCAATTACGGCTCACTGTCATCTTCGTTGTATTAATTATCTGCCTTCCCCAAGTTATCAAGACCTGAGAGGACCCGAACAGCCACTCATTTCCCATTATGGCTGTTCCACTCTGGGAAAGGTGCTCATTTATCACTGGGCCTTCCTGCACACACACGGGGTATGTAAAAAATTCAGCACCATCCCAGGCTTTTCCCACTTGGAGCCAACTGGAGACAGATGTCCGTTACTCAAGGCCACATAGCTCCTCTTCCCCTCTCTCCATGACCCTGCCTTTGCCGAGGCTTCAGTAGGGCAGGCATGGTGTGTGTCAGGATTTCAATGGGGACCCGCAGACAGCCCTCAACTTCGGTGAGGTATAGGAGACGAAAACATTACAAGAGTGTTCATAGAGCAGCAGCAACTATGATTTATTCAAATGCCCCCCACAGACCACTTACGGTGATAGACTACTCACTGGATTCAGCCCAAGACACCAGCAAGCCCAACGAAGAAGCTGTTTTTGAAGTGGCGAGCTCTTGGCCACGAGAGGGCGGGAAGCACAGGTCCTCTTGCTGATTTAGGCAGAAGACGGGGTTCCTACCTGGGCTGGGCTTCCTTCCTAACTACAGGAAAAGAGTCAGAGGAGTACATGTGTATGAAAGACTGATACATCCATGAGAACATTTAAAGCCAGTCCCCTCAAGAGGGTCCTGGGAAGAGAGGACAGGAGTACCTTCAGTGCTAGAAGGGAACAAAAAGGTGCTCAAAATAGCCTCCAGGCAGGAGAGAAGGGCTAGAAGCTAGCTGCGAAGGGTAAGAAAGGGAGGGAGAATAAATCCAGTAGTCAGCGGTGTTAACTTTCTTAACCATGTCAATTTCTTATTTAACTTTCTTAGTTCAAAGGTTTTCTGGGGGAAATCATCCCCAAAGACAAGCTGACTTACATGGGGAATAAAGCGAAAATCTCTGGTTTTGATGCTCCCGGCCAGGTGACTGAGGGTTTCCTCTGATTATGTGAACTAGATTTCCCTCCTAATCCCCTTGGCCAGAAGCTATGAAATCCAGCTGAATTAAAGCTCACCAACCGTACCTTAACCTGGAAACTAGAGGTGAAAGTCAAGTGCTTTATCTGCTCAGATAAGCAGCTTCTCTCCCGATCAGGAGTATTTTAATGAAACGAGACTTAAGTGAATTGTTGACATAAGCATTAAATGTTGTCATTTAATATCAACAGTATGTTTGATTTGTACACAGTTATGAAATGTCATTCGGACCAGAGAGTTATATTGAGGTTTACCACATTATAGGAATGGATTTCCAGAGGGAAGTTAACTGATCTGTGTCAAAATAAAACGTGTTTACATTAACCCTTGGGGGACACGGACAGCCCTGCAAACATAGATGGAGAGATAAAAAGAAGACCAGCACAAAACTCAGCTTGGAAAATAGAATAAAGCACAATTTCTGGGCTCCGTGCATATGCAATATTTCACCAGATTTTGCAAGAGGTCAAGAAAAATGTAAAGAACAAAGTTTATACAGGAAAGAAACAGCACTACTGGGCAATATTCTACTTCAGTCTCCAAAATAATTTTTAAGGGGGAGGAAGATAGGACTAACGAAAACAGAGATGAAAGAAATGATTCAGGAGGTAGTCGCAACTGTCTTAAAGGGGGAAAAAAAGAAACCCAACCTCTAAGCATCTAGCATTTGCATGATAAAAATCACATTCATTAGTTGGATTAATTTTATCTAATTACTTAGTAATTAGAGAAAGAGGCACTCGTCGTGGGGCACGGGCCCTGAACAGTTTCTTCCCAGATGTGGTTAAGGGTTACACCAAAAACTCCTTCTCACATTTCCAACTCAGAGGCCAGCCCTCGTGACCATTAAAATAAGCATCCACCTCCAGCAAACTGCATCCTGAAAGATGAAGTTTAAACGCTGTAATTCCCCAAGATTAACCGACTGAGCTAAACAAAGATTGGTGCATTCCAAAATGCCTCAAGTTATAGAGCCTCCTAGATCTAGAAGGCACTCCACCCACATTTCTTTAAACGACTGCATATGGCTTAGCATTTTGATATGAAAATAAAGATGGAAGAGAAGTAGTCCTTTATTGCTCAATTCTTCTAGAATGTTCTTTAAGGAAAAAAAAAAAGGCCTTGAGCCTCCAAGAATGTGGAAGCCAAACTGACACAGGTCTCTCTCCCAGAGAGTCTAAGTCTTCCGATTTAAGCGGTTAAAGCTAACTCAAAAGGAAAAGCTGAAGGAAGATCTCACAAGAAAAAAAAGAAAAAAAAAAAAAAAAAACCACCACCACACAAAAAACAATGCTGTGATGAGCTTTTGTTTACAACAGATCTTAATTCTTTATTCTTCAGTTGGGGAAGCTGTAAGGTCTTTGGCACCTGGCTAAAAATAGCAGAAATAAAGCGGGTGACAAAGATGAATGGCTCCCAGAGCCACAATTCAAAGCAGAGGAATTTAAGAAAAACTTCAGCCGCGTCTGCAAGAGATACTTTCCTGCCAGGTAAATCAAGGTGGAAGCAAACTGCTCCTCTTGGAGCAGAATCACAATTTGCCAGGCTGACATTTCTCTTTCAGTGTTTCATGTTCACTTCTGTGCTATATTTTAAAAAATATTTCCAAACCCTAAGAAGCTAGTTTTGCCACGGGGTCAAGGAAAAGAGTTTCAGTGTAACCTCATAAAATGGAAAGACACTACATCAGAGCACCTTTCAAATTCCTTGAAAGCTCCTGGCAAAATGACAAACCAAAAAGCACGTTAAATTCCAGTAGGAGATGGGACATAAGGCGCATGCCTGCCATTCCTGATCGAAGGGTCAGGATCCCCTTGCCCGCTTGCCAAGGCCACACCTCCTCTCTGCGAAGCTGAGCAGACTGGGTCCTTTCCAGAGTTCATTTTAGGTTAAGCACCACAAGACAGGGTCAGGGATCATTCCTTCAAGCAAACCTCAGCCCAAAGATATTCCTCTTATAAGTGCTTATATTATAGGTCTGTCCACCTGTCTTAGCGGACAAGTCTTGCCCCCTATCTTCTGATATTTCTGGAAGAAACTATTTCCCTGCCCCTCTAGGCTTTCCTGCCAGCTCATAATTTAAGAAGGCACATAAAATACAAACTCTCGGCTTCTTGGAGTTGAGCTGGAGAAAAAGTTCCAGACCTTCCTTCCATCCGTGGGGGTGGAGTAACTTCTCTAACCAGTGAGAAAGGGAAAGGCTTCAAGGGAGGGGAAATGAGCTCTTTCTGGGCTCTCTTTTTCAGACTCTTACGATCCCTCTTGCATCTCATCAGAAAACGACTTGAGGTCCTTCTGGCTTTTTTCACAATTGCAAAAGTCAAAATACAAATTTAGAAAGTCTCATTCACACACAGAGCTCCAGAAATCAAGAGCAACCGTCAATGAGAAGTTCAATCATCTATTTTCCAAATCTTCGATGCATTTTGAAAATGGAGGAAGAGGAAGTGTGTGGGGGGAGAGAGAAGGAGTATCTCTTAGAAGTACCCTCAAAGAAAAAAATGGGGGGGAAAAAAAAAGAAACTATGAAGATAGTGACTGGTAGGAAACTCTGGGAGGTTCTCAAAGATCTCGAAATGTGAACAAAGGCCCTGGCACGTTCAAGGACTCCACTGTGAAAAAGGTTCCAGCAGGTCAAGACCCTTAGGAAAAGTTTTCAATATTCCAAGAAAGGCACCCGAGTCCCGTGACCCAACACAGCCAACCCTCATACCTGAGGAGCCTCTTGCTTAACTGAAAGGAACGCCTTTAAATTCTCTTCTCTGCCAAACCAGAAGAAAATGGTCCTTTCAAAGGCTCTCCCTCGTGAGAAGAAAGGACCTCTAATTCGTCGTGTGCCCAACACAGTGGAGATTTCACAGGGAGCATTTCTATCCATTCACAGTAACTTGGGATCCAAGGATCAAGTTGACAGAGCACACACGCTCTGCATTCTTATTTGGGAATGCCAATAACTGGCAGGGTCCAAAGCAACTTTAAGTTCAAGTGAAGTATTCTCTAAGAAGTGGAGCCACGCTTCTGCCTTTTGTGTCGAACATCCTGCAGTTGGAACGGGGCACAGTTCCTGGGGAGCAAAGGGAATGCGAGTGGTGGTCGGGGCGGGAGTGAGGAGTTGTTTCTCGTTCATGCATTTGCTTTTGAAAAATCAATGATGGCCAAGGAGCTACAATCCTAATGGTTTCAGCAAAAATCTAACATGTTTGAATCAAGTCTAGTGAAACAAATGTGGGCGCTTAGAGAGAACACCTCCCCCCAAAGATGTTCTGATGTCACTACCAGAGAAGGAGAGACAGAACTGGGAAGCAAATCTGAGTAAGCAGGGATCACGTCCAGTCTGTAAGACAGAAAACAGATTGATTCAAAAGGGAACCATCACTTAAAAGTAAAATTAAGAGGTAAAAATTTGACTCTCCAATATGAAGGCAGGAGGGAGGACACAACCACACCTTTTTTTTTTTTTTTTAATTACAAGGTCACAAGTGATGTACATATGTTGGCTGAAATACAACCTCGATTTGATTTTGTATAATTTTATCTTAAAATCGGAGGAGTTTGAGTGAAAACGTTTAAACAAAAAGAAAACTATCATTAAAGGCTTAGCACTTGTGTAAATAGAGAAGACATACAATCCGTTGAATGTTACAGTGGAAAGAGCACAAGACAGGCAAATGCAAAAATCTGAGCTTTGATCCCAGTTCTTGTACGACTTACGATTTTGGGTAAATCACAAAAATCCCTTAGGAAACAGGGACAGTAATCCCCGTCTGCCTCCTAGAATTTTTGCAAAGATCAAATGAAATAACATATGTCATGTGTATTTTAAACCTCAGAAACACCGTATCGGTTCATTATTTCCAATCACAATAATGTTAAGATTAGGCACACTGGAACGTGAGCCAAATAACCAAAGGACTTTCATGGCTCCAGACCTACCCTCTGCTCATGCTGTTTCCTCGGCCTAAGATGCTCTGTCACTGCCAGACTCTAAGGACAGGAACCTGGGTCTTACCCATATCGGAACTCCTCAAAGTTGGCCCAGGGGTGGGCACAGACCTCATTAGTTCCTCCGTACTGAGTGTCTACTAAAAGAGCTCTTGCATACACTTCCCTAATCCCCTCCCCAACCCTAGGAGGTAGGCTACGGAAGAGGAAATGTGCTCAGAGTGGGTAACTCCACGGAGTCAAAGGCAGAGACACATGAATGCCAGGGTCGGGATCCCAACCCAGCTCCTTCAAGTCCCCTAACTGTTCTTTCCGCTCTGCCACTCTCCTTTTCACATTGTACGTGCTCAACAAATTGCAATTGATAAAGGTCTTTATTTTAACCATAATGTTGTGCTAAAAAGACATAACCTAAAGCAAGCACTGGGGTATGAGTTAAAATTTCAAAGTGGACTCTTAAAATCCATGGGCGTCACCTATGGGAGAGCACCCCAAAACATGCCTGGGATTTGCAGAGATCAAAACGTGACTAAGAAATTCATTCTTAGTTGGCCAGCACGAAACGGGACCAAAAATTCTGAGTAGAGGGGTAGGAGGAAAAATCCGGAACCTTTTGTCTTGCCAGAAGAATCCTTGAATAATTCAGCTCCCGTTTATTTAAATAATTAAGCAATTGCAACTTTATTTAAAGAGCACTTACATGAATCTAAATGTCTAGGCTGCCAAGAAAAGTGGAACAGACTTTAAAACCTCCCCCCAAATCTCCTCTCTGAGACGAAAACCAGCCTAAGGAGTTTCAGCCTGATAGGTAATTGTTTTGTAAAATTAAAAGCCACAGAATATTGGGAGTTTAGAATGGAAAATGTCATCTCAACCGTAACACTAATAAAAACAGCTAATGAATAAGCGCATTCTGGCAAGAATATATAAAAACTGCAAAGCCCAATGTGGACAGTGCAGAATACAGAAGGAATCCATGTGAGGAAACATCAAATGAAGGATTATCCTTATTTGTGAAGAATCCATTCCAGCAAGAAATTGAACCAGAGACCTTTTGCATCCAAGAGCAGGAGGACTACCTGTGGCACTGGGAGAAAATAGTTCTGGGCATGCTCTCCTTTTTCCCCTGGTCAGTCTTAGCTGGAAAAGCCACAAGAGGTTCCAGGCCCCCTTCGAGGCTCCGCACATTCTCTAAACCACATCAAGCTCCCATCTTCCAAAGTATATAAATGCTTACATGTAGTGAGGCACAACACGACTGAAATTAAAGGCATTAGAACAATGAGCTAGGCTTTCCCGGGATGCTCTTCAACAAAAAGCATCAACTGGGCAAGGTCTTCGCAGGCTCCTGGGATCGAGGCCCAGTTTCGTTAGCTGTGTGATCTTCAGACACGAAAATGAAATAATCCACCCAAGACTCGCTTTCCTCGTCAGTAAGGTGGGGATAACTAATAGGAGACACTGGACAGGCTGAAGTCCGTGAGACAATGCATGCAAAATGCCGGGCAGACACTGTGTTGTTCACAGATGTTAGTAGTCACAGTGGCGGCCTTTCCCTACAAGTCCTCCATAAGGTCCCTTTCTCCCCCAGCCACACTTAGCGCTGCGATCATTGACAGGCGTTCGGTAACCACACACCTCTTCAGGAGCCCAGCTTCTGAAACTCCCAATCTCCCGCACACACCACCAACATCCCACCAGATGTCACTGCCTTTAATAGGTCCCCCGGAATAAGATAAAAGACTAGCCCAGATATCAGACTCCGCTGCTGTTGCCATTTACATATTTCTAAGGGAAGGCATATACATACTCAAAGATCTAATAGATTTTTTTTTTTAATTAATCAAAGCCCTTCAAAGTTAGGGCAGAGCAGATTAGCGCCCCCCCCCCTTCATCTTCGAAGAAGACGCATAGCAAGACTCCACAATTCAGTTAATCACTCATCATGTAAACAAAGAAACCTCTCGAGAGCCAAAGAGCAACATGTGCGTGGATTCAGGATGCAGAAGGGTTTTTTTAAGCAGGAACAATGCAATCTATTCAGTAGAGCTGAGGACACCGTGCCAATTAGATATGTTGGGTCCCATAATTATAACTGCAATAATGAATGGAAGGGAGTGTTGTTGCCGCACAATGAATGTCTGTATTCCACTCAGCGATTTGTCTCTGGTCTGATTCCTTTAGATTCTTCCTCTGATTAGACCTCACTGCAGATTACACTCTACTACGAATGTCCTTATTGCCTGAACTCCCCCATCCCCATCCCTAATCCCCCAACCCCCATAAGGCCTAGCTTTAGCAGAGAACTCAAAGACACCCTCCCCAACCTCTCCAAAAAAGTATTAGTCTCTCTCTGGTCATAGTTTTAGACTTTTTAAACATAACTTTTGTAACTATGATGTCACAAGTCACATTCCACCCCTGGGGTGAAACCAAAAGCTAGGGATAAAATCTTCAGACCTGATGCAGGGCTCTCCTCCACCCACTGCTCCCCACCCCCCAACACACACAAACCCCCAACAGCGAGAGCCGGGCTGTGCAGGGGCTTATTTCCCTCCTGGAAGGTCCAGTCTAATGGGGGCGTTGACCAGCTGTCTTCCCACCACCAGTGAACCCGAAGAGACCAAATTGGAAAGACTTTCACACACAAAGTTAATTCAGAATGGCTTAGTCACTGGTTGCAACCATCTCAGAAATCTGAAGAATTTCATTCTGGACCATATGTGCATATGGTTTCTCTTATCCTCACGCTTATGCTTCAGTGGGTTCAATAAATTTTTGAAATAAATTACCTCCTGGTACTTCACCATAACATTCAGACTTCCCGGCCTTTCCACACTCGGGCCAGACTTTGTGTGTATGTGTATAATTTGTTTAACCTTCTATTAAACCCTCTACTGATTCCCCACAAATAGGATTTAAATTTTGGAACCGTACACGTCCTTAGGTACTCTGGTACCTGCAAAGCAGCACCTGACCTCTAGCACCTTTTTCTCCCTCCAGTTGGCAGGTAGGCTCACAAAGAACATTCTGTTTCTAGAGAAAGCTCCCACCAAAGCTTCGGCTTTTTAAGCGGCTCAGTCTTATCTCCTGGCAGCAAATGCTACCGCGCAGCCAGACTCCACAGGGTTAAGGAAGCCACACACCCGCTCCCATTCTTTTCACTAAGGTCGACTCCCAGCGCAAACCTTTTCCCTTTGGCCACGGGTATTGGTTTGCCAGGACTGTAAACAGCTCTTAAGATCAGTCCTGAAGGCCAGGCTTTGCAGGTGCTGCGAGGGTGTCACACAAGACTGTATTTACAAATAGCCCGAAACAATGCAACTCCGCGATGCTACACGAAGCTTTACTGGGAAGTTGGAGAAAATCCTCTCCCATGAGTAACCAAGTGCTGCAAAAACAAGTCTCAGGGTCTAAAAGCCATGCATTAACTTTGCACTCCTGGGCTTTCAGAGTTCCCTCTGAAGATCTTCAGATGCACCATACACACAGTATCTCTTTGAAAGGGACAGTAAATGGTGGAAACAGAACGGTTAACAGCAGTAATGAAACTGTCTGAGTAATTAATGGTCCGGCATTGTACTTCTTTCCCTCCTGTATCCTACCCCCTCCCGTCTCCCCTCTTTAAAAGCATTACTGTGGTTCCAGTCTGGGTTACTGGAGGGAAAAGCCACCTTATACTGCCCACGTGCCAGACAGAAAAAGAGCACATCACTCATATAGACATCTGGTCACTGGCTGGTCCCCATTTTTCTTTTACTCAAACCCTCATACAACCACAGCCTGGTTGCTTTCAAGTATATGGATGAATTTATTTTAGGTTCTGAGCCTATGAACCCACGCTAATTTGCATGGGCAAGTAGAAAGGCTCCAAAAACAATTAGATAAGAGATCGTTAGTAAGAACAGATCTTTAGTAACTTTGGGTTAGACTGCTAACCTAAAGTAGAATTTCAGCGTGGGAGTTCATTAATTCCTTCAATAAATATTTATCGGACCCCTAACCTGTAAATGGCACTATGCTAGGTAGCATTCAAAATTACTATATATACATAATAAAGCTCCTATTCTGTCAGTATTTATAGTTTCATAAGATAAAATGGGAACAGGGGCACCTGGGTGGCTCAGTGGATTAAAACCTCTGCCTTCAGCTCAGGTCCTGATCTCAGAGTCCTGGGATCGAGCCCCGCATCGCATCGGGCTCTCTGCTCAGCAGAGAGGTGAGAGAGCAGCTCTCTGCCTGCCTCTCCGTCTACTTGTGATCACTCTCTCTGTCAGATAAATAAATGGGATCTTAAAAAAAAAAAAAAAAAAGATAAAATGGAAACAAACAGCCAATCAAAATGGGATATAGTAAACTCAATAAAGCCAAGATGATCAAGAAAGGCTTCATCTTCACGAAGAAACATAAAGGGGTAATAATAGCTCAATATAAGGATAATGGGAGAAGATAAATGTTAGAGTCTTAGGGGGTAAGCGGCTGCAAACCATGGATGACCAATTGGAACAAAGACTGGCATCGGGGAGCAGTTGGGGGGCCCAGCAGGCCACAGAAATTGGCTTTTAGGACACTGAGGACTTGGAGCCGGGAAGTGATCGGAATAGCGTTAAGGAAGACAAATCGGTCTGCAGATCATGGGATGGACGGGGTCTGTATGGACAAAAGCCACAAGGGAATAAATAGCTGACCCTGAGCCATGACAGTGGCAAGTCAGACGCAAGAAATGTTTTATCAAAAAGGTCAAGAGAACCTGGGGACCACGGGCCCCTGCAGCAGGGCGGGAAGATGAAGAGGTCTGCGGAGACGCCAGCGTGGGGCTGCCCCAGAGGAGGACCATGAGCCAGGACAGTGAAGAGGACACAAACAAGGATGGATGGGTTTAGGACGACCAGATTTTCCGTGGGTGGCAGTTGCAAGGGCAGCCTTTCTCCTTAGGGGATCTGTCTTTTTGGTGTATTTGTATTCTTGGTTTGGGAATGGAGACGGGGAACGGTTGGAGAGAAGTTACATCTCATACAAGGGGAGTTCTGGGGGGGCAGGAAGACAATGCCAGAAGGCAGAGAGCAGCTCAGGTTTGTTTGTTTCTCTCTTTAAGCAGGAAAGAAAAAAGGCAGCGGGGGCGGGGGGTGGGGGGTCAGACTGGAAAGAGCAAAACCCTTGAAGCCGTGGGAGAGAATGAGGTCTAGAACACCAAAGCAGGTCTGTGGAAATGAGAGAAGAAAACGTCTGAGGACAAAGCACTAGGGAAACAGTTAGCACCACCCCAAAAAAGCCAACCAAAAAAGGTAGAAGCCGTGCTGCAGAAGAAATGGAGTTTTTAAAAAGGAAGCAGGAATTAACAGCACCACCTGCTAGAAGGCAGGCGAGGGAGAGCGTGCTGAATTGAACTAAGAGCCACGGGTGCTGGTGACCTTCGGCTGTATTTCCAGGCGGCGCAGGGCCACAGGCCAACGGTGGGGAGAACCGCTCTCCAGGGCGGGGAGCGCGTTGGCCGGACCAATCCTCCAAGGCTCACGAGCAGAAGGCAGGCAGTCGTGGAGCCCGAAGTTACCCGGCCACCCTCGCAGCATCCGGCAGATGAGTGGGAGCACCCCGGGTTACCCGCCAGCCCTCCCACGACGCAGCACGGGGCTCCCTCTGCCGAGCCGCCCAGTTTACGTCTGCAGGCCACCGTGACCTGGGCTCAGCAAGGTGGGCCGGCGTCACAGGCGGGCTCTGCTGACAAGCGCTGCATCCCGTCGGCTAGAAAATAAAACACAGAACACTGGAGCCTGTTCGATATATTCTACAAGTCGTTTCTCTTTGGCATGCAGGAGGGGGGAGCCGAGAGAGGAACTTAGAAAACCCTCATTATGTGGGGAAACGGCTCAGTATCAAGGTGAGCGGTATAATTGAGCGGGACTTTATTGCGCTGTGCCCGCACAGCCTGAGAGTCTACCTCCTTGACTCGAAGGCAGGGAGGGCATCAGGAAGGCCCTTCAAGTTCGGCTGTCGGTCAGCAGGACTCGCACCTACGTCGCCCCTTTTTTCGAGGGGTCACACATAAGGGGCGGTGAGGATCAAAGGGGAAGAAACGAGGCCGGGGACCTCACTCTGCTCCGCAGAAGGGTGCAGTGACGGGGTGATGGCGGGGAGAGATAGTAAGGGAATGACCTGACCTAGAAAAGTTCACAGTCAACTGTAAAATAGGCATTTAAGACAGCTGGCAGGAGATTTCTGAGTGCCAACCCTTTAAGACTTCTTAAAACATGGATCCTTCCAGAAAAACGGGCACAGAACATGGCACGCAATTTGGGAGATTCACAGACCTGCCTGAAGGCCTTCCATGGATCTCCCAGGGTAGATCACCGACCGCGGGCAGAAGCCCCTTCTGCTTTATCTCGCCACCTTCTTCTTCTGACCACAGCTACTGAAAGAAGTCTATCCCTGCCTCGGTTCACGATCACCCCTCCTACAGAATCGCAGAGACTAACTCCCAATAGCAGCATTAGCCACAATATTTATATCTCCTGGTCTCAAGTCGTCTCTTAACAGTCTCCAGCCGTCTCCGATTTAAAAAAAATAAAGATCCAAAGCAAAAAATGATGTCACTGTCAGAATTACTTTTCACCTACACACAGCAGCCAAACTCTAAAAGAGAATGAAGTATATATGTACATTCATGTTTCAGAATCCTATTATGGGAGACTTAATACAGATCTGCTTTCCTTCCTTTGTAAAATTCCAGGCACCTGACATTTCACTGCCATTGGGTACTCGCGGAAAGGTTATGTTTTTATAATGGAAAAATTCTCACTGACCCACTGGGGTTTCTACTTCCTCACTCATCAATTAAAATCATCAGCAAATTTCAGCTTGCTTTAGTGAAGTACAGGTAAGTGTCTTAAAGCTCCCCACCTGCAAAAGGAGAGGACGTTGAGGAAATGCCTCAACCACCTGGTCATTTACCAATCTACACCTGAAGCTTGAAATCAAAAAGCTTTGGGGGGTGGGGAGGGCAGGAGCCAAATTTTCTACAGAAATAAATACTCAGTTTTCCAGCTCCCAGGTGCATGTGAATTCTTCCCCCACTTGGGCCCATCGCCCCTTCGACGAAATGCTGTATTATCCTCCGAGATGAATCATTTTCGATTCAGCCTTGCTGCAGTGCTGTTTGCTCGAGTCTGCTGACAGAGGCTGGAGGCACTCCGCATCTACCCCTTTTCCTTTACATCGAATCAATTAGCAATGTTAAATATTTAACACATTAGTCTTATTTCGCTGAACAAAACAATCCCCAAGCAGCCTAGGTAGCGGCAGTGCAAGATAGGGAAAGGACCAGACGTGGAGGAAACTGAACGAAGGGACAAGAATGTTTGAGGTGAATGTGTATTTTAAAATATATAAACATCTATTTACAATTCACTGAAGATGGATTGCTTGTTTCTTTCCTTTTCCTGACAGGTCCTGAATCTTTATAGAGAACATTAAATTAAAGCGCATAATGGGTTTATGTAGCGTAGTGCACACTGGAGACATTAGTCACGTCCCTTAAGCATTTTTCTCATTTTCTAAGCCTGACTTAAGCCCCATTTCCCCATTGATGAGGGAAGTCCATATGAACCCACAGACCACATCTGCAGTCTGGTGGGCCTTTTTAAAAAAAAAAAAAAAAAAACATTTGGTGTTGTCAACAGAGGTGGTTGTCCCGCACTCAAAATCATCCCAGATTATTACATTTCCAAAACAGTTTACAGGAAACAGTGAAAAGCTAATAGGGTCATTCTAGGGAGACAGTGCTTTGTTTTTCCTCTCCCCTCTTTAAAACACCGTGGCCAAAAGTGGGAGGGGAAAAAAACCCAACTCCGAACCGCCCTGCAGAATCCTGAATGGATGACTTAGACAATTTCTACTCAAATGCAAAGGCCAAATCTGCACGTAATACAGCTAGAAGCTTCGGAGCAGCCCCGGGTCACTTAGGGCTGCTGTTCGTGTGGCCCAGTACGTTCTACACCAGTATCGGCCTACTTGATCAATCTCCCAATCTCGTATGATGCTTTAAAGTGATTACCGGGAGGCACTCCTGTCTATCTAGCAGGGAGCTTACAACGTTACAGCGTCGGGCTGACCCACGGAAGTGCTCTTTAAGAGAGACCCAAACCGTACAAGTGCTTAGCAGGGCAAATCGGATGCTAATGAGGAGACAGAAAAGAACCGGTAGCTTGCCATGTAGCTAGATTTCATTAGCATTAAACAAACTCCTGCATCATATTATTTTTACTGTGAAATGATTAGAGCCCTTGATCTCTGCCTGCGAGCACTACTATCCCAGCACACTGTGTCAGGGCTTGAAGGAAAAAGGCACTTTGATGGGATTCAAAGAGAAAAATAAGATTACTATAGCAAGCTTGCACAAGAACCTACGGCAGGAATCGGGGTGGGGTGGGGTGGGGGTAGGGGGATCGTCTCATCATATCCGTATCAAGTACTTTTCAGTGGTTCTAGACAGCTGTGTTCTGAGTGACAGGAGAGGCTTTTATAAAACTTAAAATCAGCAGAAAGAGGAGGTCTGGCTAATGCCTTGGAATATGAAGCCCACAGCCTTCCCACAGGAATCTCAAGGAGGAAATAAATTTACTTTGGTTACAATAGCTAACATTGACAGAGCCCTTACCAAGTGCCTTATACTGCAATAAGCATTTTACAGATATAAACAGACAGATGTAGATATATAGATATTCTCTCACACCCTCACAAGGGAGTTATCATTCTACAGATGAGCAAACCAGGGCTCGGACAGGTTAAGGTACCAGGTGCAAAGTCACACAGCCGGTAAGGGAAACACGAAATCCTAATCCTGAAGAGCCTCATTCCAGAATCTGCCTTCTTCACTGTGCTATTTACTTCCTATATTCGAAATCCTTAGATTCCCGCCCCCGCCAAGCAGTCAATTTTGATCGAACCTTCTCTATAACGTTTTACAGGAATGGAAAGTAGGACTGATGTTAAGTTTTAAGGGAGAAATTCAAAATGCATTTGCCTGGGTTTTCCTTGGGTGTTCTGATGAGCCCATTAGCATTAGCTCTAGAACAGATTCCTGCTGCAATGGGTACCAAGTAATTTACTGCCTTCCAGTTCAGAGTGGGCAGCAAACATGATTTCCATGTATCCAATCCATAATGCATTATGGGATTCCAGAAATACAACCGGGCTTTTCAGAGCTGTTCACTTAACATATAAACTATTAATTACCTAAACGGTTATTTACTTGCTGGTAGAGAGGTTAAGAGCCACAAACTCTAAGAAAAAGCCTCCATCATTTTCCCCACCCCAGAACATCCTAACACCAGACCCGTAAGGACTCAACACCCTTCGTCTACAGAGGTTCTTGGTCCACCAGAGTGAATGAAGGCAGAACTAGTTTGACATTTCCTGCTGACTGTGATTAGAGCATCTTTTAATGAAGCTCACTTCAAATCATTTTAAATCCATTTGCTCATGTCAACATCAATGTACTCAGCATTATCTACCAATTAGTAAACCGGAAAATATTCTTTAGATAATCTGAAATCTCAGTAAAATATTCAGCATGCCGTTCATTTACTATAAACTGCCCTGTAAAAACAAATTAGCAAAACCAGCTGTCACAGGACAACATAAACATCCATTAATACAGCCCAACTCCTTCAGTCTCCAGCGAGATTAAGGAAAACTAAAATGCGGTAAAAAAATATAAGTCAACGAGAATTTCAAATGCTTGGCCGGCCTTTGTGCCAATATGCTGCCCTGAGAGGAATGTATATGTTCACCTTCCCTACATGGACGATCAAACTGGGACTGGAAAGCTAGGGGTTAAATCAAACATGATCTTGACAATTCTTTCCATGACGAGCCCAAGTCTTGGTGCGGTGATAAGCCTAGAAGGCCAAGAGACGTCTAACATGTCATGCTTCATAAAGACCAGAAATGTCAAAGAGCATGAAAGCTGACCAGATAGGAATGTGATTATGAATATGCAAATGAGCAATCAATTCAATGGCAAGACCCCGATTTTGTAGGACTCACTCATAAAACCCAGCAGAGAGCACCTTCTAAACTTACAGGAAGCCAGTGAGTAAGCACGTCACTTACCAGCCAACATTGACTCGTCCTTTCCACAAATCAGCCTGACAAAATTCTGTAATTTAAATATGGCAATATTTCAATAGCCACCTTCCACTTAGGACTCTTTCAGTATTTTTCATTTTAATGCATCGGTTATAAATAAACTGCAGCAGCACCTGTTAAGAGGGATTAAAAACGCTTTTATATCAGGAGAGACCGGGTGAGAGCTCGTTCTCTGATGAAAACACACTTGTGATATGCGGAAGACGTCTGCAGTGGAAGAGCAGTCTTCTTCAACAATGATTTCGATTTAAGAATCTAAATTAGGCTTCAGTCACTGACGACTACTTCGACCTTCTAGACGATATGGAATGCCTCAGAGTGGATACCTAACACAAAGGCTGCCCATCATGGCACAGAATATGCTCGAACAGGCAAACCCAACCGACCGAAGGCAGAAAACACTGGAGGACGCCAGCCTGTGCTTCCTTCGAAGAGTCATGATCCCAAAATGATGGGGGGAGACCAGAACCAGTAGAGAAGATGCCCAGTTTTTCCCAAAGTGTTTCCAAAACGTTCACCAGGCCACCCAACTTTCTAGGACATTTCCATTTTGGGTTTTACTAATCATACCAAGGCATTAAGGAAAACGCTCTAGAACAGAGGGCTTGTCACCAAGCCGCCCCTCCCCCCACCCCGACCCCAGAGGCTATGAAGCATGACAAAAGGAGGAGCCATACATAATGAGGCCACTTGGACCAATACCATTATAATCTTCAAAAGGAGGAAAAATATCTAAAATATTCTCATTTGTTCAAGAGTGAATATGTTTACAGAAACGGTAGGGTTTACTCCTAACTCTACAGGAAGCCAAGGCTAAAACATAAGGACCTTCAAACAAAAGGGAAAAAAACCATTTTCTTCAAATCACAAACCAAGTCACATCTTTGCATCCTCTGGAGAGAAATCATAAACTTGTCTTAAGTTTACACTTCTCTTCTTGACATTAATTATTAAGAAAAGCTTTTCATCTTGATTATAGTCATTAATAAATTAAAAGTGAATATATTTCTATAAGTATTGCATTTCATAACCAGGTGCTACACTCAGCCTGTGGGTTTCCTATACAAAGAGACTCATTAAAAAACATTCTGCATAGGGTATCCATAAGCAAGTAGAAACTAAGATTTTCAAATCTGCAAATCTCCCTACTTCTAACATTTACCAGAATTTAACATTTTTTTCCATGTCTTGTAAAATGGATACATGTCCACTGGAGGGAAAAAAAAAAAATCAAACTACACATAAAATTATAAATGAGACTGTAAATAAAGCACGTTATGTGAGAGGGGGCAGGACCGGGAAGCCACACCAGGGCAGCCAGATTCGGGGTTTTTGCCACAATAACGTGGGCTCCCCCAGAACACGTGATTTGCCAAATCCAGGACAATAAGATAAATCTTCATGAATAGGATATTTGTTACACTTGTGAGAAGACTAAACTTTCTAAAAAAGCAATTAATGACTTAGTTATCCTGGAAATGGCTAATGTACCTTACATCTCAGGGGGGCGGGGGGGAGGGGGCGGTGTGGCTCTTCCAGAAAGGCAAAAGAATCTGCCAGTAAGGGGGAAAGGGGGGAACCTTATTACAGTTCTCTTGTGGGTTTGGGGGTTTGGATTTTTAAAGACAGAAATCAGATGTGCCAAATTTTCATTTAGCCCGGGGTCAGCCAATGAACTTAAGTCTACAGGAAAATAGGGACAGGGGCAGGATGCCTACCTGAAATGCCAAATATATATTCTACCCTATTAGAGGCTGACTTAAGAATTAAGCACATCTGTCAGAACACATGCTTATGGAAGCTTGGCTTTCCACTTCTATAATTAGAGTTATGTCTAAGTACAATCACTTACCTTTCCTAGAAGGCACTTCAACCACTCCACTATAATAATAATAGCTAACGCTTACCCCATGCCTACTGTGTCCTAGGGATGATTCTAATGATTTTATACATATTAACCTAATTCAACAATTCTATAAGGTAGACACTACTGTCCTATTTTTTAAGTGAGGATATTGAGGCCCAGAGAGGTTTCATGACTTGGCCAAGGCCACAAAGAAAGACAACAGGAGAGCCAAGATTGGAACCCTAGGTGGGCAGACTCCGGAGCCAGGTTAACAAGTTGTGGGAGACAGGCTTCTGGATGGCAGAGAACTGCTATCTCTTAACCCAAGGGGAACGGTTTAATTATTAACCACAGCATCCTCCATTTCCAGAGCTTTGGTCCAAGGTTACAGAATGGGAAGGTAAAACAAGTCATGAATCTGACCGTCAGTTTTCTGATCAGCAAAATTTAATAATGCCTACTTCACACCACATAACGCACGTTAAGGTACTTTGTAAACTACAACATCTGTCCGGATTGTGAGTTGCCATTATAATGATTAAACTTTTCATAATGTCATCTTCTCGCCTCCCTGTTAGACCACTGGACAGGTCCATTAATTAGATGTGTTAAGAATAAAAGCTAAATAAAGGACCAAGTGCCGGAGTAGCTTGAAATTGTCTTCAAGTCGTACTGATTAAACTAGCCATTGACAATGGAACAACATCTTGGTAGGGCATTGTGTCAAAAAGCCCATTTAGCTAGCCTAATTTATTCCACAGGAAAAAAACCATAAAAACCTTACACATACTATTAGAAAGTAAGCTATCATCCATTAAAACTAAAGTTGAATGGGAAAATTTTAAGAAATGCAATACATTTGTCAAAAAGTCAAGTAATATTTCTTGCCATTCATTAACAATTATAAAGCATTAAAACTTCAAAGCTCTGTACAAATTAGGGTGCCTTCACAGAACAGAACCATGAAATACTATAAATTACTCAATACATTTACTAAGTACCTACTATGTAGAGACTAGAACTGCTTCAGTGCAAGGATATTAAAAAATAATAATAATAATAAAATAAAACCAAAACCATTCCAGTGCTAGTGGAGTTAATAATAAAAGGTACCATTTATAGAACCCCTAATGTAGGACAGGGATTGTGCAAGTACATTATCTACCAAGTCTTAATCCTTGCAATCCAACAATCGTATGAAAGAGGCAATATGATCCTATTTTTTTTAAAGATGTATTTTTAGGGAGAGCCAGAGAGAGAATGGGAGGGGGAGGCAGAGGGGGAGAGAATCCTCAGACTCCCCTGCTGAGTGCAGAGCCAGATGCGGGGCTCAATCCCTGGAACCCTGAAATCAAAAGCCGGATGCCTAACTGGCTGAGCCACTTGGGCGCCCCAATCCTACCTTTTCAAATGAGGAAACGAAGGCCAAATACATGCATCGGTCCCCATTAGGGTGTGAAGGACCCAGATGGCAAAACTGGCCCGTCTGCAGTGCAGGCTTCCTTTCCTCCCAATACCCAAAGGGTCTCAAACTCCAACCAGAGCCTAACACCAGCGGAGGGAATCAATGAATACACTCGGGGTCTTAAGACCTAGCCAGAGTACAGCACGCAGCCAACTTTAAAATGTTATGCCCATTTCACATTCTATTCTATGCGGTAATATAGTTACGGTTTTCAAGGTTTTTTCTCCAATCTTATAGCGAAACTGACACACCAAAAATGTGTACCAAGTGTATCCTATGCTAGTTTAAGGGACTTCATGACACTACCCTACCTGCTGAAAAGACAGAACATACATAAGGTCAATAAACCAAGGAGCAGCAGGACCCACAAGGAGAAAGAAGGACAGCATGCAGCGAACCCCTGTTCCTGGGAGAGTAATCTGAGCCTTTCTCAAAGAAGAGAATTATGAGGGGCACCCCTCCCAGGGTCCTGGGATCGAGCCCCGCATCAGGCTCTCTGCTCAGTGGGGAGCCTGCTTCTCCTTCTCCCTCTGCCTGCTGCTCTGCCTACTTGTACTCTCTCTGTGTCAAATAAATAAAAAACCTTTAAAAAAAAAAGAGAGAATTATGAGCCTGCTAATTTAAGTGATGAATTAGAAATGGCTACAAAAGAGAAAAAGGTACTCAAATTGAGAAAGAAAAAAAAAAAATGACAGATGCTAAGAAATTCTCAGAAATAGGGTAAGGCTACCCAGCACTGGGGAAGAAATAGGTAGACCTGGCTATATAGAGGGCAGTGATTCCCAAAGAAAGCACCCAAAGGACTTGTTACATGCACATCGCGTGCTGTCCTTCCCCCCGCGCCCCCACCAAGTTTCCAATTCCACAGGTCTGGAGTGAGGCCTGAGAATTCCCATTGCTGAGCGTTTTCAGGAGATGCTGGTGCTGTGGCCTGGGCACAACGCTGGCCATGTTTCAGGGGGAATCAGAGGAGGGAGGGAGCAGGCCCACCTGCAGTGAGCCAGAGGGTCGCAAGGAGGAGACAGCAATTGAGTGATGCTCTTATGAATCCGCAGAGATCCTGGCTGAGAAGGAGATAATTCTGGATGGAATGAAGGCATGAACAGAGCTAATAGAACAAGATTTGCTTAGGGTGGGCGCCTGGGTGGTTCAGTTCATTAAATGTCTGTCTTTGGCTCAGGTCAAGATCCCAGGATCCTGGGATCAAGCCCCGTGTCGGGCTCCCTGCTTAGTGGGGAGCCTGCTTCTCCCTTTCCCTCTGCAGCTCCCCCTGCTTATTCTCTCTCTCTCTCTCTCTCTCTCTCTCTCATTCTCTTTGGCATGCACAGGATCGGGAAGGCACTGAGCTAAGCAGGTGGCTGTAAATCAGGGATGGAGGAAGAGGACCAGGAGCCATGAGGCACGGTTAGGAGAGAAGAGCTAGATCCAAACCAACTATAGAGAAACAATCAGCAGAAATTGGCTATGAACTCGCCAGAGAGAGAGGTCAAACATGATTTTGAGGCTCCAAAGAGGAAGTCTATCTTCTGGAAGATAGAGGGGGAAATTGGGAATGGCTGCTTATTTGTAAGGGTGAGGAGAAATAGTTTTGGGTCTAGGTTTCTGGTCTCAAAAGGCCATCCCGGCAGTTGTATGCCTTGGTTAAGCGGACAGCAGAGCCCACAGAGGGGACAGTGAGTTTAACAACAGAACGTAGGTAGGGGTTTCAGAGTCCTGGGTCTTTTAAAGAAAGTGGATAAATGGCTTCTAAGAAGGAAGAGCATATTGGGACGCCTGGGCGGCTCAGTGGGTTGAGGCCTCTGCCCTCGGCTCAGGTCATGATCTCAGGGTCCTGGGATCGAGCCCCACATCGGGCTCTCTGCTCAGCGGGGAGCCTGCTTCCCCCTCTCTCTCTGCCTGCCTCTCTGCCTACTTGTGATCTCTCTCTCTCTCTCTCTGTCAAATAAAGAAATAAAATCTTAAAAAAAAAAGAAGGAAAAGCATATATAAGAACAGAATGCCATCTTAAAGTCATCACAAGAAATTGTGAAACCATATATGGTGACAGCTGACTCACATGACTTCACAACAACTATCCAATCATTATCCTGTACACCTGAATGTAAGCTCATAGGTCAACTTTACCTCGGTGAACAGAGGAACAGAGTGACTAGGTTACAGTCATTCGAGAGGACTCTCAAAATACATATTTAGAAGTTTCTAGCACTATACAATAGGTACATGTGTGCCTAGTTATTAACCTCCCCAAGTACCAGCTTATTTTTAAAAATCAGGAGTAAAATATGGCATTCTTCAAAATCCCCCAGTTTGCCAATATTGAAATGTTAATTTATTATTCACTGCCACATCAGTGTCGCTCTCTCACCTCTCACCAAGTTCCCCACATAAGCCATCTGGATACAAGTCTCTCTTAGCCCATCTGTGTTCTCACATTCACAAATCCTAAACATTCTTTTCTTACCGTATAAGGAACACACTTCTATTGCTACTGCTCTCTTTAAAAGAAAAGGAAAATGACAACCACCCTGGATTGGGAAGAGAATGTTATACCTTGTTAGAGACACTGATAACAATGTCTGATAATTAATAGCCTGGATACAGGGGAAAGCAAAAAAAAAGAAAACAAAAACTGATTTCACATTTCAGATAACTCTGGGAGATCCACTTGTCACATCTCTTCCAAAGGCATTTCCACGAAACCAAAAACTTCAAGCAGGAGCAAACTAAGAGGGGACAGGTGCCAAAGTAAGTTCCCAGCATGGCGTGAGTTCCAGAGTCAACACTAGTCACAGCCCTGGGTCAATCCTGGGCCTGCTGAATTATCTCGGGTAAGCTACTTAATCTGACCACGACTCAGCCTGTTTCCTCATCAGTAATCAGGTTTAGGAGTGTGTACCGCAGTTGGCAAAAAGACACATCAGTGAAACAGAAAGAAGTCCAAAAATAAAACCACTCGCCTTGGGCCAATTGTTTTTTGAGAAAGGTACTAAGGTCATTCCAAAAAGAGAAGACAGTCCTTTCAACAAAGGGTTCTAAAACAATACAACCATCATCTGCAACAAAGATAAACTTTATGCCTACCACCTTATAAAAAGTTAACTCAGAATGAATCACAGACCTCAATGCAAAACAAAAGTATACTCTGTAAGAGACTGGATTAATCAACTTGCCTTTATAAAAATCAAAAACGCCGTGAAAGACACTCTGAAGACAGAGAGACAAGACGAGCTACGGACTGAGAGAAACCATGCAAAGCACGTATCTGATAGGGGCCTTTCCCTCCGGACTCGGAGTACTTGACAGTGAAAACACCCAACTTTGTTTTAAAAGGGGCAAAATACTGAAGAACACTTTACCAAAGACGATACGGCAAACAAGAACGTGAAGAGAAGCTCACCAACACTGGTCGTCACGGACACAAAATAAAGCCACCATGAGAAGGCGCAGGACAGTCAGAGAGGCCTCCCCCAGCCTGAGAAAACACTTGCAAGCCGGGAGAACAAGGCCGGCCACTCCGGACCGCGCCCAGAGCTTTCTCCAGGGTGGCCTACTACTGCAGAGGTCCGGGCCACAGCACAGCCAGGAGGAGAGCTGCCCCTCTCTGCGGCTTTGCTGCTCCAGGGTCAGCCTCAGTCCTCAGCTCTTACGAAGTGAAGCGCGTGGCGGTGAGGTCACAGGGTAGTTATCGAAAGCGGGCCCTCTACCCAGCAGTCATGGGTACCTAAAGGGGGGCCTTCTTTGCACCACTTTAAGGAAGATGAGAACAAGCCTTCCTGCATTTGGGTCAGGGCACACATGAACCTCCACGGGGCCTGGGACACATAACCCCAAGGAAGGTCAGGTGGAGCAGGAACAAGATGGAGGGCCAAAGCCCGGGTCAGTGTTGTCAGCCCTCCTAAGAGCCCTAATGCGATACCACTATATACCCACCAGATACATAGGTGCAGGCTATATAGATAGAGGACTAAAACTAAACACATACACTAACAGTATTAAGTGCCGACAGGATGCAGAGCAAATGGGACTCTTCTGCAGGCAGCAGGGATAAAAAATGCTACAGCCACCTAGAAAGGCACTGTCTTTAAGAGCTAAACACGTACATCCTGGACGACCCAGCAATCCTACCTCTGGGCATTATATTCAAGACGAATGAAAACTTATGTCCACAGGAACACGTGTACACAAATATTTACAGCCGCAGTTCTCAGACTGCCGCACGGTGGAAACAGCCTAAATGTCCTGGGAGAGATGAAGGCATGAACTGGTTGGTCCACACAACGGGACACCGTGCAGCGATGTAAAGGAGTCCACCAGGCCACAACACGGATGAATTCCGGAGGCGATATATTAAATAAGCCCGGTTCAGAAGGTCGTAGCCGGTAGGATTCCATCTATGATAGGCCACTACAGACATGAAAGCACAGGAATGGAGGGCAGACCGGTGGCTACTTGTTTCAAAGCTTCACGAGTTAGGAGTTAGGTGAACTAAAGTATGTTCTCTAAGTTCACCCTGAAGGGCTCTGATGAATAAATACAACCCTAAAAGAAGTAGACTTTCTATTCTCCTTAGAGGAGATGCAGATATCCATCATGATAAATCACAGAACTCAAAGTATGAATTCAAAAGATGTCAAAGGATATTTTTAAATTTTTTTCCTACATGCCAGCCTTGGCAAATTCACTAAACTCTGTGCATAAAGAACAAAATAAAAGCAAGGCGTATGATTTTTTTAACAGGCAAATCTTCTGGATGTAAAATGTGAATTTTTCCTCTCTCTCTCTTTTTAAATAATCCCTATACTCAACATGGGGCTCAAACGCATGAGCCCCGAGATCAAGAGCTTGCGTGTTCAAACGACGGAGCCTGCCAGGCGCCCCTGGAAAATGTGAATTTTTAACAATAAATCCTTTGTATTTTCACTTTGTGTCACTGCAAAATTTCAGACTCACATTCAAAATCAAAGGTTTATTTTACAAATTAACAAATAGTTAAGTTGCATACATCTCTCATAAAATCCAATTAAACCATATATTTATTACGATTTATTTATTTATTTATGAGAGAGTGTGCACACACGCGCAGGGGGAGGGGCAGAGGGAGAGAATCCCAAGCAGACCCCTGGTGAGCACAGAGCTGGCCTGGGGCCCCATCCCACCACCCAGGAGATCAGGACCTGAGCTGAAACCAAGGGTCTGTCGCTTAACAGACTGAGCCACCTAGGCCCCTAAACCATAAAAATATTTTTAAGAGTAGAGGAAAGGTTTGGCTACAAAAGAGCACAAGGGGAACAAACAGTACGCTGACCGAGGCAGTCCTATGCCATGGGGTAGTTACACACTCCACGCATTTGTCAGAAGTTGCAGAGCTGGGGCGCCTGGTGGCTCAGTTGTTAAGCGTCTGCCTTCGGCTCAGGTCATGATCCCGGGGTCCTGGGATCGAGCCCCACATCGGGCTCCTCGCTCGGCAGGAAGCCTGCTTCTCCCGCTACCATTCCCTCTGCTTGTGTTCCCTCTCTCGCTGTGTTTCTCTCTGTCAAATAAATAAAATCTTTAAATAAAAAAAAAAGAAGTTGCAGAGCTGTACCCTCAAAAAAATAGATTTTAGTTTATGTAAATTTCACAACAAATTCCTAATAGCATCAATTAAACAAATTTTCACTAGGAACAGTACCTACGTCACAGAATAGTCATGAGAACTCAACGAGACGATGGATTTAATGTGCTCAGAGTAAGCACTCAGTACATTTTAAGATTATTATGGTATTACCACAGCCTTGGCACTTCATATGCAATTCACATTCAAACCAAATCAATTCATTTATCAAGGATCAATCTCGTCCTGGCACAGAGCTGGCTTCTGCAGTAAATAAAGACATGTATTTATGTCTGCTCTCTCCAGACACTCAAGAAGGTAACCTATGCTCTGGTCCTATAATCAAAAAAACGAGGTTAAAATTACTCAGGAACAAAGTCAACACTAAATTATCAATAACCAAAGGTGACCAAGGCCAGATGATGCAAGGTCAGTTCTATGTGGGTTTTAAGTATAGTGCGTAACCGGTGATTTGTTTGCCTCTCTTTTTCTGAGGCAGAACCTTCCAGGCTGGATGCAGAACCTGAGGCCAACATTACAACAGGTTTGCATTCTCCGGGCACGCCTCAATAGATGGCAGTCTAGGGGGAACAGGAGTGGGCTGGGTGGTAGGAGAAAGCGCCCGGAGAATTAAATACTCCGTATTCGTGATCAGCACAGAGAAAATGCAGACTTTATTAGCACCACTGAATACTTAGAGGACTCAACATTTACACAATAAAAGTGTCAGGAGGATAAAGATTTCCTGGTTCAAAACTCTCCTGGAAGAAAGAGGTCCTAGAAATCAGCAATTTCTAGAAATCAGCAATATGTCGTATTGAAGTAGTTTAATCTGGGCATCTTGTTATGCTGGTCAACCCCAAGACAGACACCGTAACTAAAAGTTAATACATTCGCTTCTACAGAAAGTGAGAGACAACACTCCAAAAAATAAATATAACATCCAAGCCCTTTGTAGTCAGTCCTACTGACTACGATCTGCTATCATTTCTATCAGTGATTTTCAAATGGTAGGTCTTAACATAAAAGTAATGGGTCCCGCCCAGCAATCGTTTAAATGAAACAGACTGGGGATGAAAGGGCAGAACAGAGTAGGGCACAGTAGGGTCAGACTGGATACAAACATGAATGGACAGATTAAGATGGACAGGATACAGTGGCTGGGCTTGGGACTGTTAGAAAAAGGAAAGGAAAGAAACATGAAACCATACAGCAAAAAACAAAAATAAAGACGCACTGATCATACTAACTGACTGCGCATATGGTTGCATGAGTCATCGTTAAAGCAGTTTTAGAAAAACACTGACTTAAATCTTAACCCTTGCAACCTCTTATCTGAAACTGCTTTGAAAGCATGTTTTCCTGCTGTTCCCAAGGACAAGAATCCAACGCTTATTTCCAAGACAAGGATTTCCCTATGCAGCTTTGTGTAACCAGGGCAGGAGAGAAAATTAAAAACGTAAGCCTGTTTTCTGAATGTGCATTAAGCCACCAGATGCAGAAAGGATATCCACAACGTCAGTCCTGTGACCTAAGATCTGCCTCACTTTATTGCTTTACTCTGACAAATATCGTCTCTATACTGAAACAGTCAACCTCACGGCAAGGGTCTGAAATAGTGACTCTTTCCGGCTCCACTCTGTGCTAACAAACTATTCTGTGCACTGAGAATGGCCATCAAGAGCTGGCCTGTGTGCACGATCTTCCTAATCCTATTTGCATTGATGACTCCTCTCCAAAAAGACAAACTGATTGTACCTCTGGGAAGCCTCTTCTTCAGACTGCGGGCTATTGCGGTTGGTTGCAGGAGAGGAGGACTCTGTCGGCCCCCCACCCCCACAGGCACACACCTCCCCCCTATACATCCAGCACAACAAGGTCAGGATCTAGCAAATCACAACCAGATGACATCCTCAAGACCACAAATCCCCATTCCTCAACTCCCTGGTATGTACGGTTTAGATAATGTTTAAAACAAAACAAATCCAGTATTTGGGCCACCAAAATTTCTTTTAACAAGAGGCAAAAAATCCATCAAAGCATAATTGGTAGCACCTAAGTAACAGAAATAAACAGGTTACCTGGCAAAGTGATAACCTAAAGAAAAAGGTATGCTGGAAAATAATTAAAATGTGGGAGAACAAAACAGCTCGTAGGTATCTAGGAAAGAGTTAAAAACCTGTTAGCATCAAGGGTGCAAGAGACATAAATATAAACGCTTCTTCAAAGTCCAAGGTATCCAGACAAAAACAAACAGCAGATAGTTTCTACAAAGGCTAATGTATATGCATGCAACAGCCATTTCTTTCTTTTCTTTTTCAAGATATTATTTTTAAGGGGAGCCTTGGGGACTCGGTTGGGAGGCTGCCTTTAGCTGGAGTCAAGATCCCATGCTCAGGGGGGAACCTGCTTCTCCCTCTCCCTCTGCTTGTGTGAGCTCTCTCGCATGCACTCTCTCTCAAATGAATGAATAAAATCTTAAAATATATATATATATATATATATATATATATATATATATATATATATATTTTATTTTTAAGTAATCTCTACACCCAACACGGGTCTCGAACTGGCAACCCCGAGATTGAGAGTTGCACGCTCTACCAACTGAGCCAGCTGGGTGCCTCAATCTTTCTTTCCTTTTTTTTAATGCACCATCCATTGCAACCAATTTTTTTTAGATCCTTTAAATGGCAGGCTTTGTATCTTTTCTTTTTCTCTAATTACAAAGTTAACCTATACTCATTGTAGCAGTTTTAAACAATATACAAATATGACTTAGAAAGTAAAAGTCCTTCATAATTCCACTCCCCAGGGAAAATAGCTTTGTTTACTCTTCAAATTTAGAATGAATATACTAATTAGATTGTACGCATTACAGATTTTATACATGAAATATAACATTTCAAGAAAAATAGAATCATTCTACATAAACAGTATCCTGCAAGCCACGTTTCTTCAACCTCCTGATATACATCTTGAAAATCTTCTCCTGTCGGTAGACCCAGATCTACATCACTCTTTTTAATGGCTACAAAATACTCTGTTATATGGACAGACCATAATTTATGTCACCAGTCTCTTAGAGACAGACATTTGGGTTGCTTCCAATTTTTTGCTATTAAAACAATGCAGCCGTTAAAACCTTCTGCATATATACTTAAAGTATTTCTGTAAGCTGAATTCAGTGAAAGGTTTTTGGTCAGGGTCATAGGATACGTTAAACTTTTTTTTTTTTTCAATTATCCACTTAACTTTAATTCATTTTCTTCAAGGTAGCAATTGCTGTAATTGCTTAATTATTTTGATTTTCATCTTTAATACTTTTTTGAAAATAATTTATTCCACTCAAAATTAATTACATAGGTATTAAATCAAAAGGTATGTTTTAACACATTCCTGAGTGCTTATTAGAAAATAATGCATTGTCCACACTCTACATAAAAATATTCCAGTTTTAAGAAATTTCATGTATCCCAAAAATCACCGAAAAACTTTTAAATCCCACATTAGAACCTAGAAGTTTTTCTTTGATTCTAATAGATTCACTGTAATGACAGTTTTCTGTTTGTTTTCCAAAAGAGGGGGGGGGGGAATGCGAGGATCCCCATCACACTTGCAGTTTCAGAATCCAACCCAAAAACTTACCAAATTGTCACTCCTAAACGAGTACATGTGAAACTCAAATACAAAAAGTCATGACATTCAGAGTCTGATTTCCAGTAAATCACCCAGGACACCTTTCATGGCAAACAAAATACTTGCTGAGAAATACAGTTACCGGGGCAACCATAACTGACCTTTTATGTTTTATTTATCAATAGTATTGCTGAATTATTCTCATTCTTGGAAACAAAGGAGAAAAATGTATTATAAACAATGATAATTAATTAAGGGTCCCCTGTTCCAGAGTAAATCACTCCTGCCAAATCTGTGTTTGTTCAACAGACGTGCTCTTATCTGCTTCTTAGTTCTTGTCTGGGCTAAGGATGGAGAGGGCAGATTCCAAGAAGACATTAGCAAGTTACCGATATTAAACCTGATGCTCTCCACAGAAAGAATGGGAGTCAGTTCTCAACAGACACTCGGACACATAGGGGAATTCTATGCTACCACCTCCCAACATCTGGCACATAGTAGGTACTTGCTCGCGAAATATGGAATAAATGAACCCCAAAATAAATAGATGCCTGAATGAATACATCCCTATCTTTCAAATTGGTTTCTAAGACTAGAAATTCCAAACTTTTCACCATTTAAGACCTACCTTTTTCTGAGACCCAAATATTCTCATCTAATCAAATCTCTCCATTTAGAAAAACATGCTTTTTGTTTTAGCATCCTAGCACATGGTCATACCTGTTTGAACTTGATGGGGAGAAGGGGAAAAACAGCTGGGACAGAAAGAAAATCATATAGAATTCCTGGTGTCCAAAATAAGACATTAAGAGCATTTACAATGAATTGGATTTATTCATAATCCTTATCAAGGAGGCAGCAGGGTACAGAAAAGAGAGCCCTGGGCTGCAAGTCAGAGGCCTGGAGCTCGGTCCTGGCCTTGGACTTAATGAGTAAGTCCCTTCAATTTTCTGAGTCTCAGTGCCTTCATTTACAAGATAAGGAGGTTAGTCTGTGTGACCTCCCAAGTCCCTCTAGCTCTAAATGTCCATGACACACTGACCTGCCTTCCCTCTAAAAGGGAAAAAGATATCAAGGACATGTCAGTAGGAAAGCATCTACCTGGGAAAAGGGGAGCACCCGGTCTGCTGCGCAAGTGAGGCCAACGGGCAGCCAAGGGGACTGCGCTCACTACAGCTCCCCAGCCGAGGTATTTCGACTCCCCCACATCTCCAGCCACCCTCAGCAGTCACGACCTGAGCCCCAGCTCTCCCAAGGAGATGCTCCCACGTACAATCTAACTTAGGCCCACCCTTGTTCTCAAGGCCCTCTGCATTCCTTCCATCGAAGGAGAAAACATGGTCTCTTCCCCCTCCTCCTAGCCTTCATCATGGCGCTTGCATCCTCAAGCTGATCAAGTCTCACTTCTTTATCTCCCCCGGCATTACTTCCTATTTTTTTTTAAGATTTTATTTATTTAAGAGAGAGACAGCGAGCAGAGTAAGAGAGAGAGCACGAGGCCAGGGAGCCCGATCCCAGGACCCTGGGATCATGACCCCAGCCGAAGGCAGACGCCCATCTGACTGAGCCACCCAGGCATCCCTATTACCTATTTTTGATATATGTACACATTTTCCAGTCTATTTTAAATACATACATATTTTTTAAGCCCCCTCATTCCTACATCTCCTATTTCCAATTCCTTCTCCCTTGCCCTACCTTCACCAGCTAAGTCTCTTGAAACACTTGTCTAGACTCCCGCCTCCCACTCTTCATTCCCTGTTCACGCCACCCACGGCCATCTGGTCCCCACTCACCACTGCACCAAGCTCCCCTGTAAACGCCTAAACGCTAGGTCTGCGAATGGCCTCCTTTATCTAATCTTACCTCCCTCTAGCATTTGACAGAGCTTCTCCCCCACCTTTCTTAGAACTCTCTTCTCTCTTGGATGCTAAGAGAAAGCCTTCCTGGTTTTCCTCAAAAGTCGACAGCCCCTTCTTGGTTCCTTGCACTGGTTCGTCTTCTGCCTTTCCTTAGGCAGAAGGGTTGACGTTCCATGAAGCTCTGTCCTTCACCCCTCTCCTGCCTGTACCCAGCGTATGCATTCTTCATAAGAGAGCGTGGCCATGGCCGTGGCTCCGCATCCGTGCTGGAGGATGCAGCTGGGTGTCTCCACGTGGGTGTGCCACACAACCTCGCCAACACTGAGGGCCCCGGCTTTAATCCCAGCAATGCCTGGGACGCTAAACTCCCTGTCTTGGCGAGCGGACTTGTCACCACTTAGATGACCCAGGCGAACCTGATCATTGACCTAGGCTCCTCCTTCTCTTCTCAGTCCCACATTCAGTCATGAAATTGTATCTGCATAAATAGGGCTTGAAACCAACTTCCTCCCAAACTGCTTAGCATATCCCTGAGTTGAGGCCCCCCCCATAACCTCAGCTTCTTCCATGCTTTCTCCCTAACCTTCTCCTATCTCCCCAGTGCGTTCCACACCGATCTCATCCTCACCACCCCACCCCCTCTACCCAGGGTAGGCACCTCACCCTGGGATAAAGCCCAAACTCCTCACCACCAAGTTGGTCCTTCTTAACAGACTCCCACGTGCCTTCTCCACCTTCACTTTTTGCTGCTACCTCAAAGGCTTTTTCCCCCAGCCATGCCAAACTATGTGCAGTTCCCAGAATCCCCCATGCTCTTTATGCTTCTGCACCTGTCCACATATTACCTCTCCACCAGGAAAAACTCCGAGTACCCACTACATGGCTATCTCGTACCTCCTTTTCAAGACTCATCTCAAGGGCCCACCTGAAAGTCTTTCCTGACTCCAAGTCTGCATGTTGGGTCAGGTACTCCTCTTCTCCGTTCCTGCAGCACTCCCAAACTATGTCTCTTATTGTTCTTGGCATATGGCATTGTTACTTTTACCGTATTTTTACTATTTTTACTGACCACAGAGTGGGTAATACACACACACGTACACGCAGATATGCATGCATTTACTCAAAAAGCATTAAAAAACTGAGGACAAAATTTACAGTCACATTAATTTCAATCTTGGACAAATACACCGTGAAGCCTCTCTATATTCACTGCGGCACACAGAGTCTTAGAGTTGAGTCACAGAGCAATTCCATTTGTCACTGGAAGTAGAGGTTGAAGGCCTTTTGACCTCGGTTTCTCTTACAAAATGGCCATTTTATAAGAAACATTGGCTGTGCCCTCGACATCACAGACTGTCCTAAAGAGTTAGCTCCTGCAGGGAGCTAACCATCCCATGGAATCTCTTTCAAGAAAAAGTTTGTAGTGAGGTTTTGGTAGAGAGGCATTTCTGTGCATCAATATTCTTTTAAAATGGAGTAGAACAAATAGGACCACACGTGAAAATTTTGCTTTCAAATGGAATGGTCATTCCTTACGTTTTGAAAGTTCACTCCAATGTCCTTCTGCTACCTCTCAGTTCTGTTGGTGGTTAAACTTCAAATCACTGTCATTGGGCAAGCAGTGAACATGCAATAATTACTTGGTATTTTCCTTTCTCCTTCTCTATCATCTTTAAATCCACAATATCTCAATCCAACTGATGTCGGTAAATCCGGTCTGTCCCAACTTTCCTCTAAAACTCTTAAAACTATTTGAATGAGGTGTTGAGCAGCTGTCAGTTATGGATTTGAAAATAAAAAAGAGCCTGAAAATTGTACATTCAGTATAAAAAGATTAGGTGAAGCAATTCAGAATGTTTAAGAACTTTAAATCAAGTTAAAAGCAGTTACTACGGCCAGACCTCATGAAGCTCCGCTTAAGAGTCGCATTAACCTGGCAGTCAAAACTATTTAAAATGAATAATGTTTTTTTCACATTTCACTCACTTTCAGTATCCACACACACACAAAAAAGATAACAATGTGAATTGGCATACAGCAATACGGTCACGAAAGAGTGACCTTCAAGATTTAGCATCCTAAGGACAAGGCGAGAGCTACTCATCTGTGGACCTGATGAGGTCTGTCAAGGCCTCTATCCCTCTGAGGCCAAAAGGGGTAACTCCTCAAATAAAGAAAGGACAGTTAGAATATTCCAGAAGCTTTCCAACGTGAAAACCACGAGAAAAGCCGAGAAGAATGAGCAATTCGGATGCCCACAGTAGCGGAGTCCAAGATACAAGATCAATCTCCTCAATGTGGGGTGAATGTCAAAGTCTTATTAACCTAAGGGCTCTTCTAACCCCTCTCACTAGTTCATGCTAAGGAACGAGCATGAGAATTCACCTTCTGAATGTTAAGTGTGGAGCTCTGCGGTCCGAGATGGTTGCCACTAGCCATATGAGGCTATTTAAATTAAAATTCTTTAAAATGAAACAGGATCGAGAAGTCAGTTCTTCAGCTGCAGTCACCACATTTCAGTGCTCCACAATCTCAGGGGCCACGCGGCTACACTGGGCAGCACAGATCGAGACTACTCCCATCATCACAGAAAAGTTCCATCGAACGGCGCTGAAGAGGCATGGCTAGAGAAAAGACGCTTGAGACGCTAGACTCGTTGGCTCTAGCTTTCAGAGCTCCCCAGCTAACCTGAGCTGGGTTCTGATCACTCTACCTGTAGAAGAGCCGTCATCTCCTCGAGGTGACACGCAAAACTTCCACCAGGATGTATATTTCACCCGGAAGAGGAGTTCAGGCAACAGAGACCACGACTCGGCAGGCAGCCATATTAGGCCTGAGCCACACTCTCACCACTCAACTGCAGATCAAAATGCTCCCACACGTCAATTTAATTTGTGACCCTCTGCCAGCTCATACGTGCTGAGGAACCAGGCACGGTCTTTCTGGGCTTTACACAGCTTGCTGAAAACGAGGGTGGCAAACACAAATCTACCTAAAGAAAAGGAGCTGCCGTGAAGCTGACCTAGATTCTTCCTGCCGTCCCGGAAGTGCTCCCTGTGCTACACAAGGATCTGTTTTTGTTGTCTGGTCCTTATCGTTACAGAAGCACACTCCAGAAAAACATCAGCCATCTATCTTCCCTCCGTGCTCACGCCTGCCAAAGCTGTCACTCATTACATGAAATGCAGGGACAGTTGGGAAGTTCATTAATTTGCCCTTTATTCAACACCACAACCTCAAGAATCTTAATTAAACATTTTAAGTAATATGGACAGGCTGAACAGGCTCTTGACAGCTCCTGATATCGTGGTTAAAGGCACAGTTTGCTGCACTGGGGTACGACACTTAGAACGGATCCCACATTCTAGTCCAAAACACGGAAACTCGATGCAGCGTGGCCACATCCAAGCTGTGTGAGCTAAGTTATTAGCTGTCAAATATCATTCTTCTAGAACCTCCCCCCCCCAGAGTTCATTCACTTCCAAGATAAGTTCATTCAGAAGGGGAAGTTCATTCCCCTTCTCCCCTTCATGATTCTTCAGCCATTTAGATAACAGACTTCCATCCACATCAACCTGCCTGTCTCACACCTACAACATTATTCTCCTGTCCTGTGACTCATTCTTCCTGGACTTCATCACATTGACTTATCCTGTCCCTGAAAAATACACCTTCCTTATATCAACTCTTTACAAATGACTTTCAAATCTGCACCTCTAGTTCTGTTCTCCACTTCTCTTCTAAACCCTAGGACCACATTTCAAACCACTTTCTAAGTATTTCCACCATGTTCTTATAGTAGCTTAGGTTTAACATATCCCAAAACCAAGCTCATCGTCTTTCCTTATTAAAACCATCACTTGATGGTTTTACGTCTCTTCATTGGAACAGCTGTTCTCTTAAGCTACTCAAGTTAAAAATGGAAGCACACTTTCACTTCCAGTCTTTATTTGCTCTCAATCCCCATTTCTGGTCAGTCATCGAATCCAGTCAATTCTATCTCCATTCTTCTTCCACTGCCCTAGTTCAAGTTTTCCCAAAGTCTTACTGAACTATTTACCACCAACCAATCTCTCAATCCCTCAATTCTAATCTATGCACAAACCATTGCCAGAATCACCTTCCGAAAGCACCAATCTGATGTTACCTAACTGCTCAAAATCCCTTCAATAGTTTCCAATGACCTCCTGAATTAAATCTAAATTTGGCATTTTCCGCAGGTTTTCCGCAATCCGGCACCAGCTGTTTTTCCCTAAATCCCATCTCACACTCCCAGTCTTAGTTTTCCTACCTGTGAACCCTGATTCATGTGGTTCTCCTTCAACCTGATAATATTCTTTCTTCTCAACTCTTTCTCCCCCATTTTCAAGAGTTGGTTTAAGTGTAGAGCCTTCTGCACTCCAACTTCCATCCCCCATGGGAGGACGGAGAGGACAGTGATCTGAATTCTCAACTGTTTTCTTTTTTTAAGATTTTATTTATTTGTTTATTGACAGAGAGAGAGAGAGATCACAGGTAGGCAGAGAGACAGGCGGAGAGACAGGCTGAGCAGAGAGCCCGATAAGGGGCTAGATCCCAGGACCCTGAGATCATGACCTGAGCCGAAGGCAGAGGCTTTAACCCACCGAGTATCCAGTTCTTTGCTGTGGCCACCTTCACACCTTCGGGAGTCCCACAGAGAATATAAACAGAGGAAAGACAAGACAAAGGAGCATTCCCTGTGACTGCCCAAAGGAGGCTTAGGCCTAATCTCTGATGCTAATCCCAGATGCGCTCTCAGTAAACTGGGTGTCATTCTCTCCAGTCTTGTTTTGAACCTGAAGGACTCATTCTGTTTAGGCCAGTGGTTTTCACATCTTTTTCAAAAAGCACCTATTTCAAAGAGAATCCTTTGGTGATCAATATATAAATGTGGAGCTTCTCTTGATGAAATGGTAGAGTGCTTTGGGAACTAGCACCAGGTAAATGTTATAAAATGAATTAACTCTGATCAGTTATTCCATTATAAGTAGATTATATATTCACTTTTTTTAAAAAAAAAAGTCTATCATTTTCTTGCTCCTTTAGTTCATGAAAAGTTCAGGTCATAATCTTCAAGGTGACGACCTCATTTTAAAAAATCCTAAAACCTTGAAAAATATTCTATTAAAGCATTAACTCTGAATGTACTCACCTTATGAAACTAGGATAAAAAGATATAATCATAGATAAATTAATATGAAAATGGGAGATCAGTTTTGGTTAAAAAAAAAGGTAAAGGGAAGTTCTGCTACCATGTTAGCGTAAAAGACTAACTTTCTAGACCTGATTCATGCTACATCATGAAGGGAATATAAATCTTGAGGAATAACATTTCAAGAGGAAACGAAAACTGAAAACTGAACGGGGTGGTTATTTAAAGAATCATCAACTTGTTTTCATGCAAATGACCAGAATAATGAAATAAGCAATCCTGCCAACAGGACCTAGAAGCAATTGCTTTTAAATAGGATGCTTGAAGCATTAACCACCTAATTCTAGGAGAAATTGATTAACTAATCTCTTCTTTTTCGTGAGTAATACCAATCATACACTATACGTTAGAGCACTGACAAAATTTGTATTTCAAAGATATAATTTTTCTTGAATATTGCTATCAAATCATTTACTTGACAGTAGGTCATGCTGATAAAGATATATTTACCAAGATTTATGGTGGAAAGGAAGGGTTTAATGACTGCAACTTGAGGGATTCCTGAGAAAGTAGTCCCTGAAAAAATGTCTACCCAGAAAGGGGGGGCAAAATGGCACATGGTAGAAATCAAGGCACATACGTGATTACACGCAAAACCTCACCTAATTGCAATAATCCACCCACAATGCCTCAGAAATGCAAGCTATGTAACCTAAGACAATACAGAGCTATATAGCTACAAGGGAAGCATCGATAAAATGCTATGATTCTCCATAATTCAAAGCATTTAAAGCACCAAACACAAACCAGGCTGGATGCACGCCTTAGGCAGGGAGAAGTCTAAATGGATGGATGTGAATATGAAGGAACACTTTAGAAATAGGCCATAAAAAACAAGTTATGATAGGTCCTCCTCCCCCTCCCAATACTGTCAGGAAGTGAGAGTTATTGAACAGGGATCGCTTATGACAGTGAGAAAAAAGGCTGGCCACCCCCTCCCCCTAAAAACGCCTTTACAAGGTCACAGATATATCAGTGTCATAAATGCATTTAAAAAATATTACAGCAATAAACTCTGGTTAGAGTGGGTTCCACCTCTATGTTCACAGGAAAGAACAAACTCCAAACTTCTCCTAAATTAAAAGGTGATGTTAGCAAATTGTCTTCGAGATCTCTCCCATCTTCCCCATCAGACCCACAGGAAACCTGTTTAAAACTAGACCCACCATAGGCAAATAAGCTTAATTCTGCCACACTTTAGCACCAACTATAGACTCGCACAAACAGCGGAAGCGTCTTCAAAAGACAGACGGCCTTACCCATCTCATTTTTTTTAAGCGCGGCAACAAGCCATTTCTCATGTTTGATCCAACTACCGAGATCTATTTTTTGATCCTGTAGCCACTGACTCCACATATATCTTTGTTACTGTACAAGAAAAACTGTTACCCTGAGGTTTAAATTTCCCTAAGTTCACCAGGCCTCTCTTGAGAATATACCTCCGTTTGAAGACAAGACTCTCAGGAAAACAGAGGAGAGGGGCAGATGGCATCAGAGAGAAGTTTCTGGTCCATGACAACACCATGGACACGACAAAGACTCAAAGTCCAGCCATCCCTGGGACTGCAAAGTGATTAAATAAATGGAAAGAGGGTCTCTTCTCTGGGCTGGCAGTGTCAATCTCTCCAAGGATTGCCCAATAACCAAGTATGAACAAACACACTCGGTGTCAGAACCTCAGGCTATGAAGAAGTCAAGCACGTGGATAGCCCTCCACCCACTATGAGAGAACAAGCAACTTCTACTAAGAATTCTCATTCTAAAAGCTGATAATAAGGCAACCCCTAAGTGAAATCCCATAAACACAAAGGCCTCCTGCAAATCATATATACCCCCAACCACCAGTATTCATAACAAAGGAGAAGAGACAGGCTGTGCACAGATGGGAAATCAGATCGTATTAAGAAGAGTGAGTGAATAAAAAACTCTTGGCCAGAGAGTGTAACGCTTCTGTTGGTGGCAACAACTGGACAGATATAAACTGCACAGGTATACAGAAAACACTTGGGGCAATTCCGAGAAGCATGTTTAACAGGAAGGAAGAAGCAAAGTCAGATAAAGCCCTTTAGGGAAGTACAGAAGAAAGGCACAAAGAAAACGCACCTAAGCGGGGTGCCTGGGTGGCGTGGTTGCTTAAATGTCCAACTCTTGGTTGTAGCTCAGGTCATGATCTCAGGGTCCTGGGATTGAGCCCCTCGTTGGGCTCCATGTGGAGTTTGCTTGAGGTTCTCTCTTTCCCTCTGCCTCTGTCCCCCCTCTTGTGCTGTCTCTCTCTCTCTCTCTCAAATAAATAATATCTTAAAAGAAAAAAAAAAGTACCCAACCAACCAGAGAATTAACGGTAAGTTTCCCTGAGGAAATGGTCCTCGAAGTGGATCCCAAAAGACATGTTCGAATGGGCCGTATCAGACATATCAGGAAGAAGGGGGACGATAGTAAGAAAACGGAAAGGCCTGAGAGGGCATGGGATATCCAAGACACATTTACTTCGGTAAAGCAAAGAACACGGTGGGTAGCACCTACAGCTGGTCCTAAGAAAAAGAACATGGTCTGTATGTGACCGGCACAAAATGAGCTGGAGAAGACAGAAGGTGATGAAGAGCACTGTAGGCTATGTTGAAAGAGTGTCGGGTTTGTCCTCAAGGTGCCAAGAAGACATTTAAAGACCGTAAGCATGAAAGTGACAATCGAATGTGTATTTTACAAAAACCAAATATTAGGGATGCATTACAAGGGACAAGGCTAGAGGTAAAGGGACAAATTAAGGGGCATTACTATCAGTGTGACACTACTTTAGGATAAGGGTAAACTAAGGCAGGGATCGTGAAGCCCAGTGAATACAAGAGAGAAGCAAGACTTAGTAACTAACAGAGAGTGTAGGATAAGGAAGTACTCTAAGACGTCTCCCAGACTGACTGAATGCATGGGGTAGATGGTGGTACCCTTCCTCGGGATAGGAAACACAGGACAGAGGGAGGTTTGGGGAAGAGAGATGCTAGGCTCAGTTTCAGACCTCTTGAATTTTAGAAAAATAGAGTGAAGTGTTCAGAAGTACAGGTATTGAAGACAGACCTGGTTCTAACACTATGTCTCTTGGACAAGGGGCCTATCCTCCTCTCTGCTCCCTCATCTGTAAAATGCAGTAAGAGTGGTCACTACTCACAGGGTGATAATGGGGATTAAATAAGATCATGAATGAAAACCCTAAAGGAATGACAGTTGCTGCTTGTCATTAATATTTTTTGAGCTAACTGTGGAACCCCTGGACTGAGATGTCCAGTAGGCAGTTTTAGAACATGGTCTCACATTTGGATGCAAAAGGCTGTGTACTTTACAGTAAGTAAGTACACCACCACTTGGGGGGGAGCCGGGAGTCGGAAGAATGGGGGCACTGAGCTTGAGATACAGATTTGCCAATTTGCTGGATGAAAAGAGTCAAGAAAGACCAATGAGGAGCAGAGAAAGCCATGATTATTAAATATCACAGACACACGCATATGGAAAGGGGCAGTCCCTATGCTGTAACTTGGTGAATTAAGTGAAAAAAACAGATACAGAATTCTTCCAACAACCCAAAGAGAACTATTATCCCGAAAAGAAGAAATAAAAGAGACATTAAGATGACATGAAGAGAGTAAAAAAAAATCGGCTTTGAAGTAAACTAAGCCAAACAGGGGAGGAATCATCAAAATAAATATGAGACCAGAGCATTTTTCCATATAAGGAGAAGGGAGGGGCATAGGCAAATGTTAAGATAGTTTGAAGAAAAGTATTAAAAAAACAAAACCAAAAACCACTACCATTATTTTTTCAAAAGGAAAACCAGGAGGGCTCTATAAGAAAGGAATGAAACTGGCTCCAATAGAAAGGTCAGTGGATTGTGCCAGAAAACACAGGGAAGGGAGTAAGACTTTTTTTATGTAGTTTTGATTTTTAAGCCATATTAATGATTTACATGTTCAAAATATATAATTAAATCAAGAAGTGAAGAAAAAATCTAAAATTGAATATAAACAGAAACGAATGATCTTAACTATGTATTTATATAGCTAATTGATCACACACACAGAAAAGGAACTAACTTGTGAACTTGTAAACACAGTACTCTGTCTATCCTCCATGGGATCTATTTTAAAGGCAAAAAGAAGGGTGCGTGGTTGGCTCAGTCAGTTAAGCATCTGCCTTCGGCTCGGGTCATGGTCCGAGGGTCCTAGGATCGAGCCCCACATCCAACTCCTTGCTCAGCACGGAGCCTGCTGCTCCCTCTCCTGCTCATGCTCTCTCTCTCTTACAAATAAATAAACAAAATCTTTAAAAAAAAAGTTTAAAGGCAAAAAGATTGACAAAAAGTCTTGAACTGTACTTGGTAGGTTTGTTGTCTACAGTGGTCTTGGTAGAAAAAATTCAAAAATTTTTTATATAAGACATCGGCATGGCTGGGAGCCAAGGTTCTTACCATGGGAAAAGAAAGATACAAACAAGGAACAGGAGAAGAGGAAAAGAATGTTGGGGTATTAGACTGGAATTGATATATAGAGAGAGCGAGAGACATAGATAATCTATCTATATATATATAATTCATATGTATAAAGTTATATATAAATATGTTTTAAAATACTATTTAATAACTTAATATTTATGTTAAAATTATGATGTATAAAATATGTAAATATATAAACTTATTATACATATATATCCTAGTTCTGTCTGCTGAATATTCTGACAAGAAGTCAATAGCAACGAGCATACCTCCTTGGTATCTAAATGTCACTCCTCCACCAGAAGGAGTCAGGACTTCTTGGAGAAATAGCTGACTCCAGGAATGGGGCAGGGAAAATACAAGGTGAGCGTAGACATCTTCTTACAACAGAAAATAAGAAAGCACTTACAAATCAGAGGAGATATTTCAAAAGGAAGGGGGAGCCTGACGGAGGGGTTCCCACTGGCCAAATGTGACATAAGGAAATATAGTACATTGAGTTGTTGCTTTTTTAAATCTATGAGTCCATTGTGATTTTCAAAAAAGAGGAGAGGAGGGGAAGGGTAAGTCCTTCTTTACACAAGAATGCTTCTACCCAATGCAGAGAAATGACAGAAATAGAAAAATCACCATTTTGGGGCGCCTGGGTGGCTCAGTTGGTTAAGCAGCTGCCTTCGGCCCAGGTCATGATCCCGGAGTCCCGGGATCGAGTCCCATATCGGGCTCCCAGCTCCACGGGGAGTCTGCTTCTCCCTCTGACCTTCACTCCTCTCATCCTCTCACTTTCTCTCTCTCAAATAAATAAATAAAATCTTTAAAAAAAATAAAAATAAAAATAAAAAAAAAATAAAAAAAGAAAAATCACCATTTTGTAACCACCAGACAAGGTTTATCAATGCTGCCAAAACCACTACGTGAAGTGTTTTTAGGGAACACAATGTTCAGTCTCCAAAATAGCCCACAAATTACTGATTAATTGCAAAGGGACAAAAATGGAGAACTCTGTAAATCCAACGAAACTAAGTAACTAAACTTTTATCATCAACCAAGGGATCAAACGTACCATCACTGCTACCGAGACAGACCGAGGTGAGACTGTCAGAAAGTGACGACAGCTACACAGCCTTCTT
>CM053613.1:80977916-80998922 GCA_028646535.1 Procyon lotor | reverse complement strand
GAGCTTAGTTAGGCAGCACTGCCCTTGAAGTCAGAGCTTTTTAAAAAGCAGGCTAGTAAAGGCCTGGGCTTTAGCACGCTGTCCTTCCAACTCCCCAGGTAGGTACTTCTTAGTAACTAGACATTCTGAACACGAGCACCAAACGCTCTTCTAAGGGGGTAAATCTTTTGGATCATCTTCAGAGGGGTACGTCTCATTGATGCCAAGTCAGTGGCTCCCTCTCACTCTGACCCAGAATTCTGAAGTCTTCCTCCTCCTGAAGACTCGACTTTCTGCCGGAAAGCCTCACTTTGCTGGCGTGTAATTTGTTAAGTCAATCCCGGCATTTTCCTGCTGTCTTAAGTGCCCGCACGCAAACCTGTCCTGCCAGACAGGCCCAGCACACGGTCGGCACCCCAATGCTCCAAGTTTCCCTTAAAACAAATGACTCCAACGTCTGCACACTTTGGCTTACTGTAGAGAAACATACTCAAGTATATACCTGTAAAGCAGAAAAGAAAGGTCTGTGTCGGGATATAGTTTAGATAAGCACGTGTTTGTGAAACCGAAGAGACAGAAGGGAAGAGATTTACGTGGTAGGCAATGAGAATCAGCAGGCCTCCACCTAGAAACCAAAACAGTCAAGTGAAAAACAGGTAAGGGAGAAGTTTCATGCAAAGACAACCAGCTGAACGCCGGCAGCAGAACCCCTTTCTTCCTCGGTTCAGTGAAGAGTCATTTGTCTTCCGGTCCCACCAGGGGCAGACTAGAAAAGTAGGAAGAAATGGGTACAACTAGAGAAGGAGGGATAAGAAAGCAGTTGAGGAAGGAACAACCTAAAGACAGAACAGGCAGGACTGTGAATCGGATGCAAGAAGCAAGAATGTGAGATTAGATTTATCTAGAAAGGCAGCGTCATGATCTCGTCCAGAGAAGAATCACAACGCGGGCGGGTGGGCTTACATCCCGACTAGCAGAGGCTGGGGTCAGGGGCATCGCCTGGGAAGCTTCTGCTAGTAAGACACAGCGGAGAGAGGACGTCGAGGCTTCCAGAGAATGTCATGGAGAAACAATCAGCCCCATTTTATTTCCATCCAAGAGTGAAAGCTAAGGAGGGAAAAAAAAAAAAAAGACTCCAAATTTCAGGGCCTTGGAGGCCAGGACCACGGTGGTGTCATTTGCAATAATGGAGACTTTGAGAAAAGTTGATACCTATGGCAGAAAAGATGAAAGGTTCAGTTTCTGACATGTTAACTTTTACCTTCATCTGAACCAAGCGGCGGCGATCTGGGACAGACAATGGGAGAGATGGGGCGGGTGAACCCTTTGTTTGCAGGCCGGTTTCTCCCTGCCCCCTCCGGGAACCTCATAACTTAATTCCGATTTGACACTACAGTCCAGGGCCGGATAGCTCAAGAGCGCCTACCTTACCAAGGAAGACTGCCAAGATCGAGAGCCTTCTTCCAGGCATTTTTAAAAGTCCATGTCACTGGAATATCATCTTCAAACACTGAGTAGCATTTAAATATATATCACAGTGCTTTCATTTTAAGCCTATTTAACATTTCTGAAATCTCTAGATCAAAATGTTGGGTCAAATGACTCTATTCCAGTAAAATATCTACTAAAAGAAAAAAGTTTCCCCACCCAGCCCACATCCCTCTTAAGATAATCACCCCATTCAAGACACCTGTCAGTCATAGCAGGTTTTTCTTAGTGCTGCTCTCTCTCCAGCCTGCTGCCAACTAGCTCTTTTGAGTAACACTAAAGGCCACACGTCACTTTTGCGGTGCACGTATATAAATACCTCCGGCTCCCTTTCTTCTAACCCTAGTTCAAGGCCAACTGCACCAAGGCTTTGGAGAACCAGCACTGGAAGATCTTCAAAGAGAAACTGCCCATTAACCACAACAGCAGCTGCTGGCCAGAGCCTGCAATTTAAATCTCTGAAAAAGAAACTGTGGCTTCTGAAATTTAAACAAGGAGGTGCCACTTGTAATTACAAACATTCCAGTGGGTCCCTTCCCTCCTTGATGGTTTCCAAACAAAGGTTTTTTTTATTTGATTTTGGTGGCGCTCCCCAATGGAGGCCTTCCTTCATGCTTTTGCTGGTGCCGTGGCCAACTGAGAAGAGGGGCGCAGGCGGCAGGTTTTTACCTGGCCAGGAATGTCCAGATCCCTCAAAACCATCTCATGTGTAATTACTTGTTTGGCTGGAAACCAAAAAACCCAATGCTTCGGATTTATAGCCCGCATTAAATACATTTGTGAGAGCCTCTTAACACACACACACACACACACACACACACACACACACACACACACACCTTCACGTTTCATAAACCTTAAAAAATGGAACCAGTATATTTTCCCATAAACCAAACTTCAGAAATTAACCCTGAAGCATTCCAACATTTCTAGCTGAAATTAAAAAATTCCTATTTTAAATCAACAGGGCAAATCCGGAGAGGTAAAAATAGTAACCTTTTTTCTCTGCCTACCCACCCCGGACCCCCGGTCCTACAAAAATAAGGCCCAAATACTTACAGCTTGTTGTTTGGGTTTCCCACACCAAAGAAGGCATCCTGTGATCACTTCGGTTACAGAATACGGGCTGAAATTAGCATGTAACCAGCACGAGACGAGAAAAGACATCTTTTTTCTTTTAAGCCATATATTCACAGAAAGCAAAGGCATTTATGCCACGGAGGCATTCAAAGATAAATACACGAATGAGGTATCTCACAGCCATCAAACTAAAATAGCCTTGCCTACAGAAGTCCTCAGATGGAGAGCATTCATTATGAGAACAACTGGAAATGGCCAATCTCGCCATGGGTGCTTTCCACAGTGCGCCACAGTTGAGGGATTAGCTACAATTAGGGCATATTTACACAACCATATTTACACAACAATAAAACTCATCTTATCCGATCCAAACAAAACCTTGCTCAAAATAAACCAAACCACACGGAAAAAGGTCTCGGGTGCAGGCAGTAATCGGCACTCTAGCGTCTCCAGTCTCTGCCTCGGCTTTGCGCCACCGTAATAAAAGCCTTCACCCTACCTCGGTCAAGCCTGGGTAGGGCCAATGTCCTGAATTACCAGTGGAGAAGATGTACATTCAGTTCAGGATACTGTGATTATGGGCGGGGGGGTGGATAGGGAACTGTATCTTGCAGAGAAGCTTTCTAAAGTAAATTATGGAACAAATGACAGGATGTCCAAGATTTGTTGAAACTCATCTGGGAAGCAAAGGAAGCAGACAGAGCACAGACTGACCACGGATGGATATTTTACAGACCCGGGTGACTGGCACACAGGGTTAATGATGGCATTCTTCCTCCTTTTGCATATATTTGGAAATCTCCATAATAAAATGGAAAAATAAAGAAAATATGATCAATGTTTAAAAAGTCATCTTGCAAAAAATATATATATATATTTTTGTATATATTTGTATATATATATACATATATATGTATATATATATATATAATTTTTTTTTTTGCTTAATTTATTCTCAGCTTTTTCTCTGCTTAACTGAAAAGGGACGAATACCTGGTAAGAAAATCAAGATCTCTTCTTGTTCCTGACTTAAAGATTCTTCCTTTTTGCCTTACTTACATGGAACCTGTTCTACTGTTAATATTAATCCTTGAGAAGACAAATCAAGAGCTAAAAAATCTAAAGCTGGGGTTCCTGAAGCCGAGTTTTCACGCATCTGACTTATTACAGTGACACAAATCCAAGAGCTCTCCCCTATGAAGGTGCTTTGGACGACATTCATGTTGTGACTGCCAAATAAAGTCCAGGGGTTTCAGAATCATTTGTCAACACCAAAGACAATCTTACCAAGAACCGGTCCTTTTATCTCAGAGGTCACTCCTCTGATCCATGGGTTTATTACCTAAAACAACAATTAATCTTGCTGTCTTCCCAATATAAACTAGGTCTAGCCAAGATAGGGTGGGCCCATGATCCACATCCTCGCTGGGGCAACCCTGCTGGGAGGTGGGACAAGTTTGCTGACTCTACATCAAGGGACCTGGTCCCCATCCAGGCCGTACAGTTGACTTATCCTCAGTTCCACGGTCAGTACAGCACGGTCCTTCCCTCTCCGGGTTTAGGCTGCCTCACTACAAAACAATGAGATTTCACCAGACATCTGTAACATCCTTCCCCTGACAAAAATTTCACAATTGTAAGAACCTCTAGCTCCTCAACAGGTAATAAGAAAAAGGAGTTTTGGTGTTAAAATGTCACATTTTCCATTATATATGTTTCGATGTGCATATGAATATTATATTGGGTGAGTTTCGCGTATATGTGCATATGTGTGTATATACATGTGTATATATACATATTTGTATGAATGCACATACATACTGACTGATACCATTACGTAGTTATATGGGACTAATTGCTTCCTACTCAAAGCAGCAAATTTTCAATTCTGCAACAGATGTCGCTGTGTGATTTCTCCTTTCTATGTTGGATTTTCAGTTAAAAATGCCCAGCATAATGGTCAGTACTATTCTTCCCAAGAAAGAGATACAGCATTCAAATCCTCAGGATTTATCTCTTACAAATTTTCTTCATATACTAGTAAATTTCCATTCAAATCATAGCATAGATTAGTTTGGCCCAATTTAAGAGATCTCCCACATAAAAATAGGCCTTTTGTTAGGCACACACGCGTGCGCATACACAAGCGCGCGCGCATACACACACACACACACACACACACACACACCCATTTTTAAAATGTAAATTCTAAGTGGCCGATTAGGCATTAAAATGTCACATACAAAAACCTAGAGAATGAGACAGCTTCTGTTCACAGCAATACTATCAATTTTTTAAAGCCTGAAAATCACTCAGCAATGCAGGCCAAGGAATTATAAAAATTCACTTATGTATGAGGCCAGAATGTACCAGGTGTGGGCAAAAGTCACGAATAACTCCAAGAGCACCATTAATGATAATGAAAATTTTGGATTTCAGTTGTTACAGCATTTCTTTAGAATAAACAGTAAGACTAGTATTAGAGTTTGCAGGATATCTTACCGACCTGACATTCCCTATCAACCACTTCCTGACACATGTCAAAAAAAAAGTGACATCTCCTTCCCTTCAACCAGTATGTCCGCCAATGACCATCGGTCTCAACAGGTAGCCGGCACAGTCTTCTGCTGAAATTCAGAGCTAGTTGAGAGCATTTCAAAATCTCTCTTTCAGACCCAGGAACCTGTTACCTTCTGGGCTTTTAGAGGGAGTAGAGCGAGATGAGCAGTCAGGGAGTCCAGGACCGACTGGATCAGAATATGAAGTCAGGAAGTGGGAGAGGAAGCGAAAGTATCCTGCTTGTTGGCTTCTTCCCTGTCCCACTCCCCTTTACCAGGAGGGCCATGGGGGAAAACTGGATAAAGCATGTACAACATCCATATGAATAAAGCTCTTTGTTCCAGAGAACTGCCTGCTCTTTTATTCCCCCCTTTTTCCGTATTTGTTCATTTCAAAAGATTGCTCAATGGGCCTCTTGTTCCTCCAAAATGTCCCAGGCAAATAATGCAAGCTTGTCTCGTCACACAAGTCACTAAATGAAGCCTTGTGCGTCTCCAGTGACACACTGTAAATATAAAGTGGCATTAATGAGGGATATTTTATCAAAGCTATCACAGACAAGTGCAAGTCCCTCCTGCGGCTATTCAATTCGATGCAGGGAAAGGCAACAATAGCAGGATGGCACTTTTTGTAAAGTCCCCATCCCGGGTATACAAGCCCCAACAGGCCGACACAAGCCAAACTCAGCCCCTGGGCTTCCCAGCACCAACACAAACCCCCACCCATCGGCCAACCCCTCTAACGCTAAGAAAAGGTCAAAGGAGGGCAATCCACCACGGGCTCACGCAGCCCGGGAAGCAACACCAGTGCATACACCTGAAACGTAACAGGCGTGATTTACACTGAGGAGCGAGTTTCCACAACCCGGTTTCAGCTGTGTTTCATCAACGTCCATTTACTCCACGCACCACAGGAGGGATGGGAGATTTTTCTCCGGGGGAGCTGATGGATTCAGCAGAACCAGGACCTAAGGCAGGATGACCCCAGACGGCCATCCCAGCGAGCATGTAAATGAAACACACCTAATGAAGTTAGAAGGCAACACCAACAGGTTTCTCTAACCTGACAGTGAGACCTGGAGGCGACCGCACAAAGCTTAACGGGAGAGGACTAGGGAAGCAAAGTCCCCCAGTGCCTGCCTGGAAGTCTCCTTTGGGGGCCCAGGACCTGGGGGGCTAGGCCAAGACCCCTTCCCGAAGTCATCACCAAAAAATGCGGAAGGGAAAAACAGATCTAAAGAAAGTCATCTCACCCCCTCACTACAAATCAAACCCAATTACTTTCTAATTTGAACACAATCTGATAACCAGCGTACAAACAGGGATGTACGCAAGAGCAAGGAGCTGCTCCCATGGTAACTGGCAACAGAATTTTCTTGTAGCTTTGACATGCACGGCTGAGTTCCAGACCGCTCCTTTCTGAGTCCGCATACATCCCTAGCGGAGAAGGCAACTTCTCACCGCGAGATAGTTACAAATATAGTACTGTCGCTACTACCCCGTGCCGTCAATGAGCAGGCTTGACGGAGGAGGCATCATCTAAACCTCCTCTGTTGCCAAGCGGCATTGCACAGCTCCCATTTTTAGTCAAAAGGCAACATACCCGACCAGCGCTGTCCCCCCCCCTTTTTTTGCAGCCAATACAAGTCTATTGTTGCCTCTATTATGCGCCAGTTACCGAGCCTTTACTCAACGCTCACGTTTAACTGACACTGGCGCTTTTTACAATGCAGCAGCATGAGGGATCTCTTTCAGGAACATTTTATTGAACCCATCCAGTCAGAGACATCACCCGAAATGAAGTTGTAACCACACCGGCAAAGGCTGAACCCAATTATCTCGTAACTCATAAATTAAGAATTCACAGAGGAAAAACACATAAACAACATCCGGAGACAAGCAGTGGCATGGAAGAAAAAACCCTCAGCTCTGGAACTGAGCTGCTGCCAGATTCCCACCCCTGTGCATCCCCGAGACGTTCCCCGAGCCGAGCTCCCTTGCAAGCCTGTTTGCTGCGGGCGGGAGGGAAGGTAGAAACCAACCTGGCATCTCCCAAATCCAAAGCTAGTACCCCAGATATCCCCATTTCCTACAGCGTGTCTCCTGCGGTGTTTACGTAACTGTGTGTCCTCTAGCGTGTAAACAAAAGGCACAGCCCAAGCGGAGAGGCGCCGGGTAGAGGCACGGTGGCCCCAGTGCTGCGCCCGCGGCGGCCGGGGGCTCCCCAGGCGGGGGCTGAGCTCTCGGTGTCCTCCGCCACTTGTTGCTCGCGGGTCCTGCAGCTCCCAGGCTGCAAGGAGGGGCTTTGCAGGCGCCCAGCCCTGCTGCATCCCCTCCTGCACCTCTCGCGCCCCCACACCCTGCGGGCCCGGTGCCTCCCGGTCCCGCTCCCCAACCGGAGCCCTCAGCCGGCCGCCGGGGGTGCGGGGACGCCGCGCGGCCGCGGAGCGCGGCGGTGGCGGGAAGGAGAGGCAGGGTGCAGTACGGCCAGCCTCTCCGCTGGGGAAGAGCTCCGGCTCCCTTTTGTTAGCAAAAGCAAACACTGCCCTCTTCTTTCCCGACCGCGTCAACGCGCCCGGCACACGGGCAGCCACACATCGTGCTCCTGCCCAGGGCTCGGCGTCTTCGGGGAAGGCGCCGGGCGTGCAGAGCCGCCCCTGTGCAAATTCCCAAGACAGCTCCGCGCACAGGGGGCGCCCGGAGGCCCGCAGGGTGCCCGCCTGGCCGCAAAGGCCGCGAACCTCCCTCCACCACCCTCGGGCGGCCGAAAAGGACCGGCAGCCTGTAAATCCGGCGTCCCCACTCGCGGCGGAGGACGCCTCGGGGCAAGCGGGCTGCGGGCTCCCGGCTCCTTCCCGCAGAGGCGGCGACAGCAACCTCCCCCGCCGCGGGGCCGGGCCTGAGGAACTTTCCCTGCCTGGAGCCGAGCCCGGGAGCCCAGCAGCCGGGCGGCAGGGGGTGGGGGTGGGGGGTGCGGAGGGCCGCGATCGGGCTGGAGGGAGACACGAGAGGCGCGCTGTTCCGAGGACGAGGGGGGGAGAAAGGCACAGCGCGGGGAGAGCAGGGGCGACCAGACAAGTCTGAGGATGTCCTGTGGGTCGGTGAGCAATCACGCTGGAGGCGGCTGCTAGTCAGCCATGGGGAGCTTGGGGGATAGAGATTTAAGGGGGCCCGCTGAAGACGTGGGGGGAATGGGCAGCCCTGGGACGAGGAGGACCTGCAAGTTACGGGGACAACAACGAGTTTGGGAGGATCCGGAAGGTTGGAGGGTACCTTCCATCCATCCCTTCTCCCATATTCTCGAGCCCCCGGGCCCCCCATTCTCACTCCCCTCCGCACCCCGCGCCAAGCCGGGGAGAAAAGGTGTGGGTGCAGCCATCCCTAAGGGCTCCAGTTCCCACCCAGATGGGCAAGAGAGAAGGGAATCACGGATCCCCTCTGCCCCTTCCATCTCAGCCCTGAGTTTCCTCTCCACACTCCCTCCGATTCGGATTTAGGAAGTGGGGGAAGGTTGTCATGGAAACGTTTCCCCTTCCACGGCTATGGCTACTGGGGTGCCTTAGGAGATTTAGAGGGCCAACCGGCCGGAGCCCACACCTACCTGTGGGGATCAGTGCCGCGGCGGAGAGGAGCAACAGCAGAAGCCGGAGTCGGAGCCCGGGAGGCGCCGCCGCCGCCGCCACCGCCGCCGCCGCCGCCGCCGCAAACTGGGATCCACTCGGCAGCACAGCACTCGCCATGTCGGGCACCTGCCTCAGACTGGCGGCGGTGGCTTCCTCCGGAGCCCGAGCGGACAACTAATGAGATGCTAATGACATGCACTGAGGGCGGAGTCGGGACCGGCCAATCATAGAGCCGCTAGCCCAACCCGGCTCTCGGAGGACTCGCCCCCTCCCCCATCCCGCCCCCTGGCGCTGGCGTTCGGCGGCGCGCCCGCGCCACCTAGGGGCGGGGCTAAGGGGAGGGGCGTATGCAAATATGTTTATGTTAAAATTCGTTTTCCCTTCCCCGGGATCAAGGAAAAAGTGTTCTCCCGGGCGCCTGGCTTGTGGGGGCTCGGGCTCCAGGGGGCGGGGCTCGCTTCCCGTACACCTATATTAGGAATGTATATAGCAATCGCTATAACAGACCGACGACTGGAGAATCTCCCTAGGAGGAGGCTCCCCTGCCCGGTGCACTGAGCGCATCTGGCCTGGAAACCACACGTTGCAAATTTCCGTCACTCACCTTGCACCGAAGGAATAGATCTTTGGGAAACGGGGGCTGTTCGGGAGTGGAGAGTGAGAATGCAGGTCCCCGGATTGACAAAACAATCTGGGAGAAGTGCATGCGTGCTTTGCACGTCCGGCGGAGCGGGAGAGCCCGCTCAACAACCTAGCGGTAGACTTGGGCATAGTTGGGAGAAAGGAGCCCGAGTCGGGCTCTGGGATTTTCGAGTCGGTATCTTTGCGGTTGATTTTCCGGAAAGGTAGATCCGGGGAGGTCGGCTCCGGCTCCCCAGCTTGCCGAAGGTCTCCTTCCTGCCCTTTATATATATGCGTATTTAATACATTTGACATTTGTAATAATATATATTTACGATTACACACATCCAACAAAAAATCTTTTCTGTCAAGGCTTCGGGGTGGTGGGCGGAGGCAGGGGGTGTGTGAAGATAGGGTCTGCCATCTTCCTCCTTCGGGGTTCAAACCCATTCCCTCCACCTCTACGCCCCCAGTCCCTCCTAAGGCGGCTGGGGACCAACAGGTGCTCTGAGCTTCCCGTGTCTCTGGGAGAGGCTCTCCCGGCTGAAACGATTTGCTTCTCCGGACTCGCTCTCTCCGAAATTGCCTCTGCTTTCTTTTCAACCAGGCAGCCGGCTCTCTTGTTTGTCTGCTTTTTAATTACTTATTTTCTTCCCCTCTAGAAGATCGTATGCGCTCTGACCCTCTGTTGCTCAAGCATCAAATTGAAGGACGAGCCATATTAAGTGTAAAGGTTTATAATAATTTAAGTATTCATAGAATGCAGAACAATAAGATGTAGGAAATACAATTTGCATAATAAATATCAATATCACAACAGCTAAAACAAACCATGACAAATTATCTGTGGCTAAATGACCAAGAGATTACTGAATGTAAATTGCTAAGTCTGAGCTGTAGTCTGGAGGAGCAGCACGGGATGACTTGCCTGGCCCTCTGTCCTCATCTAGCTAAAAAATAATAATAATAAAAATAAATAAATATTACATATCAAAAAGGAAGTCAAGATGTGCCAACCCACCAAATGAGTTACACTTAAGAACAGCCTCCTGTTATCCATTATGCATAAACTAATTTCAAGATTGCCCTGTCTTCACAGCCCTGGATATTCTGCTCTGTAATTACAGGCCCTGATGCATGAACTACAGGCAGCCCTCCAGAGTCAGGAAAGCTCCAGTGGACACAGAGTGCTACATGAGGCAGGAAATCATCACTGCGTGGTTACCAGGATAACGTCCAATTGGCAAAGTCCTACCTGGTCCTATCACCTCTGGAAGTATAGCTACCTGGACAAACCAAAGGCAGAACAGAGAGTCCCGCCAAAATCAGGATAAAAAATCTGAGGCTATATGTATGTTGAAACTGATGCATATGGACACTTGGGTGGCTCAGTCAGTTAAGTGTCTGCCTTAGGCTCCGGCCATGATCCCAGGGTCCTGACCCCAGGGTCTGGGGGTCGAGTCTGGCATGGAGCTCCTTGCTCAGTGGGGAACCTGCTCCTCCCTCTGCCCCTTCCCCCTGCTTGTGTGCTCTCTCTCTGACAAATAAATAAATAAAATTTAAAAAAAAGTTATGTGTAAACTATATAGATCCTATATGCCAGAAACTGTAGCACCCTAGCTCAGTGTAATATTTACCTTTTCTATTATTATTATTATTAGTCTTGCAATCATTGAGATTTTATTAAGTATTTTGCATACATAATCTCATTTAATACTTGGAACAATCCCCAGGGCACATACTATTATCTCCCATTTTATATTTTGTAAACATAGATTAAGCAATTGCCCTGAGGTCAAAGCTTCTAAGGTGCAGACAGGGCTTGTGCAATTAACCACTATGCCATACTGTGCCTCAACAAATATTTGTTAAATGAATGAATAAACATCACATTACAATGCATGAATAATAAGCATAGGATAGCTACATTTTTAACATAAGGCAAAAATATGCCAGCAACTGAGAAACATTTTTTTAAATAACAGGATTGCATTACACTCCTAAGGAAGAGCGTTCCTTATGAGGCTGAATATCCAAGAGAATCTAGTTAGGCCCCAACCCTCCCACACTAGGAACACAGTATGGGGACATTGGAAGATGTGGAGTGTTTTCATCTCCCTTCATTCCCTTGGCACATCAAATGAACACCTACTCAAATTTCCAATTGGCAAAGAACAATATGGGACATTTCTGTAGGAAATGCTAATGCTGTGTGACTTACCTCCCCAGAAGAATGCAAATAGCTTTAGAAATGCCACCCAAAAACTGTCACCTGTGTCACAAGCTTCGGGAACCTGCAACATCCAAGTCTCCAGTCATGGGACATCTTTAGCACTGGTCTGTATGGAAAGACCCAGAGCTGGAAATTTAGGATTAAACTATTGCTACCCTATACACTAGCCACACTCCTCTCCCCCCACAGCTCTTTCACACTGAAGATCTCGCCAAGCGATTTAACATATGGAACATGTGAAGAACGTATCAAATTCCCGCAGCCGCTAAGTACAAGTTATGCCTACTCTGTCTTTCTCATAGTAAAGCTCGTCATTTTCTGCTTCGTGGACCAGAACTCCCCGCCAACTCCAAGTTCCAACATTTTTTCCCCTTGCTACATGGATTTAACCAATTTTGAAAGCCAGATGGTGTTTTTGCCATTTATAACTGATAATCAATTGTTTTGTGAATTTAATTTTTCAAGAAAGAACTGAAATACTTATCAGAATTACAATCTGGGGACGTCTTGTGTTAGAATAAAATTGCCAGAAGCACCGAGAGCCTAGTCCTTTTTTTTTTTTTCTGGGAAAACTTTAAAGAGCAAGAGGGAGAGAGACCCTATATTGTTTGCCTTCGCTCAAACAGTTGGGAAATCTGGAAAAACATATAGGAAAAATAAACATTAAAGAGCGATTCATGTTTTGCTAAATACATTAGGAGATAATCAATGACAACTAGTAACATTTTGCTTTTTAATATGCTAATTTTTTAGTACCCCTGTATAAAAAGCAATAAAGACAAATTATTAGGGAAAATAAAACAATGTTTGGAGTCAGCGTTTCCCTGCTACTGGATTCTTTTTGTCTTCCGCACCGGACACCCCCCATTCATAAGCTGAAGCCCTAACCCTTAATGTGATCATATTTGGAGGTGAGGCCTTTGGGAGGTAATTAGGTCTGGGTGAGGTTTCGGGTGGATGGATACCATTCTGATATCCTCAGAATCGATACCAGAGCTCTCTCTCTACATGCAGGCACTGAGGAAAGGCCACGTGAGCACACAGCAAGAAGGCAGCGAGCTACCTGCACGCCAGGAAGGGGGCTCTCACCAGAGCCTAACAATCACGGGACCTTGACCTTGGACTTCCAGCCTCAAGAACCATGAGAAAATAAATGTCCGTTATTCAAGCTGCCCAGTCTCTGGAATTTTGTTATAGCGATGGGAACAGACTAAAACAATCCCTAAGCCTCAGCTTCCATTGTCAAAGGGTTTATTAAATCATAATAAATGTCAGCTTTTAATAGAAAGTCTTCCATAAATTAAAGTAAGCTAGCAGTATGTTAGAATATTGGACTGGATAGACTCTTGGTTTATCCAGCAGGTATCTCGTCTGTACTTAGATTAAGACTAAGCAGCTCATCTTCGGGGGTATCAGTCTAGGAATCTTTATGAAATATAAAGCCAGCTAAATCCATACTCCTAAATGAGTAATTAACCACTTTACCCACAGGTTTATTCTTCTAGAATCATAAAGTTGACAGTAAACTTTTGCGTATCGAGGGTAGAATACCAGTTTAAAGGAAAGAGGAATGGGAAAGTACTGGCATATAAACTACACAGAAACTGGGTCGAGGAGCAGCCCCCGTGCAGATGGAAAGGACATTTGCCTTGGAGACCAAGTCACAGTTTGTCGCGATCAGATATCTAAGAATATATCTGGGTATACGTGGCTGATCCAAATATCTATCCTCTTTTTTTAAGATTTTATTTTTAAGTAATCTCTACACCCAACGTGGGCTTGAACCTACAACCCCAAAATCAAAAGTCTCACATTCCACCAATAAAGCCAGCTCGTCACGCCCAAATCTAATTCAAGAAAAGAAAAAAGTGTATAGAGCACCGCAATGGGACAGTCATTATTAGGTCCTGGGAAGATGCATGAGAAACTCGCAAATGGGAGCACCTGGATGGCTCAGTCAGGCATTCAACTCTTGATTTCGGCTCAGGTCATGATCTCAGGATCCTGGGATTGAGCCCTGCATCGGGTTCCACACTCAGTGCAGAGTCTGCTTATGATTCTCACTTTCCCCCTACCTCTGCCCTTCCCCCTGTTGGTACACATTTCTCCCTCCCTCTCTCTCTCTAATTAAAAACAAAAAACAAAAACAAAAACAAAAAAATCCCCAGAAACTACCTACTGGCAAGGAACTCAGAGTATAGTAGGGAAGGGAAGACAGATGTACACCCCAATTATTACATGTGATAAATGTTTTTACAATATGTGCACACAGCCCTGTGTGAGCAGAGAAGGGAGGCTCCTAACTATCCCCAAAGGGCAGGTGTGACTATCTGTATATCAGGGGAAAATTCCCACAGAAGAATGTTCATGAACTGAGCCTTGGCAGTCGAACAAGACTCCGCAGCACAGACAGGGAAATTACTAAGCGTGAGGGAAGGCATGAATAGGGGGAAGTTCATTTGCAAGGTCCAGAAACTTAGGAGAGCATGGTGTGTATTTGGGAAGTGACAAATAAAACGGCTAGATGACAGGCTACCAGATGACGAGTGGCAAGAGGAGAAGCTGGGGAAAAGTACACAGCGGCTAGGGAACACCTTGACTGACATACTGAGAAGTTTTCAGTTGTTGATCAGAGATAATGGGAACCAACTTAACTAGTAAAAACTCCTGGTCAGGTTACATACTGAAAGATTTTCCTAGTGGAAAAATCGTAAAATGAATCCTAGGGGCACCTGGGTGGCTCAGTCGTTAAACGTCTGCCTTCGGCTCAGGTCATGATCCCAGAGTCCTGGGATCGAGCCCCGCATAGGGCTCCTTGCTCATCAGGAAGCCTGCTTCTCCCGATACCATTCCCTCTGCTTGTGTTCCCTCTCTCGCTGTGTTTCTCTCCGTCAAATAAATAAAAAATCTTTAAAAAAAAAAAAAAGAATCCTAGATATGTACTTGCGGCTTTTGACCAGATGCTTGTACCGTATACCCAAGACAGGTACCAGGGTATGAAATGGGTCCATCTGATTGTTTACTGTTGTTTGGGGGATGGGCAATGGGAAGAAGATGATGACGCCACTTTGGAACCAGTTGGTTTGGAGACGCCTGTGAAGTATTCAACCAAGGTGTCAAGAGCATGGAGGTGGAAGATGGAGCCAAGGACTTGGGAGGAAGGAAAGGGGAGGTGGGCACCTAGAGAGAATATATGGAAGAGAATTTAAAAATAAGCCTGGAACCAGGCACCTACACTAATCCCTGACCCTAACCCTAGCCTAAACCCTGAATCTGAGAAAGTAGCTCCCTGAACACAGGATAAGAAAAACTACGAAGCAGCTTAGTTATTTTGGAGACCTAATAGTATTTCTGAAAATGGGTGTGAAGGAAGAGATAAAAAAAAGAATTAAAAAGTAAAAAATAAAATTATAAAATATAAAATTAAATTAAATTTAAATTAAATAACTATAAATAAAATAAAATATAAATAAATATAAATAAGATAAAATATAAAATAAAATTAAAATATGAAAAATAAAAAATAAAAATAAGCTTGGAGTACTTTATGGTAAACACCAATTATTTGGGAAATTGGCGGAGCTTGAAAAGGAGCGACATGGGGATAGGGAAGGAAGAAAAAGAGAGCTCAGCAAGGAAGGGGTAGTGATTCACCATGTCACTTGCTACAGAGAGGTCAAATAAATACATTTCATGAAAGCAATGAAGAGTTGCCATTGGAGATAAAAATGCTAGGACCAGTATGTGCCCGGCCTCTCGCTGAGCATAAATAGTTTGATTCAAGTTTGACAAAATAAGGAAAGAGACATGTGCTAATTTTGCTTATCTTGCCAGTAGGGCAGGAAGAGGTGATTTGCTAGTGATTTTCTAATATGGAAGAAACAGCTTTAGAGTTTTTCAATTTGACATTCAATTTCATTGACACTGACAGACAGCCTTGGGTTGGATCGAGGGATTGTTGCCACTGAGGCAACTCAACTAATTATCACATATAGACCTTAGTTTTTATTTTTGAACTAACGTATGATTGGGCATGAGGCTGCAAAAGTTTTTCCCCACACTTTGGAAGTCATATTTTCCTGATATGATATCATAATTGTCAGATCCAGCTTTGTGATAATTCCACAGCGGTATAGCACAACTTCCCAGGCAGTGGGATTGCTGCAAGATCCATTAAAAACAGATATTGATATCTATAGATTTTCATAAGGCTGCAAATATAAAATAGCCATATTATGAATATGAGATCGTATCACTTGTGTTGCTAAAAGATGACAATAGTAATATAACTTTTTGTAAGATGGGTTTATGGGTTGTAAACAGGACAAGTTCTGAATAAAAAATCATCTAGAAAAAGCTATCTTGCAGTCCCAAACAGGGTACATTTTTAGGCAAACACCCTCCAAAGCCCAGCCTTGGGGTCTTATGATGGCCCTGACCACGGTTTCATGTTTGTCTGTAGGGTTTTTCAAGTGACCCACAAATTCCTCTTTCAGATTTTGAATTGGGTGTTCCACTTTTGTTTCTTTCCTTTTTTGGTTAGCCTGTCTGACTGTGGGCTACTTAGAGATCTTGTATTTTCGCATATAACGGCTCAGACCTATTCATTCTTCTAAGTCTCAACTGAAGTCAACCCATCCTCTGACTTACAGCAAACACCAAACTCTAAATTTCCAAAGCCCCGCATGTCATTCAGCAATGCAACTCACATTAAAGTCAACGCCTGTCTAAATCCCATGTAACTCCTGGAAAACGTAGGGGTTTGTCCAAAGGGTTCCAGAGGAGGAATACTCATCTTACTCTTTCGCAGATTTACATAGAATTTTTTTTTCCCTCTCTTAAAAGTGGTTTCAGCTCTCCAAGGATACCCTTCTTTCAGCTAGCGGGAACCCCATGTGGTGCTTTGAATATCTTCCTCTACCTGTCCCCAGACTGTGAACAACTGAAGGTCAGTTTGTTTAAAGATCGTGTTTTGAAGAAAAGCAAGGCTTAATTTCAGTCTTTCATGTCCGTTGACAGCATCGTCACTCGCTAAGCTATTTCTCTAAGACTTTCGTTACAGTACTAATATCTCTCTCTATATTTTATTTATGTGGCTGGGTCTGTGATGAATAACACATTTATGCAAAAATCTCAATATAGCCACAAGACGCCGATACACAGCGCAGGGATGCCCTCCCACACTGCAGTTAATAAAATGCAGTAAATAGCATATAGTTTCAGAGGCAATTAGTACAGTTCACGACTTCAATTATAAAAAAAAAGCCCTTATGATTTCTAATAATTGTTATTTATCTTTCATCTAAAGTGCTCCTCTTGTCTGTGTCAGCTTTGGCCCAGAAATAGCATTGCCAGTGGGGAAAGTACACAGCCTCAGCTTTGCCACAATAGGATGAGGAAGAGAAATTGAAGATCAGGACCCTAGAGCCTACTACTTTTCTTAGAGAGCTACTCCATGGGACCGTGGATTGATCTTACTCTGCTTGCTAGCCACTCACGTCCTCCCACCAAAGTCAATTACCTGGCTCCTCAGTTCATAGAGCCAATCGGAGGAGTACATTTTCCTTGCTAATGCAGGGGAGGAGAAAATCTCATGAAGTCAAGTCGAATTGAGGAAAGGTTAACCAGTTCCAAGTTGGTAAGGCCTCTGGCATATTAGGTACTGTGTATGACAAGATCATCTTGATATCAGATGCCACCAACTCACTTTATCTGATTCCATTCTTGTTCGGGCATGAAACAAGCCCAGAGGAGGGAAGGTCCAGCCCTCCTCTGTCTCCGGGCAAGGCCAGTGGGTCCACGTTCTGCTCCTAAAGGCTCTCTCAAGGATGCTAACATTCCAGAGGACCTGGAAACATCATACTTGGTATTTAAATTCCTCTGTCCCCTCTTCTCAAACCTACAAGGCATCCATCACACTTGTATTCAGGGTAACCGTGTTATGCTGGTAAGTTACATACGTTCAACATCTATCCTGAATAGAATTGCTGATTTGCAATTTACAAAATTATCTCTTCCACCCCTGAGTGTGCACTGTGGCTCTTCCAGGGGCTTTTACTCGATCTGTGTTTTGTTAGGAAGATGAAAAAGAAATAAAATAAAATAAAAGCCTGCTTCGTTCTCCCCCACCCCCTTCATCAAATGTGCTAATAAAACTCTCTTTTGATTTAGAAGGACTCCTCTTGAGGACCTAAAGTCGTGTCATCATGGTACTGTCACTTCTTCATCATCTGATTCTTGTCCCAACTGGCAGCACTTCACAGAGAGCCATATTCTTTCAAAACCAACGATACAGGGTATTTGGAATAAACAGAAGAGCTCCTAGTCAGTGAATATCTCGGATTGCTATGGATTGTGACTTTTAAAGCCAGTTCCTAGGAACTCAGCCTTTTTATCTTCAAATGTTCAAAATTAATTTGCCGAGCCATACAGATGGGCTCTCTCCCCTCAGTAAAACTGTCTTTAAAATCACTGAAGTTTAGACTGTGCTTCCCATATGGAAACAGAGGGGAGGTGATTTCTAGTGTTTCCTTCTTGTTGTTTTTTAAGTATATCATTGATTTATTTATTTTGAATAATTGAGAAAAGAGATCTGTTTTGCAGAGGCCAAGAGGGCTGTAGCTAATGCACAAACAGCGAACTCACAACAGTAGCTCAACTCAATTATCTGGGGCCTGGGGAGACTCCAACCTACCCATTTCTGTTTCTCAGAGGCAGGCTAAAAAATCACCCAAATGGAACTGGTTTGCTGAATCAGGTTACAATGGCCAATTCCATATTCTCATTATTTTCAAAAGATTGCTCCTCTGCTCTGAAAGGCATTGCAAATAAACACGAGAAAGAAAAAGAAAACTCACCTTCTCCCTGGAAAGACTCAACCTTAAGGACGGCTTAGCACTCTTGTTCCCCTGCATTTCCATGAAGCCCCAAAGCTCAAAATCCCTGAAAGGACGCGGGGAAGGCAAACTAGAAGTCACCTGAGGAAGACTATCACCGTACCTCCCTACTCACTACTAAATAGTCTTTCTATTTGAGGTAATTTACACAATTTTTTTGTTTTAGGGTGCTAACGTTCCCATGAAATACATCATTTATGGACACTTTGTGTTTTAGTTGAACCCTCTGCTCTTGAAGGAATTATAATTTTTCCGAAGGTCAGTGGCCCATTCTGTTGACTATTAAGTTTGTTCGCGAAGGTGAAAAGGCCTAAGGGGGAAAAGGAGGCACTAACTACATGCCAAGAGATGTGCTAGTTTGCCTTCCATGCAAAATGTCTTCTCTTTTTAAAAGCTCTCCTTTTTTTCTCCACCGATAAGCATATCATACAAAGGCCCTTGTGGCAGGAAAATTTGAACTAGACTTATTTGATCCTAAAAAAGGTTAAGGGGACATTATTTAAATTTTTTGCTGAGGGGATCCAGACTGCCAAACTACTTCACCGGAAAAGGAATAATACGGATAAAATCTGCATTCAAATGCTTTATTACTATTTTTCTTTGGGACATTTGAAATGCATTTTGGAAACTATCAATAAAATGAAAAGGCAACCTACTGAATGGGAGAAGCAATTTACAAATCATACACCAATGAAGGGTGAATATACAAAATATATAAAAAGCTTATGCAACATAAACAAACAAACAAACCCAAACAACCCAATTAAAAAAATGGGCAGAGGACTTGGGTAGACATTTTTCCAGAGAACACACACAGATGGTCAACAGACACATGAAAAGACACTCATCATCACTCATCATCGGGGAAATGCAAATCGAAACTACAATGAGATACCACCTTATACCTGCCACAATGGCTATCATTAAGAAGACAAAAAATAACAAGTGTTGGCAAGGATGTGGAGAAAAGGGAGCCCTCGAACGCTGTTGGTGGGAATGTTAGTTGGTGCAGCCACTCTGGAAAATGGTATGGAGGTTCTTCAAAAAGATAAAACCAGAGTTACCATATGATGACCCAGCAATCTCACTTTTGGGTATTTATCCAAAGAAAATTAAAACACCAATTCAAAGAGATACATGCACTTCTACATTTATTGCAACATTATTTGCAATAGTCAGGATATGGAAGCAACCTAATTATCCATCGATACATGAATGGATAAAGAAGATGTGATATATATATGTATATATATATATATATATATGCGTGTGTGTGTATATATATGCATATATGTATAGTGTGTGTATATATATATATACATATGTATATATACATGTATATATACATACACACACACACATTCCAGCATATATATATGTATATTCCAGCATATGTATACTGGAATATTACTCAGTCATAAAAAAGAATGAAATACTGCCATTTGTGACAATATGGGTGCACCCAGAGGTATCAAGCTAAGTGAAATAAATCAGATAAAGACAAATACCACAGGATTTCATTTATCCTAAAAAACTAAAAAAAAAAACCTAAAAAAAAAAAAGAGCACACAAAACAAAACAGCACTGACTCAGATACAGGAAATGAACTGTTGATTACCAGAAGGAGGAAGGATTGGAGTGGGTGGGTGAAATGGGTAAAAGGGATTTGGTATAAACTTCCAGTTGTAAAATAAATCATCATGGGGAGGCAATCTAAGCACAGGGGATAGAGTCAATAAAATGATAATAACTGTGTATGGTGGCAGATGGTAACTAGACTTTATCATGAGGATCATTTTGTAATGTATAAAAATATCGAATCACTATGATGTACACTTGAAACTGATAGAATATTGCATGCCAATTACACCTCAGTAAGAAACACGCATTTTGACAAAGGTATACACATTTTAATCAGAGCCGAGAAACACGGAATAAGAGAGAATCATCAATATTTCCCTTAAGGTTTAAGATAAGTTTTCCTGGTATCTCTCTCCATGAAGCTCAAATGTTGAATGGACCTGCCTTCATCTTCTTTTACAATTGCTTTCCTGGGTATTTTGAAATTAATCAGTCGAGCAAATATTTATTGACCAATATACTACGTTTGGCACTAAGAAAGATACAAAGCTGTACAAGACGTGATCTCTTGTCCCAAAGAATTTATAATTGAGTTTAAAAAGGCAACATCTGTGAAAAGTTAACTAATAGCTCCAACCAGTACGTAGGAAGCATCTTAGACTGACAGGGGAAAAAGCCAGGCAAATATATTAGAACCTGCTAAATCATCCCTTATCGTACAGATTAAGTTACTTCGAGAACCAATTTTATGTCCCTTACGCGAGTAAAACGAAAAGATTTTACATACTGTATTTGACTATAAATACAACCTAACTTCAAAAAGCTTTACTACACTAACACATCCACATAATATTGGTGCCACTCCTCAGACTTGCCAACCTGAGGGAGGAAAAAAATCAGAACTGGAGACTGAATTTGTAATTTGAGTTCCTATGAAAAGGTCCCCT
>CM053613.1:80931290-80977816 GCA_028646535.1 Procyon lotor | reverse complement strand
TGGAGGCGGATGTGACACACCCACAGGGGACTTCATGTAAGGATGGAGCAGAGGGAGGGCTAAAGATTCCAGCCTTGAGGATTGGAGCAAGGCTATTGTAAACCAAGGACCAGCAGTCGCAACCTCCAGAAGCTGGAAGAGGGAAAAAGCGGACTCTCTGGAGTTTTCTGGAGGCACTGCGGTCTTTGCCAACACCCTGATTTGCCAGTGATCCTGATTTTGAACTTCTAGCCTCCGATACTGTGAGAGAACACATTTCTCTTACTCGAAGCTGCCAAGTTGATGGCAATGTGATACAGCAGCCTTGAGAAACTAATACAGACACTAATGTTTATTGAATGCTACCACGGGCCAGTTCTTCTACGTAAGACATCTCATTTAATTCTTGGGAAGACTGAGTATTATTATTATTACATGGATGAGAAAATCGCCGCTCAGAAAGGTTGAGCAATGCCCCCAGAGCTATCTGACTGAAGCGCATACACTTTCCCCAATGCCGTATTTTCTCAGGGTCTTTCTGTTCCCTTGATTGGCAGTCATTCTGGTGTCCAGCTAGGCTAAGCCAGACTGATAGGAAATGTAACCAGCTGCAACAGGTGCCCATGTAGATTTCTTTCCTTTTGTCTGTTTCACGGGTTCCACTTTATTTTATTTTATTTTATTTTATTTTATTTTATTTTATTTTATTTTACAAGATTTTATTTATTTGAGAGAGAGAGAACACAAGTGGGGTTAGGGGCAGAGGGAGAGGGAGAAGCAGATTCCCCACTGAGCAGGGAGCCCGATGCGAGGCTCGATCCCAGGACCCTGAGATTATGACCCGAGCCGAAGGCAGATGCTTAGCACACTGAGCCACCCAGGGGCCCCTCATAGGTTCCGTTTTAATCCAACACACACACTCATATCCCAACTTAGTTTAAGACACAACACAACATGCATTGCCTTCTTGCTGTGGAGCCTGACAGTGATTCGGGTCTGAGAGCCCCCGGCCCCCCTGTGGAACAGGCCCACAGGGCTTAGACGAACACAGTTGCAAACACACATCTGATGGTGACAGTGTGTGCTTCTAGTTAACATTTTGGCAAACGAGGCTTTCTAATAGGGAAGAGGGGCTGGCGCGGGGAGAGGGGGAATGAATTTTTGTATCTGTTTCCTCTTCCTTCCTTTGATGGCTGCCCTGGCCTTTGAAGTCAGGTAAATCCACAGCCTGGTGGGAGGGGATGCCAGCTGCCCAGATGCCACTGGCAGAAGACGGGGAGGTGTGCCCTGTGGCAACACTCCCTCCCTGGGGGACTGGCCATGGGGAGCTGTCAAATCACAAGCCCCAGCCGGCACACTGGTGGTGAGGCCTGAAGCAGCATCAGTCCTGGACGAGGGGTTCTGACTCCAGCAATGTCTTCTCCCATGATACTCCCTGCTTTGGGTCATCTTCTGTGACATGGGATAAAAGAGTGAGAAAGGCTCTCTGTCTCTTTTGGAATCCTTTTGCAGTTTAGGATCCGACTTCTGTCTTCTCTTCTATTCAAATGTAAACCACATGGCCTATTCAGGCCACAAGCCTTCATTAAGCACCTACAGTATACAGTGCGACGGGGTAGGGTTCGTGCTATGACTTAGCTGGGCTCCAAAGTGAGTCGGACAAAAGGCACAGAGCAGGGGACGAGCAAGTAGCAAAGGGCTGTGAGTAGAATCCACCTAGCTTCCCACACCTTCCTGCTGAAGCAGACACACCTAGATGCCAAGGAAAGCGTCCTTCGCACTGCGACAAAACCAACAAACCAACAAAACCAGGAGTTAGTTCAAGCCTACTGGCCAATGAGGAAAAAACAACCAAAGCTGGAGATCAAAGGCGAGAGGCAAAATGAAATCAAATGTGAAGAGGAAGCTTCCGGAAGGGAGGGAGATGGACGGGCTTGCAGGTCATGTGACACCTGGGAGAAGGGTTGGGGAGAGGGACCGCGCCTAGCAATGCACGGAGGAGGAGAAAAAGAAATGATTAAAAAGCAGGTCCTCTCACAAAGAAGACAGTAATCAACCACGAACAAGCTCGAGTAGAAACTTCTGGGGTCTGTTATGGGACCTTTTAGGGACTATTCTTCCCTCCTGGAGGACCCGACTGAAGTCTCATCTTTTCTAAGAACTGTCCTAATTTAGGGAAGCAATATTATTATTGCTACTAGGTCTATTGAAAATGATGATAATTCAAATTTCTTGAACACTTAGCAGATACAAACCAGGGTTTATGCTAAGTGCCGTGTGGAATCTGACTTTGTCGTAGGGAGATACTATTTTTATTCACATTTTCTTACCCACAGATAAGAAAATTGTGGGTTGGAAATATTAAGTAGTTTACCCAAGGCAACCGTTAGTACGTGGTGGAATATTTAGAAAGCAGTTAGGAACTTGGACCTAAGTATGTCTAATCCCGAATGTCCATGTTATATTGTCAAATATATGGCAAATAATACACATGTACAGACACATGTGGACACACACACATGTTAGCATCATTCCTGGGGAGACGTTTCTCTGCAATAGCTCTGTGGTTATCTCCAAATCTCTGCTGTCATGACATGACCTTTGACCAATGCCTTTCGGTTCCTCTTTCTAGAAACATCGGTCAATTATCCCAGGATACAGTGATGCTTATCATGGTCTCCATAATATAAAAAATATATATATCTACCCACCTGTAATTCTTTGTTTCCTGGACTGTTTCTCTGAACACACCTCTATCCTCCATGAAGGTTTTATTTTAACCCTCAGTATAATACTCATTCTCTCTTTTCCCAAGGTCAGCTCGCAATGTTTTCTCAGTCATTAAAGCCAGAATACAAAATAAATGCAGGAAGACTAGCAATAGGGCTCTCCATAGGGCAGTGAAGAGCTCAGTGAATGAGTATAGTGTAGTCTCATGCCTTTATAGTCGCTGCCGAAGAGTGTACCCTCCCGGACGCTCGCTCAAGAGCACTCAATGGCTCTCAGTTTCAAATAGGCATCAGAATCAACTGCAGGGCTTGTGAAAATACAGATTACTGGACTCCACCCCAGAAGTTCTGATTCAGTAGCCCGAGGTGAGGCTCTAGAATCTACGTTTCTAACAAGTTCCCAGATGCTGCTGCTGCTGAACTGGGTGCTACATTTTGAAAACGACTGGGGTCTGGGGCGCCTGGGTGGCTCAGTCGTTAAGGGTCTGCCTTCAGCTCAGGTCATGGCCTTGGGGTTCTGGGATCGAGCCCCACATTGGGCTTTCTGCTCTTTGAGAAGCCTGCTTCTCCCTCTCCCACGCCCCGTGCTTATGTTCCCTCTCTCGCTGTGTCTCTCTCTGTCAAATAAATAAATAAAATCTTAAATAAAAAAAAAGAAAAGAAAAGAAAACCACTGGGGTCAAGAAATGGGTTAATAAACCTATTTCATTTTATTTTTTAAGACTTTATATATTTATTTGCCAGAGAGAGAGAGGGAGAGCACAAGTAGGGGGAGCTGCAGGCAGAGAGGGAGAAGCAGGCTTCCCGCTGAGCAAGGAGCCTGGTGCAGGATTCGATCCCAGGACCCTGGGATCATGACCTGAGCTGAAGGCTGACGCTTAAGAGACTGAGCCACCCAGGCATCCCTAATATACCTATTTTAGAACGAAATAACATCACAACCAGTTCGGATTGCATGGCACAATGTTAAATGGGTATATCCATAAATAATCTCACAATATACGTGAACACGCATATGTAACTGTCCAAAGCATGTTCATTCGGATCATTTCTTTTCATCCTCATGACTTCCCCATGAAGCAGCAAAACACAATGTGTCTAGGACAGTGGACTCTAAGGTAGGACAGGTCTTCCTTCAAACACCCAATCTTCCAGTGATGGGCTGCACTACTTCAGGCAACCCACAGTGAGCTAAGACTCATTCTACCATCGAAAAATACGAGTGGGGATTCCGTGGGGTCACTGTGAGGGTTAAATGAAATGTCTGACATTTGACAAACAGTCCACGAATGCAGGTGCCACACGGTCTTACAGCCTAGGCTCTAAAAGAAGAAGGGACTTGCTCCGGGGCCCCCAACCTGCTGGGGGCAGAGCTGAGCCTCTTGATTTGCAGGTGTGGATTCTGATGTAGGTGATTTCAGCCCATTGCAGAGTCTGCAGGCGGCTCTGGGGACCCTCTTACCTTGGTTAATGAAGCCTGGGGGAATGGAGCCCTTTTATTCCACATTTTAAAAGCAAACAAAAAAACCTTCATAAATCATTTGAAGAAAAGCTGTATGTATTCACAGCTGCCCATGACAAAAATACCTCAGAGCATAGCTCCTGTTTGTCCCTTCCCGGTCGAATGTAAATAGGGCTCTTCCTAGGCAAATCTGTAAAGATGAAGATTCCTTTATGTCACCCCAGTGGCAAATGTCAGATGCTCTCTCCCTTCCTTTGCCTTCTTGAAATATGGAAGGGCCAGCTATCCATCGGGTGGTCTTATTGGTAGAGGGACTTTAGTGTGACTAAGTTGTAATACACAATCACATTGATACTTGGAGTCTTTCATATTTAATAATAGGAATCCAAACTTTTCTTCATTAACATAAATTTCAGGCGTTAGCTGGCAGACAGAGAGAAATGAGGGAAGTTAAGAGAGCCCTGGGGTATCTTCTGTTTCCCTGTGACAATGAAGAGAAGGGTGCACTGGGACCTGTCACTCTCTCCCCCAGTGGCTCTTTGGGAGTGGGATAGGAAGGCTGGAGTGACAGCTCCCGAATCTCCATCCCCCACACCCCACCGGGTTCCCCAAGTAAATGCACAGAGGACATCAGTGCGCTGAATGGCAAAGGAATTTCAGGACGAGTCGTCAGACCCCGCTCAACCAGATACTGCTATCCATATATTTCTCCTTTGTCGAAATTCTGGAACAGTTGTGGTTCCAGACCCTCTCTCTGACCCCAGCCCTCCTTCTCATACCTAACTATAGATTAGGCCTCCTCCTCCAGCCTGGTATATGAACCTGGACAAATTTCTTAGCTTTCCTGAGTCTTAGCTACCGCGAATTTTAAATAGAAATAACCACTCCCTCCCTGGGAGCGGTCTCAGAGATTGGAGATTCTATAGATAAGATGCCTAGGACAGAGCCTGCAGCTGGTGGGCCCTGTAAGTGCCTATTCATTCATTCCATTTGCCAGGCTGTCATTTTCTCAGCCATCAAGATACACATATGTGCCTCTACCGTGAGCCAGGCCCTAGGCTGCCCACTGGAGACACAGTGATGAGCAAGACAGGGTTCTCCTCATGAGACATCTGGTCTAGTGAGCTGGCTCTCGATCCTGGATATACATCACAACCTCTGGATCTCTTCACTTGGAGTCTCTGGGAAGGTGTTTTCAGAGCTCCTCTGATGCTGCCGGTGCAGAGCCAATGCGGAGAATCACTCAGGGGGTTAAATCTCTTCCCTTCCCTTCCCCCGATTCTCCCACAACATTTAATCTGGTTCTTCCCCTTCCTTCCCTTTGCCCCGGGGACACAGCGTGGTGTGTACTGGGGTCAATAAGGTTTTCTGATACCTTCTTTTCTAGTTCAGTTAGTATTTTATATTTTAGTTAGAATTTATATTGTTTTGGTCGTAATCTTTGCTGTCTAGTGTCCCGACACACATCCCTCTACTACCTAGATATTTCTATGTCTGGTAATAAGGTTTATGACAGAGAAGCCTGTCATTGAGATGTGTCTTCTTTGTTAGTAATGGTCATGGCGGTGAACTTCACCGTGTTCTCACCGTCTGGCTGAGAGCTACTGTGTTTTTTCTAGAGCTCCAGCTTCTTGGTGCCTTGCTGCCCACATTCAAGTCCTACCACAATGACTGGCTTGTGTTCATATTAATTAATGTGACAAATTATGGTAGTTAGGAGTTCCAATTTCCCATCTACATCACGATAGTTACTGGTTGGCAAAATGATATCTTCGGATGCCAGAAGCCTTATGATGACTAAATTCATACCAAGTGCTGTAATTACTATGATGACTTATCACTCAAAAAACCCTCCATAGTACAACCAAGTCCTTCAAAGATCCATCCAATTTAGCTCAGAATCAATACCAAATGTTATCCAAAAGTCAAGTTCTGTTGTAAGACACTGGACCCATGACTGGTCGATAGACAGACAGATAGATATGCAGGCTATGGGCCGGTCAGTTATAATTCTAAGCTGCCAGTTAGGGGGGGAAAAAAAAGGAAAAGAAAGGAAGAAAAAGGTTAAAATCCCTAGATTGGATGGAATGAGCTGAAGTGTTTTCAAATGGATTTGAGAAACGGAACTGTTCCCAGGCGGAAAGATAAAATGCGAAGCTGCAGTCAGTCTGGCTTTCTGGCTCGTCTAACCTTTTTACTGCCGGATAATGAGGAATCAGCTATAATTTAGACACAGTATTCTTTTCACAGATTATATTGAGGTTTGGAGGGTGGGGGAGAGGAAGGGGAAGGGTGAGAGACTCACTTTATGGCCCTGCATCATCATTCCCTCCTGGGCAAAGGAGACGAGCACGCCCTCCCCCAGAGGCACATCAGGGGAGCATTACCCTCTGTGTGTTGTTGTGACGAATTTCAAGTCAAGAGGGTGCTTGAATTGGATTTATTACAATTGGAAGAAAAGAAATTGTAATCTTTATGAGCCAACGACATGAAGCCTTATAATAAGGGAATGAGGGATCATTTCAAATTTAAAGCAAATTAGATTACTGGGGTCAAACCCTTTAGCAGAAACATCGCCCTTCAGAGTGTTGCTCGAATATTTGATATCCTCCCCCCTTCTCCCAGGTTCTGCACTAACATTTAAGTGTTTTTTAAAATACTCTTATGCCGTGGAAGTACCTTAAAAAGCCAAATAACAAATAGATGGGAGAAGGGGCATCTACTAGAATTCACTGATGGATGGGCTCAACCGGGCTTGCTGTCTTCGACTTCTAGACCTGTAAGGAAGTGTCTAGGGAGGAGCACCTACAAACCATTCAGGAAAGGGTGCCCCACTTTCAAATTTTCCATGGAAGGAAGTTTCCTAGCTTTTTCAATTGCTCGTTCTGGTATCCAATCTCTGAACAAGACCCATCAATTCTCCTTATGTCTTCCTGAGCGTTTGTCTTCCAGTTTAAGAACTTGTCTCTCACTTATCCTATTTGCTTACCCCTAGTCCTTCATGAACACCCACCACCTACATTGTTCTAATCCGGGACATTGCCCATAATTGAGTTTCACTGCCAACCAAAGATCTTTCCCATGATATTATTTTGGAAATGTATGCAGAGGCATTGATTTGTAATATGTGCAATCCGGGTCCCTTTTGCTGTTCTTTCTGTCCCTCCCCCCAAACAGAAGCCAGAATGGCTCGCCTCCTCTACAGCCAAGTCTAGCTCCATATCCCTGCCGCCCTTCTCTGCCACTGATTCCAAGCTTCTTGGGGTCTCTCTACATCGTTTCCAGTTTCCACTCCTTACGTCTCTCAAGACATTGGCAAAGTAATGAAAAGACTCCAGCTCTAATCCAGCCCTGGTCTGTGATTCATCGAAAACTAAAATAAAGAACTTGAACCCAATTCTGGTCAGGGAATTAATAGGGTTTGGGAGCACAGAGATGAAAATAAATAGATGACATTTTCCATTCTCTTGCAGTTTTGGTGCTAGAACAATGGGTGGCTGGAAGTTCAAAGCTTTTTCTCTTCTAGCTCTGTCAAGTCTGTGAATAGGAACAATGATATTTGCCTTCTATCCAATGGTCTCAACACACCTTGTGAGCACATCTGAACAATTAGCCCCATTGCAGAGGCAGAGAGTGAGAGACAATAATTAGGAGTGGGGCCAACTCGTTCTCAGCAGTGGTGGCTAGAATTAGTGTCCAGGCTTTCTACCCCCCACACTATTTGCTTTCATCCAATCCATCCCAGAGGGACCTTGGTTGCCCCTTCCACCAGCATCTCCCTTGAAACACTAATGGGCCAAGAAGACACACGGTCATTTCTGGAATAGTAATTTCTCTGCTCCTAAGGAAGGTCTCTCTGGAGATCCCTTGTGCCAAGTGGAGGTTTAGATGATCCAAACATTGAAGTGCATATCGATTGCAGTCAGATACTCTACCCTGGCCCCCATCACAAGCTCTGGACTGTATTTCTCTGGAATACTAGCTTTTTATGTGTTAACCTTCCACCATCTCCCCGTGGAAGAGAGCACAGGCCAAAATCAAAGGCCTGGACAGGGGTCAAAGTTTTGCCTATTAAGCTGTGTGGGAGCTTGACCTTGAATACTGAGTTTTGCATTAACTTAAGATTGCTACAGATTCCTTAAAGAATTTAATAATTGGGTAACCATTCTGCTTAATTCACTCTTGTTTGGTCACTCTTCTTTTTAGAAACAGGACCGAGGGGGAGGGGAAGGCCAGCAGAAGTGCAGATCCCTGTCTTAATCCAAGTCGTGAGGTTAGGATTTGCTCACACCTAACTCTCATGGTGGGAGGGGCAGGGTCTCTAACGAAGTCAGACTCCACCGGCATCAGGAAGAAGAGCTTTCAGGATGGAGGGAAGCAAGGGAGGGTGTGAAGATGTCACAGGACCATAAATCCTTGAGCTGTAAGAGACATTAAAAAATCCTCTAGTTCAGCCACCTGCATTTAGACGAGGGAAAACTTTGGAATTTCCTTTTGTCTGGGGGAAACTGGGATCCGGATTAGGTACCTGGTTAAGTGATTTACCCCAGGTCACCCAGCTAGTGAGGGTCCGCCATGGCCTCGCACCCTTGTGCCCGGCCTCCAAGTACAACGCTGGCAAGACAGAGCTCACGTCTTCCAGAGAAGGGCTGGAGATGCCTGTTCTTTCGTCAGAAGCCCACCACCTTCAGGGTCATCTAAAGGGTCACCACCATCTGGCCAGAGTTATCAAAGTAATATGACTTTTTCCCCAAAAGCTTCATGGCCTTCGAAATAAATTATTATAGTGATTTCAATCAACAAATGGGATTCTGCAAACAGTAACATTGACAAGGTAATCTCCATTCTAAGTACACAATTGCCATCCTCCAAGAGCCCATTGACGGGAAAGGCTTTAGCCATCCCAGGGAAGGGGCACCTGCTTCAGAATGCCTCCTACCTTCAATTAGCTTTTGGTTCGACATACCCATACAACACATTCTTGTGCTTGCCTGCACACACACACCCACCCCCCTCCCACACACACACACACACACAGGTACGCACATGTGAACACACAGGGCTCCTCCAATGGCCACAGGATAGCTCGTCTCTAGGATCTTCCTATGCCTAAGTTTCACACTTGTTCTACCAATAGTAAAGAGCAAAACAGTGCAGGGCCGCGGTGTTCCCGTATCAGAGAACAAAGTTGAAACTCCCATACAATTATGTTTGATCACAGTAGAAGGTGAAATCATTAGATATTAGCGAGGTGCAGTGGAATAAAAATGATGTGTTAGCGGGGGTTCATTACACTGTATTTTCAGAGCCAGGAAGATCAATGCGTTCATGCATCATGAATTAGGCTCCGGCTCTAGCCTTCCCTGCTCTCCGGAAACCCAACATGATCTATCGCCAGCCATACATCACTGTTTCAGGACTGCACATTAACGAGAAAGCTGCAGTTTCCGCCTGTCAAGCTGACCAGCTGCCTCTTTCTCTGCAGAAGGGGGAATATTTCTGGTTCAGGATTTTACTTTTAAAACAAAAAGGGGCATAAAAGGTCAAGGTCAGCTGGACGGTCACGTCTCCTGATCTTTGCGGTGTCCCGATGCTCTGATTGATGGTCCTACTCGCAGCCTCTGACTGACCTGGATCCAGGCCCGTGGCGGCTCGCCATTATCGCTCTAGAAGGTAGATACGGACACAGCCAGGTGACACACCTAGGGTCCCCTGGGACATGCCCCTGGCCCCCCAGGGCTTGCTGGACATCACTGGAGGCATTCAGAAGGTTTAAAGGGAGACCTGTGTGTCAAACGCCCACTACCCTTGTATCCTCCCCACCGCCGCCCCCCACCTCTTCCCTTAATAGAGGCTCTTCCACCACCCAGCAGTTTGCCACTCACACTTTCCCTTCATTTATTCTCCGTCCACCTCACCTCCCCCCTGCCTGACCCCACACCTGCTAGCGCAGCCCCTCTTCCCTGCTGGTGTCCAGATACCCGCAGACAGTTCTGATCGCTGCTTTTAATCGGCGTTTAGCTGGTCTGTCCGTATTTAGTTCTTTTAATCTCTCCTCATCATTCAATCCCTCCAGCCTCTTCATCATTTTTTTTTTTTTTTTTTTTTTTTTTTTTGGTGTGTTGCTCTTTCCTGAGTTTTATCCAATTTGTCTACATCATCTTTCTGGCTGTGACATGCCCACCGGCCCTGAACTCCATCACTGCAGGAAGCATGCCTGGTAAGGTCTCCCCCACTCTACTCTTCTCCTCCAGCAGGTACTCAGATCTCTTCCTCACCAACGGAAGAAGCAGAAGTTTTGGGGGATACTTTTGGCTGGGCCACACCTGCCCCTTCCCGGTCTAGCTCGTAATGGCAATGGAAGAAGTGACGTAGAGATAAAAGACACTGGATGAAGTCAAGTCCATGGAAGAACTTCCCAATGATCAGTCCTTGAGGTATGGAAGAGACCGTGTCCTCGTCCGCCTGGACTCTGGGAGAAGGAGGCTGTCTCAGGAGGCCCCACTGTCCTCCCGGTTTTAGCCAATAGGGCTTGCGTTGAGTACCAAGATTGAGGGCTTGATGGCTGTGATCACCTTTGGGATATCAACACCCGCTCCTCCCCCATCACATAGGACCTATGATGACATCACACACAGGGGAAGGGGTCTCCAGCATCCTCTGTGTACGTGAGTAGGAGCTGGCTTGACATTTTGGAGGGCCTCAGTCCGGGGAATTATAAGCTTATAAGGAGCCTCGAACTCAGCAGCAGGAGTTACAGACCATAGATTTGGTTTATTTGAAGGCATTTACTGACGAAGGCATGGAACAAGGTCCCAGCTCTAGGTGACTTATACCTGGAACGACTAGAAGGCCATTTCCAGGGAAAAGAGAGGGATTGGGCTGATTGGAGGAGAGCAGATTTTTTTTTCAGTTGAATGGGTAAAAGGAGGAACCCATATGTTGGTGAGAGCCTTGCTAGTCATTAAGAATTTAAAGTGTGTTCTTTTATTTCACTTGAGCTTCCCCTCAAATGTCATTTCCTAGAGAGAACTTCCTTGAAAACACATCTAGGTTACTATCCTCCTTAGCTTTCTGCCCATTTCCCTGAAGATACACTGTGTTCCATTTATTTAGCACTGTATTATCTGATTGCCCCACCAGAGTGTACGAAATCTCTGAGAACAGGGATCTCCCCAAAGTGGCAATGGCAGTGCGTGACACTGGCCCCATGTTTGATTGTGGACCAACTAATGCTGCCTTGATTTGGTGTTTCTTCCTCCAGACGTATGAAGCACACAGATGCCGGGACGGACTCACAGGGTCTGGTCCACACATGGGCTGGTGAGGGTTGAGGCAGCCTGATTCTCCTGCGATCTCTCCAATCAGAGCCCTGCCGAGTTCAGGGTAGAGAGGATGAGTTGAGAAAACCTGCCCCTTCCATATTATTTCCTTCTTAACAGCTTGAAGTGAGAGAGAAGGGAAATGTCAATTGTAGAGAGAAGGAAGTAGAAGGCTCAATCCCCCTGCCTCCCACAGGCTGCCATCAAACCTGTTTATCCTGTTCTGCTTTTTAAAAGCCCTGTACCAAGGGGATCTCTGTTACTGGCTCTTTCCCCCATGAAAACAGAGCCTGTGTCTTCCAACTACCACTCTCGTTGTATGAACGGCTGAAAGCTCAATAAGACATGGGGGAAGAGCTTCTGCCTCTCTCTCTCAAGGAGTGCTGCCCTACTTCATGCCTAACCCCAACGACTAGTGGGATCCCGTTGATCTCCACTCCTGGGCTCTGAAAACCTAAAACCAGGGTTCCTGACACTTGTGCACATATCCTGAAAATCCACTTCCCATATTTTATAGTCATCCCATGTCTCTCTCCATATACAATTATACTTTGTTTTCTTGCTTATTTCCTGCTAACCATTGGAAACTCCATAAGAACAGGACACTTTACTGATCAGTTCCCTGCTTCTTAGACTCTATGGCTGGCATGCAGTAGGTGCTCAATAAATACTTGTTGACTGAGGGAATAAATATATTCCCATAGTATTTGGTCTCCTTAGAGCTATAGCTCTTAACTCTGGATGGGCATTAAGATCAATTTGAGTCATTCTTAAAGATTCCCCTATCTGGACCTCATCCCAGACCATGTAAGTCAGAATCCATGGAGAGAGGCTGTGGGGATCAGTATAGGCAGGCTCACGGGATTGTGGAGGGTGGCAAGTCCCAAACCAGCAGTATGGGCCGGGAGGATGAAGATCCCAGGATCCAGTGGTGCAGATGAAGTCTGAAGGCAGTCTGTTGGGGAATATATATATATACATATATGTATATACCTGTGTGAGCAAGGATGGAGAGCTATCATTCTAGATTCATCTGTGTTTGTTCATACTTGTTGTTCTGGCTTAGGTGGATTAGGCTTATAATCGGCCGATACCATCATCCTATCCTGAGACTCTGCGGGCATCGGCTCATTCGTCAGAGTGGGTGAAGGAGATGGGATGGTGCCAGGACCTACTCCTTTAGGACATGTGGCCCATTTGCAAGAATGACTGAATCGTGGTCTTGTTAGTTGCAGGGCAGACATAAAGCCAACCACAGGTGTCTATGGGAAAATTACAAGGCGACCCAGCAGCAGGGAAAAGAATACGGTAAAAGTGAGTTGGAGTGCGGGTGTTTAGAAATTCAGAAAGATTGGCAGTGGGTGTCAGCGAGGTCTCTCTACAGAGTATCAGGGCCCCAGACAGTGGGAGGGAGTTTAAGTCAGAATCACTGACCTTGGGTGGTCAGAGAGGGAATTAGGAGTGCAAAGCAGAGCCTTCTAGGACAACGGGAGATTGGTGAAGTTGGTAGGATAGGAACTCCGAGACGAAAACAGAGGTCTCCATAACAGAATGAGGGTCTGCCCAGATGGCTCAGTCAGTTAAGTGTCTGTCTTTGGCTCAGGTCATGATCCTGGGGTCCTGGGATCGAGCCCCATGTCCAGCTCCTTGATGGGTAGTCTGCTTCTCCCTTTCCCTCTGCCTCCCCCCCATTCACGCTCTCTCTCTCTCAAAATAAATAAAACCTTTAAAAACAAACAAAAACCAGAATCTGGTACTGGCAGGGACCTAAACCTCAGAAGGAAAGCTGGAGCCCTACCCCTCTGTGGTCGGCGTGAGGGAAGGGAATCTGAGTAGAACAGAAAGGGATGCTCGACATCAAAGCCATCCGACGGCTGGAAGCTACTTAAATAATTCCCACCATGTCGATTCTGTCTGTTAATGCCTAGCGGAGTACCTGGCAAATAAGAGGGTCCAGGTGAATGAGGAAGGAAGAAGCTAGAACAGGCTTGAATCTGCCTGTGGATTAGGGTCCTTAGTAGACCTGGTTGTTGTTAGTCTCTTTGTTTTTTCCTTTAAACAGCTCTCTTGGTATAGAACTCACCATACCATACAGTTCATCCATTTAAAGTATACAGTTAGATGGGTTGTGATACAGCACGTTATTAATTTTTAAAATTGCGGTAAAATATAAATAGCATAAAAGGTGTCATTTTAAACATTTATATCTACAGTTCAGTGCCATTAATTACATTCACGATGTATAATCCATCGCCATCGTCCATTTCCAAAATGTTTTCGTCACCCCAAACAGAAGCTCTGTAACTATTAAGTAATCACCACCGGCCCCTGATAACCCCTAATCTACTTTCTGTCTCCATGAATTTGCTTATTCTACATATTTTATATAAACGGATTCACTTAATATTTGGCTTATCTCACTTAGGAGACCTAGTTTTTAGGAATGGGAAGGATGGAGGTATGGCCGGGGGAAGGGGATGAAATTTGAAAGTACATTTTTTCATCCCAGTGGTGGTAACGATCTTACTGCTATTTCTGCTCCTAAGATCTTGTTTTGTTTGCTTTGCTAATGCTCTGAGAGCTCCCGTCAGTCCCTTCCAACCTCGCCTCCCCACCACCCCGATCACCTTGGACACAACTGGATTTTCTCTTCAGAGCTGTTTTCTAGCTGTATATAATACAGTAATACAGCAAATATTAAGAAGCTGTTGCTGCTTCCCAATTAAATACACATTTCCATAATAATTAGCGGAAGGGCTGCTTTGAAGTCCTGGGAGAGAGCGTTGAAGTCAATTCTCCCTCTGAGGAAGGGCCAGGCTTCCTCTGCATTATCAACCCAGAGGGAGGGTTATTCTCTGCTCAGATGGTCAGCTCATTTCAATTGCCTCCTTCTAGAAGGTTCTATCGCAAAGACCCCCTGCCCTCAACTCCAGGCCTCTGGGCCTTCTCCCTCCTATTTTCTCCCGCCCCTTCAGCTCTTCATCTTCTGATAGCAGCCAAAGTCCCTTAGAGCCACGGAGGGCCCAGCTGAGCTGCCGGTATTCACGAGGGGCTGATTGTGCAGACGTGTTCTCCCGGCTGGGGTCTTAACAGAGAGGAGGGGCATCATGGACGGATGTCAGTGGCATCGAAGGTCAGGGTCCTTCATGACAGAAGGGTGCTCCCATTCATTCTGGGCAGGTAGGCAGAGACGTAATCCACGTGTCGTCTGTGTCCATTTTTTCTAGATGCTCTAGACTGGGAGAGCCAAGGACTTGTGCTAGAGAAGAGGATGGGGAGGAGAGAGGAGTCTGAGAGATGCAGATGGTTGGGCAAAGAAAGAACGAGGGGAGTGGGGTGGGAGTGAGACTTGAGAGATGACTTGCTTGGGTGACGGCCACTAATGTTACTGCCCCCACCACATGTGTTGCTCAAGCACAGAACTGGAATTCCACAAAACCTGAGGGCAAGTTTTAGTCAGGGTCTCTCTGCTCAGGTCTCCATCTTGAACAATATCTGGGAGCTTTAGCTGTAGCACAGCTCAGACAGTGCCTCATCCTTTGTGTGGTTCTAACTCGAGCTTTCTTCTCACTAGGGAATTTAAAAACTCTTTAGCCAAGCAACTTTTGTTCCTGTTTGAATTCCGTTTTCATCTTCTTGGTTCTTCTGTATCTTGGACTATATCCCCTGCTATTCTAGACAGTTCACCTGTCTGTGGTAATTTTGAATTGGCTGCTTTCTTTTATACTAATTGTTAAAAAAAAATTCTCACTTTCTCTGGTGGTGATTTCTTAAAGTTTTCTAAGTACAGGATCTCCATTAACTGTATTTCTGGAGCACTAGCTACTGCTGTTTATAATAGCTACTAGTTAGGTCCATGCAATATTGAACCTTTTGTGTATTCATTCTCTGAGTGTTCTATGAAACTACCTATAGCCCCAAGAACATTATCTTTTTATAGACCACAGCTTTACTCTGTCTCTCTGCTTTCTGTGCTGAGTTAATGTGAAACACTGGGAGGAGTTTTATATTCCCTGACTTTTTTGGGAGGGGAGGATGGGGTAGTAAGAGAATAACTCCTCATTTTAGTAATAACCAGAGAAATTTTCCCCACATATAGAACTCATTGACTATACATTATGTTTTGTGTTACTTCATGTCTAGCTGCTTTTTACTGAAATTCAATGTCATATCCACAGGCATGTGAGCTTGTCAACACTTATGTGCTGCAAGAACATAGCATTAAATGACTGAGTCAGTTGCTTATTTTAATTAGAGATTTTATTTGTTTGTCTGAGAAAGACAGAGAGAGCATGAGTGGGGGGTGGGGCAGAGGGAGAAGGAGAAGCAGACTCCCTGCTGAGCTCGGAGCCAGAGTCAGAGTGGGACCTGGAGCTGGAACCAGACACCTGGGCTTGATCCCAGGACCCTGAGATCATGACCTGAACCAAAGTCAGACACTTAACTGAGTCGCCTAGGCACCCCGATTAGAGATTTTATTTTTAATTCCATAAACAGTGCATGAGATTAAGCAATCCAAATCTTCCAGAGGGGGTATTAAGAGGGTTAAGTGGGATGCCTGCTTTCTACCAATAGGAGAGCTTTGTTCGCAGAGAGAAAAGGACATTTTCTGCATTGTGGTCCATTTTGTCACCCAAAATGAGACAGTCTGGCACGGACTAAGCCTCTTCCTGAGGTCCTGGGCAATGAATCTGGTGATGGGGTGCAAAGTAAGTTATGTATTAGTTTGTATAATTAAGGCTTGCTGCTATGATAGGTAAACCCCCAAATCTTCAAGGGTCAACAAACAGAAGTTTATTCCTCACTCACACTATACTTCAGTGAGGCCGTTCCTAGCTGAGTGGCTTTCTCCATGACCATCTGGGGACTAAGCTTCCTTCCATCTTGCGGTCTACCCCTTTTTAGATCTTTAGACTCCTCAACTCGATGAAGGGAAAGGAGATCAGGGCCGATGGGAGAAAGATCTATGGGCCAGACCTGCAAGTGCAGAATATCTCTTCTGCCTGCATTTCAGTATTTAGAAGTCAGTCTTATGGTGACATGGCCCTCTAAGGGAGCCTGAGAAATGTGCCGAGGAGGAAAAGGAAATGAGATTTGGTGAGTAGATAGAACTGTTGTCACCTTCCCACTCCACCATTGACAAAAAGAAAAACCTAAATTTCTGAAGCTGATCTGTGGGGTCCTTCCCGATCTGGCCTCTGCTTGCTCCCATCCCTCCTCACTCGCCTGAACACTCCAGCCAGCCTGAATCCCCATCACTCCCCACATGCACCTGCTTCCTCTTCATTCAGGCTGCAAGCCCATGCTTCTGTTCCTTCCCCTGGGATTTTTCCTCCCCCCACCCCGCTTTGGTGTCGGCTGAATCCTTTTCTTATTTAGGTCTCAACCTGGAGGTCATTTCTTCTGGGAAGCCTGCCCCGACTTTGCTCCACCCCACAAGTCTGATAGATGTGCTCCCTCTAGGACCCTTTATTTTCCCTGTGATCGTTCTTAGTGTTTGCCTTTGTACTATCTGTGTCTCCAAGCGCCGGGCCCACCTTGGTCCTTAGTGATGGGCAGCACCTGAGGCAGTGCCTGGCACACAGTAGGTGCTCAGTGAGGAGGGGAGGCGCAGCTAGGGCCCTGCTCTCCTGGGGGCATCTCCATTGCCCGCTCTGGTTCCCGCCCCACCTGTAATTGACTCCCACAGGGAAATCAACGTCTTGCCATCACGATCTCGGGTTTTCTGTTTAGTCATTATTGGCATTATTGCTGTTTTTTGTTTTTATTTTTGCTTTCCTTGAAACATTTCACTTAAAGTGGCCGCTGCCCCCCTCTGCGCAGAGTGCCCTGGCAGAATGAGCCGTCCGTGGGTCCCTCGCTCAGCCAAAGGTCGACTGACCATGGAAACGCAGGAAGAGGCAGTCCTTCCCAGTCAGTGAGGGCTTTTCTCCCCAGCTGCTCCAGATCCTCACACACACCCCTGGCCAGCCCCAGCTGAAACCTGACTAGGAGGAGGGAGTCTGCAGACACACGGCCCTGGAGCCTGAGACTGATTTGGGTTTTGCCGCCCCGGCTTAATGGAAGTAGGGAGGGGTTCCTTGGCAGAGCCTGGCAATTCCGGGTCTGACGGCTCTGCATCCCCAGGCTTCTCCCTCTCCGAGTCCTGGCAGGAAGCGGCTGCTCTCCCAGGCCCTGGCCATCCCCCTTCTCATCTTTCCTGAACCCGGGAGCAAGAAGGCAGGCTCTCAGAAACCGGGCATCACTTGCGTTCTGTCTGTCAGGCTTTACCTGTGCCCAGACTTCACGCCCGTCTCCTCTCTCCCGAAGCCGAAGGCACTTGGCAGCCAAATCGGCGGGCTCAGCTCCACCCAGTCCCCAAGATCAGTTCTGACTTCGGGCCGGAAGACTCCAAGCTGCTGCCATCCAAGTGTTGATTTGCTCTTGTCACCCTGGCTACTTGTGGTTGTCCCTCATCTCGTGACTCGTTCTGACAGGTGGCTAGTCTGACATACACCTCCATCCCTAAGTCCCCGGCCTTGGCTATTTTCCTGGCACTCAGGCCCTCGAGGGCTGAGGACAGTCTTTGCTTAATTGTCTTGCTCTGGCCTCCAGTCCACCTGGGAACTGTGCCTTGTCCTTTGACCTCACTACTCGCAAAGGGACATCCCCAGAGGGGGTTTCCGGCTTCCCGAAACTTCTGAGTGCTGTCTGGATTTGACTTTCTTCTCGAGCACATGCCTGTGCTCATCTACCCAGCAGGTGACACACAATATTTCCCACGGGAGCCCCAGAGCTAACTTTCTGCCCCACTTTCCTGGGGCATCTTCCTCTATCTCTCAAATTCTGTGCTTCTCCCTGTGATTGGCCATTGGGTTCTCTCCATGGTCTTGCCCCACCTGAGCAGATGAGTCTAATCCTAGATCTCAGAACCCCTGCTGTCTTTCCTGTCCTAATGCAGTTAATCAGTCTGCGCCCAGCTGTGTTCTAAGATACAACTCTGCCTTCCCCTGGGGACACACGATCCTTCTTCCATCTTTTAAATTCCTCCAGAGGTCTCAGTTGGGTAATCAAGAGGTAATCAGGGCATCAGATAGCCAGGGTACAGAGAGAGGGGTTGATGGAGTCCCTTTAGCTATGGTTGGAAAAAAAAAAATCAACAGAAGGCCAGGGCAGCTGTAAGTGATACATGGCGGCCTTGCTAAGTAGGGATCTCAAATCCCTGTGGTCTGAGGACAGATGGCCCATAAACCTATGTGCAGCCTAATTTATATTGGATGGATAGTTCTGCCATGGGAAGGTTATCTTGCTTATGTTGGAAGCAAGGGTGTCCAGTGGGCCTCTCCTCTCTAAAGCTCACCCTGTGCCCACGAAGGGAGCACCAAACTTCCCTCCAAGGGATACTGTTGAAAATCCACCATTTGCAAGCCTTGTCTTAACAGTCCTGACCCCCATCGCCCTTCCTCCTCCTTTATCTGATCTATGCCTGATCCCAGTTTTTGCTTTGCTGCTTTCCTCTTTGCTCTGGTTGTATCCCCAGCTTTGGTGACTCATTTTGCCTGCTTCTAGCTAGCTGCTGCTTTCCTCCCCCACCCCCCACCATCTTATGGCGTTCATTCATCTATTCCTTCTAGATCCTCATTGCCAAGGACCTTATAGTCTAGAAAGAAGACAATCTCACAAATGAGGTAAATGTTTCCCAGGAAAACTTGAAGATTTTATGGAGAGATAGCCAACCTCCTTGGTGGGTTGAGAATGCTTTCTGCAGGAAGGGACTCTGGAAGCAAGGGGAAAAGGCTCTGGGGAAGGAGGCTGTTGTGGGGAGACAGGAAGGGCATCAAGACTATGTCAGGCTCAGTGGAAGAGCGGGGACAGAGGTCATCTTTCTTCTTGGCTCAGCATTGCCCGCACTGTCTACCCAGGAGTAGTACCCAAGTACCCTGGCTCCTTGGCCCGAGAACCTTCTCTTCTGCACTATGTCATGGGAGTCCCTGTGAGCACATTCTGGAATCTCTAGGATCCATCCCTGTCTTGACTTTGGCTCTGGAGGGTTGGAGTGAGTGATAGGAAGGGCATCTAGAGGATTCCACATCTTCATTTTCCATGCTGAGCCTAACCGGTTGGGAATGACGGTTTGTGTCCTCAGGAAGTCTGTCCAAGGCCCTGGCTTTCTTCATCCCCTTCAACCTTGGCTCCGTGAGCTCAACCTTCTCTCTGCCACACGCTCCTGAGGTGAGGCCCTGCATCTAGCGAAGGATCTGGCTCACATGAAGCACAGCACGGATGTTGGCTTCTTTGATTCACTTTGATCAGGGTCAGTATAGACAGGGACAAGAAGAGAAAGAGAAGAGAGGAACCAAAGGAAGATGACTGTGAGGGGAGCCGTGATGTCATTTAAACCTGAACAGTATCTGTGGATAATAAGTCACTATTATCCATCGACATTATCTGTGTAGATAAGACTGCGCAGCTTATTGAAACCTCAGCCATTCATGGTCTTGTCCTGTGCAGGTGTTCTGTGGTCTTTCTTGCCATCTTGTACACCTGGATGGATAGAGCATCCTAGAGAAGACAAGCAGAGCTCCCCGACGTAAGACAAAAATAAAGGCAAGGGATTTGACATTTTTGAGTTGAAAGGCAATAGCAGTCATCTGATAGAAAGGGGCTTTCCTCCGTGGGGATGCCCCCTCAACGCACATTCCCGAATACTCCCAGTCCGATTACGGGCACTGCTGTACTTGATTATGGGAAATCTCCAATTGATAGAAATGTTCAATATTGGGGCAAAGTTGTCATTTCTCTTGTTGCTCTGAAACTTGCCTTCTGAAATCTCTCAGAATAAATCTGATTCCTTTTCCCTGTGATTTCCATTCAGATGTTCCTACTTCCCACTGTTTTGCAGAACCCTACCCTGGAAGCTTAGCTCTGCTCGGGCCCTGGGACTGTAGGACAGAGCTCAGAGGGCCCCTCAACTACCGTCTGTGGTTCCTATGCTACCCTCAAAGCCCCATTACTGGGCCATGACTGTTCGTGAGACTGAGTCAGGCCTTTGGTCCAGCTCCTGTGGCTGGGCTGTATGTCTTCCTTAGATTTCTGCTTCAGCTTCCTGCCTGGGACCCAGGACCTTGGAGTGGGGCAGAAAACCTTCCTAGTACTGGAGCCAAACCCTAGTCCCTATGGACGCGTCTCCCGTATTTGATGCCAAGTGCTTCTCCTTGGCCCCTCGCCAGCTGCCAGACTCCTCTGGTCCTTTCTGGCCCTGCCTTTGACATTAACTTGGGGCATGACCTCTGATTCCCTGCTTCCAAGCCTGAGAGTTGAATACATTTGAGTGTAGTTGTGGTTATACACACTGGTCCCATCTTAGAAAGACCCAGGGGGAAATTTACAGAGTACCAGGAGTGCCCAGGACAGAGCCTTAGATGAAGCAAGCCAGGCTCCTAGGGGGCAAATTGTATGAAGGTATCATGCTTAGGGGCACACCACCACTTGCATGACCCTGAGAGTGATCGCTCCTTACATTTTGTGCCCTAGGAGTCTGACTTACCTTCTCCTAATCCCTGCTCTGCTAGTACCAAGGCCAATCCCCATAAAATCTGATCTATTTGGTCCAGGAAGAGGCCCAGATATTGGCATTAAAAACAACAACAACAACAACAATGAGGCAGGGGTTTAACATGTGCACCCAGAACTGAGAACCACCAGATCCAATGATCTTGTTGGCACTTGTCCTCAAGAAATGTTTTCCAGGACCCTGAGACTCTCTCTCTTTTTTTTTTTTTTAAATTTTATTTATTTATTTGACATACAGAGAGAGAGAGAGATCAGAAGTAGGCAGAGAGAGAGGGGGAAGCAGGCTCCCTGCTGAGCAGAGAGCCTGATGCAGGGCTCGATCCCAGGACCCTGAGATCATGACCTGAGCCGAAGGCAGAGGCTTTAACCCACTGAGCCACCCAGGTGCCCCAGGACCCTGAGACTCTTAACGGTACTTCCCTACCTGTTTGATTCTGGGACTTGGTACTTACTTGTGATACCCTACTCTCTCCCGGCAGGTCTCTCTCCCTTCCAGATCCCAGCCAGGCTCAGTCAATCCCATCTTCCTCCCACGTGGACTTTGTTCTGACCAACTCTTCTTTTTTCCCAGCAAAGCCTCCTTTAGATTAACCAAGGTTCCAAAACTGCCAACCAGTGAGCTCTCCTCTGGACGTATCTCAGGTGCCTGTGCGCCTTTTACAGGATGGGATTTGGAGGGTCTGTGATGCTATAGTATTTGGTATGTTCTTACTTATTCAACAGGAATGGCCTGGGCACCTGTGGTATTTGCTGAGGAGGACAAAGATACATAGATAGAGTTCATGCCAAGAGTTGTTCATGTTCCTGAAGCATAGTCTGATTGTTAACAGGGGTCATACAGAAACAAAACAAAAGACCCAAAGCTTTTCCTGGTAAAATATTTCAGGAAGACCTCTATTGCGACGCGTTCCACCACCTTTACTATGCCGATATTCTGCGCATCTCTGGGAGGGGAACTCAGTATCAAGTGATTCCCAAATACATATGAGCACTGAGCTCCCATTCAACATGGACTATCTTCCAGAAGACACTTTGGAAAAAGCTGTCACCCATCACAGAGCACTAAGTTGGAAATTGGCATTCAGTCGAAACATAAGAACTCTATCCATGTGACCCAAGAGGTTGCATTAGCTTTTTGAGCAGCCTCAACACTGTGGACTCATCACGAGCTGGAGGCTCAGCCAGATTGCATGGGTCTTTCCTCACCCAGCCGTCCTGAAGCAGGTTTCCTCCCCTTTAGAATCTGGGCTATTGAACTTTTGGGAACCTGAGCATAGAATCTATCCAGTTTAGCTTTGTGGGTCTTGGCTCATAGTTAAAGACTCTTGAGATCTTTTTAAATCTGAAGGCTGTCCTCCAATGTATCAGTTTTCCCAGCTGTCTGATGCCTACAACTTACCTCCAAGCTTCTGAAGAACGTGTTGGATGAGACAGTTCGCTGTATCACACCCCTGGAGACTTTCCTTGGAATTGGCTCTGATCTTTTAATCAACACTATTTGGGCTTAAGTCATTGAACAAATCCACCCAGTTCAGCCATCCCTGAGCCCACGACTCTTCATCTGAGTCAAAGGACAACATGAGAGGTTTTGGGAAGCACTTCATGGAAATCCAAATTCCCCTGCTCTACCAGTCTGGAAATACTTCCAAAAAGAAGGCTGACTTCTCGCAAACAAGTCTTTCAAAGAGGATAGCATTTTTAATTTTTGTGATTATAAAAGTAATCTCTGATTCTTATAGAAAATCAAGAAAATAGAGAAAGAAACCTGCCAAGTACTGAAAATAAAATTAAAGACCCCCAATATCTAACCACCCAGAGATAATCTCAGTTCACTTCTACTATGACTCTTTCCAGCCTTTGATTATGCACATATCTTCATTTATTCAAAAATATTTCCTGAGCACCTTCTATGTGCCAAACATTGTTCTAGGTGTAGCAGTAAGTAAAAGAGCAAACCCCCTCCCTCCCTGCAAAAATCTCTGTTTACATGAAGCTTACATTCTAGTAGCAGTTTATCAATGAATGAATGATACTTTAAACACAATCTTTTGTGTTTAAACACAAGATACTTTAAAAATACTCCTCTGCTTTTTTTCTCCCGAGCTGACATTCTATCAAAACAGCTGTATCTGGAATGACTTCATGTTAATTGACCCAAGCCAGCTTCTGATGATTCCTATTTTCCTCACTAACTATTCCCAATGTTCTCTTTACTAGAGCAATCTAGAATTGTGTGTGTGTGTGTGTGCGTGTGTGTGTGTGTGTGTCGGGTGGAATGGGGCATATGACGTGAAGCTCAGCAGCTGTGGTTTCCAGAACGCAGCTCTTCTCTCCGAAAACTGGGATGAACATGCTTATCTCCAGTCACTTGGCCCCTCTTCCCTATTTCTCCCTATTTCTCCAAGATTGCAGATGATACTGTTCCAGTCCTGCTGTCTCAGAAGCAACTTGTTTAGGTTTAACTCGTCCACAGGCATGCTTTTGCTCTCTGTCTGCCCATCACGGGCTTTAGTCTGTTCCTACGTGACTCTATACTGCCTTCCTGGATGGAAGTTAGTCTCCGTGGTAAAGAAGGTAGAAATAAATGGAGCTGAGAAGTCCTGCTCTCTCTCTCTGCTCTCAGTCTGATGTCATGTGCCCCGAGTTGTGGCTCCCCCTTTCCTTCTTCTTGCACTGAGCTTGATGGGGGAGGATTTGGAGGAGTCTGGAGAAAAGCTCTTTTCATTTTCATTAGTTGCAATAACTCCCCTTCAAGAAAAATTCCTGATAGTATTCTTGCAAGAATGAGTTACTGTGTTGCCCTTTTGTATTTGCCTACTCCTTCATTTTACAAATAAGGAAACTGAGGTTTATGTTCAGCAAAGGGCATTGCATAAATCTGATCCCAAGCTGGAATTATAGCATTCACTTGAGTCAACCTTGTCGTATCTGAGAAAGAAAAAAAAAAAAGAAGAAGAAGTCTTGCAAGAAACAGATCACTTGGGGAGGAAAAGGACCTCAGGAGAAATTTAATTGAGAACTCTTCTCATGGGGAGAGGACAATGGATTTCACTGAATGAGCCCCAGATTGAAGCAACTTTTCCCTGGTTGCAGACATCCCACCGGGACCATTCTGGTCTGTTCTGCTTGGGGGAATGGCAAAGCCCATCCCCTTTGCCTTCAGCTTTGGGCCCCCGCCTTGGAAACCAAACAGCTGGTTCTTCTCCATACGTGGCCTCCCCAGCCTAACGCGGCATTAACCGAAGACCTTCCTCAGGGGAGCCGCTAATATCTCTTTGATTGGCTATTGACAGTTATGCTAGGGCTTCTAAGCAGCTCCTTGTTAACCTTGAAGGATGACTATTTTAGCTTTTTTTTTTTTTTTTTTGAATCTCTGTCACCACCTGCAGACAGAAGCAGATGATTTAAGAGATGAGCAAGTAGGAATTTTGTGACCTTCAAGCAGAGATAGCCCCAGAATCAGTGGACACGGTTTAATCGCTCCCTGCCTTGTCTTTCTTTATGTCCTGGCTTGATCTCCAGCTCATTGTGTTAGATAAGAGGTTTCCCATTACCCTTTGAAGGGATGGGATTACTGAGCAAACTCAGAGGCAACTACCAGCCCAGTCTCTGTAAACATCCCTTGCAAATGCCCTGTTAGTTACAGTCCCGGGGAGATGCCACTTGGGCATCGCAAGGGCCATCTTTGGGGGCCTAGGGCGGGAGGGGACGGTACATATAACATAAAAATCAAGTGGATTTAGTCTATTTAAACATACAAATAAATAAAACAGTTTCACTTGTGCGTTTCTAAACCAAGATCAGGAAACCTAAAATTCCCTGTAATAAATAAGAAAATATAAATCTCGGTTTCCGATTTTTTTAACAGCCCAGAGAGCCAGCAGAAAACCAAGAGAAGGAGAAAAGACGGGGGTGAGGGGGAAGGAGGGGGAGAAAACCCAGAGACTTGAGCAAGATCCCGGGGAAGAAGATGAGGGGCAAGCCGAACATCCGCTCTCTCTGAGTGGAGCTGCCTCCCTGACTGGCTCTCTCCGAGATCATATCTCCCTGCCGTTAATACCCGAAGGGGTCCTTTTCTCTAAACGCTATAGGACCAGCAACAAGGAGAGTCAGTTCAGGATTTACTTTGTAGAATGAACACTGTGGCCTATTTATAATCTGCTCTACCTAATATACCAGTGGAACTGTAGTTCTGTCCTGCACCAGATGTCCTGAGATGCTTTGTCCTGGTCAGCTCGGAGCCCTCGTCTCAGGTCCTGCTGGGTCAGCGCTGGCCACAGGTCCTCCTTCTGCATCTCCTGCCAGTGGAATTTGGACCCATCCCTTCCTTGCAGCAATTGTAGTTGGCCTCCAACTGTTCGCTCCAGAGTATACAGATGTCTCCCTGCATTTCTCCTCCTTTAGCTGTCTCTGCTCCGATTTGCCACCATACATATTCATGCAAACCCAAGAATTTCAGGAGGTGCAATCTCTTCCAATGGAAGCCTGTTCCGTGAATGCCTTCTGCAACAAAATGCCTCCACAAAATGTCTGTGAATGTCTTTCCCAGCTGTTGGAGGAGGGGTTTTATCGTCTTCTGCGAGTTTGGGCAGGAAAAGAGTCAGCATTGGGTAAAGAGCTGCCTGGGAGGCTAAATCTTTTCATTAGCAGCCCTTTCCTCTATGGTCACATCCTGCGTCCAACCATCACACGGCCTTCGGCCACAGAGGCTGTGACTGAGGGTTGTTTTATTTTTATTTAATTTATTATTATTTTTTTTTATTTTAAGGGCTGTTTTATTTTAACTACCCATTTTTTCCCTTCTCATTATGCATGGTCTATGCTTTTATATGTCCCCTCGGTCCCTGATCTTGTTCACCGCCCTCCTTGTTGGGTTCTATCAGGAGTCCTCTCTTCCATCCCGATGGCACCCAACTTTGATGCTACCCCAGGCCTCCGGACCTTGGCTTCTCTTCTGCGGAGAACCTCAGCTAAATCCTTGTAGCCTCCCCATCTAGGTCCCATGAATACTCTCAGGCCAAGATCCTCTCAATGCCTGCACTTTCCAGGACTGTAACCAACACCCCTGGACCCCTGACCCCTTCACGTTGGTTCTGACCAACCAGTCCACCCAGGACTGGGTGCAGGCCGGAAGACAGATGTATTCACCAAACTCAGAGGGGCTCCAGAGGGAATGAAATCATGAGGATTCTGAGGTTTGGCTAATGAATCCGGCTCTCTTGGCTGGGGTCAAACAATCCTGGATCAATACTCCCCAAACTTGAGGTAGACAGAAACCCCGGGAGATCTGGTTAGCATTGGGATTCTGACTGAGCAAGTCTGTGGGAGCTGGCCTCTATGCGATGCCAATGCGTCAGGTCCTGCCAGGCTGGGGACCATGCTTCGAGTAGGAAGGGACTGAGATTCCTCTCCCCGCAGGCTGGTTCCTCTGATCTACCCGAGAGTCACCATTTGTAGAACGAGAGTGCGGAACCTCCTGATTGCGAGCCCCGTATGGGGCAAAGATGCCGTGCTCTATGTAATGTGCTCTATCCTGTTCGACTCACATGTCACCTCTTCTCTAAAATCTTCCTCAATTCTCCAACGAAGTTCACACTCCGAGCTCCCTGCATGCTCCAGTGCAATTCAGTTTAAAACAGTTTGATTCAATATAATTCAGAAGCCTTCACTGAACATTTTTGATGTGTCAAGCCATGAGTTTCCTTTTTTAAGGTTGAATACGGGATGAACGCCATTAACAGAAGTGGAAGGTTTGGTTACACGATGGAAGGGTAAACTCGGGCAAAAGAGAACCGAGCTTCCCCCCACCCCACAAACAAATTCATTTTATTTTGTTCCAGAAATTTTCTTGAAAACCAAGTTTATATTTACCGTCCTACGTGCCATGTGCGTGGAGAGGCATGTGGGGTGTGAAGAGGCAGCTCTGTATGCTATCTTCTCGAATGACACCACGTGCATTTAGAGCTCAGTCCCGAAGGTCACTAGCTGTGTGATCTTGGCCAAGTTGCTTAACCTCTCTGGGCCTTGGTTCCCTCATCCTTAAGAGGGGGATGATGATGGCACTTCATAGGGGTGTTATGTCATTAGCGCATTAAATGAGTTAATATTTGTAAGGCACTTCAAATATTATTGGTACATGATAGTTTAAAGAAATGTTGGTCACCAAATACGTGTTTTGCTGGTGTCCCTCAAGAAAAGTCTGGGTTGGAGATGTACATCGGGAGCTGTCAGGAGGTAGGTACTGTTGGGCCTAGGAGCAAAGGAGATCTTCCTGGGAGAATGTAAGCTTCAGGATAAGAGGCAAAGAAAATGGGTTCTTTAGGGAGTACCAATATTTAGAGGGTGAACAGAGGAAGAGAAGGCACCAGGGAGTGATCTCGGAAAGAAAGATGGCCCAGGAGAAAGTGAAATCAGAAGCTGAAAGTGGAGAATCTCAAGAAAAGGGTGGTGGTCAGCAATGACAAATGCCCCAGCAGCACCGAACAGGGTAAGGGATCAAACCAAGCCATTTGCTCATATGGCCAATCAAGCATGTTTCAGGCTACAGATAATTCCTCCTCATATCTGTTTTCTCCCTCTAAGCTGGGAGAACTCAATGAAAGGGACTGAGTCTATTACTCAGCCGTGTGGACCCAGGGGCTAGGGCAGGCTGGAGCATAGGAGGGCTGGCCCACTGCTGTCGGAATCTCGTTTTCGTTGCTGGACTCTCTGATGACTCCTGTTCCTTGGTGGCTCACCTCGCCCTGCTTGTCTAGCGAGCAATGGGACAATAAACAAAGCCAGAGACTCTCAACTCCTGTCCTGTCCTTTCTTCTTCCGAGATCCCAAGGAGAGGGCTAGGCCAGTGTTTCTGGCTCCTGGGTATCCCTTTCACATGAACTTGGGTCACTGCAGAAGTTGACATGGGGTCATATTAGGTCTGGGGTTTGGGAGAGGTGGCCGGTGAAAATCTCAGGCAAGATGCTCTTCCTGGCGTTCCTATCTTCGCCAGACAGTCATGGCGGCTCTTGCTTTCAGCCCAGCGCTCACTAGCCAGGTCCCACAGCTTGCATGCTGGTTTGCGGTCTGCCTCCTCCAGCTCCCGGGTGACAGCTGTCTTTGCTCCTGGGAGACCACGTGTTGATGCTGCCGAGGGGGGCATTCCCCTACTGGGTGGCAGATTGGGTCAGCTGATGCTCTGGACCCTCCCATCTTTATGCTTCTAGGAGCATGGGCCACGCACAAGGTGATGGATTGGGAGAGCAGAGCCCAAGAACTTGTCTGGGGAGAGGCAGATGATGGCCGAGCGGGGAGCCCTGGGCAGGCAGCAGACAGACGGGTCTGTGCTGGGTGTTGAGGCGTCAGCAGGGCTGTAGGATTAATTGAGACTGGTGAGGAGGGGGATGGTGAGCCTCAGGAGGGAGGTGCCTGGGTTATAGGACTGCAGAGCCCCCTGCTGAGAACCCAAGTCCCTCAGGCCCAGGGTCAGAGGGAGGAAGTAAAAGGGGGCAGGGAGCCCTGACTCGCGCGCTGGTGTTGACAAATAGGCTGGATTCCTTTCACTCCGCTGGACTTTGCCCTTTCGGGATGTACAGCCAGCGTCAGCACACCGCTAATGGGGCTTTGAGAGTCTCCTTTTGATGAGCGCGTCCCAGAAAGCAGGTATTAGCCGTTTCTGCTGGGGAGGCAATGAAGGCATTTGCAGCTGAAATCGGCTTTCCTGGATGCCCTAATAAAGCAGAGACTTTCAAAGCCCCATTAGCAGTGTGCTGACTGCAGCTTTACATCTGTACTGGCCCCGCTCCGGAGGGGGGCGTGGGGCGCTCAGGTCCCAGACCCTCACGGAGGACCAAAGACAGCGCCTTTTCCATCCACAGGCTGCAAGCTCCCCGGAGTGGAGAAGTTTCTCCCTATCCTGGGGTCCCGGTATGGTGCGGGGCACAAAATAGACTCTCAATAAATCCTTCGGAATTGGTAACTGGGAATCGGGAGGCTTGGGGGGTGGGGTGGGTCTTCTGCTAAAGGGAGTTAGAACATCACATTATGGACAACTTCAGACCTGGCACCGGCCCCCGGGAGCACTCAGTATGTGTCTGAGATGGGTGAATGACAGGTGGCTTGTGGGGAAGGAAGGGAAGGGACAGTGTGGAAGATCAGGAAGAGTGGCTCTTCCCCCCCCCCACCCCTGCCCCACCTGCCAGTAGGAAAACTCTATTTCTTTCTCAGCCAGGAATCCCTGAACTTTTCCACAAGTAGCAGACCCCACAGCCTCCATGGTTCCCCAGAATGAAACCAGAGGACCTTTCCCTTGTTTGGTCTCAAAGGCGCATGGGGACAGAGGGGCCCTTGTCGCCGGGCTCTTTTGTGGGTTGTGTATGGCAAGGAACTAACATAGACAGGATGCTCTTGCTTCTGGGTGAGGTAGCTGAACCTTTCGGAAGTTCTGTGCCTTGTCCAGATTCCCACGGATGTAAACGGCGGAGCCAGAATTCACATCCAGATGGGGCTGCCAGTTTCCCTAGGACCTCAGAGCCCAGTGAGACCATCAACCATGTCAACTGTTGTTGGACAGCCTCCTCTACCTGCCTGACCCCTGTGCACACACCCTGGGGCGGGTGGCCATCTGCATATGGATGGTTTGAAGTGTTCATCGATGTCTTCCTCCTCCATGACCCAAAGCCAATTCTCGGGGTGGGGTGGGGGTTTGGGGGGTGGCCTGGTGCAGCTGCCCTGTGAGGCACCAGCCTCCATCTGACCAGACAGCATTTGTCCAGGTGGGGGTATGCCCACCAGACTTCTCATCTCCTTCTGAGAACCTGCGGTTTCAGACGAGACCTTCCAAGAAGCTCCGGAAAGGGAAATAAATAATAAATAAATAAATAAATGGAACGAAATAAATAAATAGGTAACTATGCCATCGGCCGGGGCCGCCCACCCTTACTATGTTTATCCCGGCTGTTTGTTGGACTCTTTACACGCCCGGTCTCGGGAAGGTCTTCCGTAACACTGGTGTGTGACTGGCTCTTTGCCCTGTCGTTCTGCCATTTGAATATTTCCAGGCAGGATTTAGTCACTGCACATCTTTGAAGTCCTCTAATCAGAGAAATTAACTCTCATCAGACACAGGAATTAATCTTTGTTAGTGTTGTTGTCAGTCTAACTTTGCCTTCCTCAGTGCCAGACGTGGACGGGGCGCCCTACGAGGGAGCTGCCACCGCCGAAGGCCACGGTCCCTACCGCGGGCCTGCAGGGAATGGAGGCTGGCCTCTCCTACTGTCCAAGTGGGGAGGTCCGCGGGACCCCTGAGGGGGTCCACTTTGGTGTTCATGCACGGAGCAGCGCTGTGTGCAGGCTTTCAAAACCATTGAGTCACTAGTGGGTATGAATGATGCCATGGGCGGTCCTTGGGGAAAGAACAAAATGGCAGCTCAGATGTTGGCACATGATGGGGGACTTCTCTACCAGTCCCCCGTTTGTTAAAAATCCAGATACATCTCTGTATCTTCAACATCCTTCCGTGGGGGGGAGGTGTTTGTGATGGGGTGAAAGCGGGGAGCAGAGAGGGTGGGGACAGACCCTAGGCTGCATTTGTGAAAAGTTTGGGGCCGACATCTTTGTGCCTAGAGAACATATAAAAATCGAGGAATATCAGATTGCCTCAGAGCAAATAAACATGACGTTAATAGAGACCTCCATAATACAGATGTCATATCCTCTCATTGGCTCATGAAAAATGTATTACAGAGAATTGTCTGTTAACGTCACACTTACTCACGGGGCAGGGCTCGCTTTTGTTCATGTCAAGCTCTCAGTGCACTCGTCAGTAGATATCACTCGTCATCCGCATTCCACAGCAGAGTTTCATTTCAAGTAACAGCCTCCTCCTGCATAGATGCTTCTTTTTCATTGTTCGAAGACCTGAGCATCTCTGAGCCCAGGGATCAGGAGAGATGCTGTCCATCTTGCTTTGGCACAGTGTATGTACTCTGTGCCCTTGGAAAAGTCACTTCCCTCTCCATCCCCGTCTGCAAAATGTGGTTCTTAGACAAGGTCTTTTGTGAGCCTTCAAGTCGCTTCTGAGAACTTCGAGCAGGGGAATGACCTTAGCTATTCCTAGTGCAGAAGAAAGGGGATCAGAGGGTCGGTTTTTTTTTTTTTTAATAATTTGGGGCACAGCGGCCAGAATTTATGCCACTTGCATGACCACATGTCAGAGCCACAGGAGAATCCCACCTGGATAGGGCTCTCTGTTTCACACTCCCCATTTCTTGGATGATTGCTTTCTCTGCTACTGGGATTAAAAGAAAGAAAAAAACCGTCAGGACAAGTCACTTTCTCATTGGCCTGTGACATGCTACACGGACCATCTATATTACAGATGTACCCATGGATGCCGCCAACGTTGATTCATACCTTGGTGACCTCATGGATCACTGACAGCCGGGCCACCTGGCAGTCTGCCTGGAAGTCACCAGGGCCTGTCGGGAGCCCCAGTCGCACCTCCATTTTGCAGGTGACCACTGGGCCCGGCGGCTACCCTTGGGTTTCCAGCCTAGTATCGTCTAAGGAACAATTGCATCCTCAAATCCAAAGTCAGGAATTCTAGGAGGATCAGTGCCCCTCACAGAACAGAGTGGTGACTTGCAGAAGCACAGTGAGATAACAAAGTCTCTTTCAGACAACTTTTCATAATCCAAAGCCCTAGGTAGCCAATAAACAATGCATGGCCGGCCAGAGTCCTTGCTGTTTGGTTGGCGGAAGCATTCATCGTGAGGCTTCCCGGGTATCTTAATCCGGGGGAAGGAGGATTCTGACCACTTCTGCATAGTGTAGCGTAATCTGTGGGCCTCACGACACCTTTACTTTGTGGTCCTTGTCTCCTTGGGTGTCACGAGGGAAGGTGAGTTGTTGTCTCTGGTTTTGGACACTTGCTTTTTTTTAATCTTTTTTTGCTGCCTTTGATTTTTACTTTTGACTCCGGGGAAGGCGGGTCGTCATGGACAGAGCCTTGTGCCTGGTTTCGCATGCTGTGTGAGGAGTGTAACTCTGAGCACTTACCAGCGGGTTCACGGCCAAGGTTACCAGATCTCCCTTCTTGGCCTTCATGTTCAAATGATCTCATCAGATCAAACAAGGAACAGCACTGCAAAACACTCCATGCCCCCTCAAAACATGACTTCTTCCTCCACCATCACAGTGCTAACTTCCCCTTCCCCAAGTGGAGGATAGGAGATTGGGGAAGGATTAAAGGAAGAGGCTGAGAGATACGCGTCAAGGTCATTCTAAAATATAATATATATATAATACATAATATATGTAGTTATAATATATAAAATATAGAATATAATACACATATACTATTAATATATAATGGGATTAAAATAAATTAATAAAAATTATATAATACAATCTGTATTATATTATTATACAATATAATATTACATTATTCTATTATATAGCATATTACATATAATATATTTATGTACAGTATTATATAATATATTTATAATAATGTGTTTAATTATTAATTCTATTATTAATTATATGCTATTACTATATAATATAAATAAAAATATATATATAATGGGACTAAAATAAATTTAAAGTACGATTTCTCTCTTTCCCTATGGTTTTGTGAGAGTCAGCGAACAATGCCATGGAGAAAAAAAAGCAGTGGTTTTGAAATAGGATTGGAATTTGTGTTTCCACCATCTATATATCCCTATTTACAAGTCCGTAAAGTAGAGATAATAACACCTTCATTCTCATTGTGAGGTTTAGGGTGTATGTAAAGAGCATGGCACACAGTAGGTGTATGTAAAGAGCACAGCACATAGTAGGTGTTCCATAAACATAAGGGCTACTTCTACAGGAGCATAATATCTTCAGAGACATGCGACGAGGCTCCTCTCGTCGCCCTTTCTGTCCAGATGTGCAAAGGACCGACAATCTAGGTTAGTAACAGATTTGATCTGTGAGTGGCAGGGAGGGCAGATTTTCCTGCCCGGCAGCTCCCAGCGGCTTGTGAGGGAGATGGGTGACCGCCTCGCTGCTGGTGAGGAAATGAACACTTCTTGTATTTTTCTAGGAAGGGAGAAATAGTGGTGGCTTGGGTCCTGCAGCAGGAGATTTATCTGGCTTGAAAAAGAATAGTGGCCACAATCCCTTCTCAAAACCCCCTCGGGGCCAGATACACTTGCGAATTCAGAATTTTTTAGATTTTAGAAAAGGAATACTGTACAGTTACTCTATATTATGTGATACCTCCCGCAGAGTCAGGAGCAGCAACTTGTAAGGAAAAACCATCCAGACTTGTACAGCAAATATTCATCCTAAGTGGGATAAATGAGATCTCCAAAGAAACTCAGGTCAGTACGGGTCAGGTTTTACTGCCAAATAAGTTATGAGAAGTCTTTCCGTATTCAGGGCTTTTTGGATTTCAAAATTGCAGACTGTTGATTTATAATGATACTAGAGGAGACGATAAGTAATAACAACAGTTACATTTAATAAGTGTTTTCCTGGTGCCAGGGACTCTAAGTACCTTATGTATATTTTCTTATTTGTTGTCTAATGACTGTCCTGGGTGGTCGGCGTTATTATCTTCCTTGTAGTGAAGAGGAGAATAAGGCTCTGAGATACTCAGCGACTTGCCTCAGGTTCTTCAAGCGGCCGATGGGAGCTCTGGGTTCTGATCCTAGAACGAGCGGATTGCGGGGTCCATGCTGGCGGACTACAGTAGAGGTTGCCTTCCCCTGGAGTCTGGAGACTTTGCCTCGTGCATGATGGACTATGGGCGAGGATGATTTAACCAGGTGCCGAACATCTTAAACTGGCCAGTAGCCGAGATATGAAGGCACGAGAGGCAGAGGGGGCGTGGATGGCCCACATCCGGCCATTTCAGTGTTGGTAAGCAGGCCATAGAGATGCCCGCCCAGCCCAGACAGACTTTGACCTTGGTCTGGTCTCCTGTCCTTGAGGAAACTCTTCCTTCAGCTTCAAGTGGCCTTCTTCTGAACTCAGCTGTCCCAGAAGAGTAAGTGACCTGTGTCAGGCCCAGACCAGGCCTCATCTCTGTGTGTGACCTCTGTTGTGTGGGTAGAGTACTACAGAGGGGAAAAAAAAATCCTAATGAGCCTTAATGTGGGAGGAAATGGCCATCCTAAAAATAACGCCAGGCCCTGTGGGGTAATGACATCATTAGCCAACTCCAGCCTTGAGGGACTCTAAGCACTTTTGACTAGACATTTTATTTTAGCACAAGATGTATCAAGTAGATCTATTATGCTTGTCAGCCCAAGCAAGGGTTGCAAGGCAAGAAGCAAGTGAAAGGCGCATGTGAAGGGCCTTGAAACTTCCTTTAATCACATTTTCCATAATTGGAAGAGTTGCTATTTCCGAATCTCTGGCTGGGCAGTCTTCATGACCACAACCAAACAGATCTGGGAAGAGAAGAAATTCTACTGTCTGGACAGGACCTGACATTTTCACTTACTTCTAAGCCTTGGGGAGGAGGAGGGACCCGGGGAACAGGATTGACCAGAAGCTGTGGAGAAAAAACTGAAGTAGATGTTGTGGAGAATTCCTCCCCACACTGTCCCCACTGTCCCCACACTGTCTCCCCACACTGTTCTTCTGCTCTCAGCTGACGAGGGATCAGAAGGCGTCCCCCTTCCCCTGGTCCTTGGCCTCACTGCGCCGTGCCTGAGACAGCCCGCCCTTCTTTTGACCTCCTCTGCTGGACCGTGAACTCTGCGAGGCCGGGATCGGGCTCATCCCGACCTTCATTCCCAGTGCTCAGCGAAGTGCCTGGCAGGTAGTAAAACCTTCCAGAAAAAAGCATAGTTGTGAAGTATGCTCTGGGCTAGGAGAACCCCAGGCTCCCCTCACGGAAACAGTAATGGGACACTTCAGATCTCTTGGCTTCACAGAGGGACCCGCAGAATAAATGACATCACACTTCATTGCGTTTCCAAGGCAGGTCAGCCCACTGTGGAAACTCGGACTTGAAGGGGGGGTTTCCCCTTTCCCATTGCATGGGTCCTGCAGTGAGTGTGGCCGAGGGACGGCTGTGGATTCACCTCCCCGGGGGGGGGGCGGGAAAGGCGAGGCGTGACCACTCTTTGTCCCTGGCCACGTGCTTGTCTCTCCCCAGAACAAAATGTCTGTTTCTGCTGCTTCCCTCTCTCCCTCCCTCCCTCCTGTGCCCTCCTTTCCCACTTGCAGTCCTGCTCAGGCTTCCCTCTCTTTGCTCTGGCCCCCTGGGGCCTGTCATAATTAGAAAAGGAGGAAGGAGGGGAGCCATCCAAGCCCACCAGGGCTTTTGAGGGAGCTGGGACTGCGTGCTGGGGACCCGGGGCTGCAAAGGTTTCGTCGTCTTTCTTCTTTCCCAACCACAGTACCTGCCAACACGGGCAGGCCCTGCGCAAAGTCAAGGAGGGGGCAGTGCCGGAAACACAGGGCCTTGAGCGGAGGGACACGAGAAGAAAAATGCAAGTGCGTGAGTGTGCGTGTAACGATGTGTATGACCGTGGTGTGGATTTACTGTGTGTTGTGCCCCCTGCTCAGATGGGGGAGCCACGCAGAAAAGGTTTTTTTTTGGAAACTCTATGTCAACTTTGGGAGAACAACTTCTCTAGGGACTCTCTGTATACGGCCGCATTCCCACCCTCTTCTTTTGCCCAGGAATGAGCTGAGGATTCCTGGAGAGAGCTCAGAGCTCTTTCTCTGAGTCCTCGCACGTAGGACACGGATGCAGGTTTTTCCAGCTTCTCCTGTGCCACAGTCACACTCTTGTGCTGGCATTTTCCTGGGCAATGCTGAAGGGATCATTAATCTGTCTCCTTGCTATTTTTCTGCCCAGCCCAGGGGACAACTCTGGCCTATAAATCAGCTCAGTACGGAGTGGGAAAATCCAGGAAGGGTTACAATAAGGAGGAAAATAGCAACTCAGAAAGGAGATAGACCTGGTGTGAGACCCAAAAAGTCCAGGCAGCAAGGGGGACGGATCTTTTGAGGAAATAACATGAAGAGGAAGAAATGTGCACCAACTGGGCAGGGCCAGATCTGGGACAAAGGAGATCTAGAATCTGGTCTTCAAGATGTTATTCTAAGCTTCTTGCCTCAGCTAATCTCTCTGGGCTACAACTAGGCCATCTGTTAAGGTGGGATCTCGCCGTGCCCTCACTTGGCGTTATGTGTCCCTGGGAACTAGAGCATGTGCAGAGAAACAAAACAAATTCCTACATGCAAACTGTTCAAAGCCTCCATATTTGCTCATGCCAGTTCATTAATAAAAAGAACCCCTGGTGGAGATTTCTAAACAACGCCGGAAGTGCAGGGAGGTAGTAGGGCCAGGGGGAAGGGCATGGGGGGAAGCCAATTTCTTACTGACTGTCTCTGGATTCCAATCCACTGACCTTGGCCACCGATTCTGTTCTCTCTCCAAGATCAGTTGGAACTCCAAACTTCCGTGGCGATAGTTGTGGTTGTCACCACTGTGATAAGAGGCACCCACATTTTTCTCGTGACCTTTCCATATCTTGGTTATCGTTGACAGGCACCACATCTTGAAGGGAGAGGGGGATGCCTCAGCAGGAGTCCCTCTCTGTGGGTCCCAGCTCTAGCCCATTGCTCTCCAGGCACGCACTTGACCATGCATCCCCTCTGGGGGTCAAAGTCTGCTCTAGGGGCTTTTATATTTGGAGAGGCAGTTGGGTGGCTTAAAGAACTCAGGCTCTGAAAATGGAGAGATTTGCTTTTAAAGGCCACCCAAGAATTAGGGGGCCCCTGGGGAGATCTTTAGCCTGTATGAGGCCCTGTAACCCCAATCTGTAAAATGGGATCACAATATACACCTTGTTGGTTTTTTGTGAGCTTTAACGTGGCACAGAGAGCCCACCGCCGAGCGGTAGTTACTGCTCTTACTGGACCATCGAAAGGGAAGCTTGGGAAGCGGAGAAGAACAGTGTGAATGAATACAGCCCTCAGGCAAATGTGGGAAGTATGTGTGTGCATGCGTGCACGGGCATGGGTCCGACTGTGTGTATCTGTGTGTGTAAGAATGCGGGAGAATATGTGCCCATGTGCGTGCATATGCATGTGTGTTCACCTATGTAGCTGTGTGTGAGCATGTGGATGGTGTGATGGGGGTTACACACTTAGTAGTTCTCCAAATGGACTTCGCCTTCGTCTTCGCTTCTCTCTCTGCCTGGAATGTCTCCTCCCACAGTCCCCGGACTACCTGCTCATTTATTTAGATTCAACGCAGGTCATCAGCTCTGGGTAGCTCCCCGAACGGCTTGGGAGGACTGGGTCACTCCCCGTTTTCCTCTCCCTTCAACTAGGGAAGCAGCAGCAGGTGGAGGGGTGACAGAAGGCGCTCTCAGCTCACAAGGCATGGATCTGAATTTCAGCTCCTCGGCTTGTAGCTAAGGGATCTCAGATGGGTTACCTGACCTTGAACTTCGGGAACCTCGACTTCCTGATCTGTAACATGGAAATAAATAGTAATAGTGCCTTCCTCGCAGACTTGATAGGAGGATTAAACAACATAATGCTTTAGAGCATTTCCCACAAATATAATGGTGCAGAGTGAGTGCTCAGTCCACATTCAGTAACCCCACTTCTCCTACTGGTATTTTGCCACATAGTATTATGATATAAGACTGTTTCGTGTTCGTATTCATTTCCTGAAATCTGTGAACTCCTGGAAAGCGGGGACTCTTCCTCCAGCCCTCACCAGTAGCCTGACACCCAGTAATGGCCCAGTAAATGTAAAGGGAAGGCAAGTGTGACTTATCCCCTCTTCGCTACTTCTCATTTGTCCCTTCGGAGGCCCCTCGGGTACCGGGACCATCAGAAGGCAGGCTTGGGGGCAAGAGCGCAGCTTCATTCCCATACAAAAGACATTCTCAATCAACACACAAAGATCAACGCTGTATCTATACTTAGCAGGCATTCTGCTGGCACATTTTTCACATCCCCAGGGCTATTTCTTCCTGCAGTTGTCTTCAATGGACTCCATTGAAACACTAGAAAGCCCCTTCTGGTCTGTCAATGAGTCAATGAGCACAAGGCCAAAACCCGGGTAAGACAAGATCCTACTGTTGCTGCTCCATAGAAAGCGGCTTCAGCCACGCCGGTCTACTCATTCCTCAAAACACGCAATGGCAAACCGAAGTGCACCCACCTCACCGTAGACAACTGCCCCCCGGACGCCGAGCGCGGAATGCATACAGATGAACCATTGTGTAGAACACAGGCTATTGGATTCCCTAACTGATTATCCCAACTCCGTTTTCTCCCATCCCTCCATCTTTCAAAGGGATCTGCTGGGGAACCTGAGCCTTTCTGGTTTCTAAGGCGGTCTATGTGGAGGCAGTGTCTTCCAAGAGATTAGAATGAAATCGTGCTCTCTTAGACCCAAGATGGCACTCGCAGGACCCTGGGGGACCTAGAAGCTGGCTAGTCAGAGCATTTCCTATGGTTCTACTATTATTTAGTGCATGGGCCAAGATTTCTGTTCCGATGCCCTGCTCTGGGATTTTCTCCCACTCTATCATTTTCTGAGCTGCCTATCTCAGATGACCTTTAAAACCCTTGCAGTTGGGACTACTGCCCTGAAACTCATCAGTGATGGAGTCTCTAAGATGGACTCATATTTGCCTTCCTTCCCGGGGCTGGTTCCATCTCTACACATCCCTCTGCTCGTTGCAAGAGTCTTGCTACATAGAGGTATCACGTGATCTCTGATCTCTAGAATCCCTCAGACTTTCCTTTGCCCCTGCCCAGTTTTGTGTGAACAGACCTAAACACCCAAGACTCTTTGGGTCCACCCCAAGGTCCCTTCCGGCCAGGTTTGGCCAACGGCTCTCAGAGCCCCTAGGATGACACGAAGCGATGGAAAATCTCAGTGACTACGAGCTCCAATGTTCCCTTCTAAGGTAGGTTAAGGGGCCATTCCTGAGCAAGACGTCTGGCTGAAGATGCATGCGTGCGTGTGTGCACACATGAGTGTGAAAGAGAAAGAGACGAGAATTCAGTTTCTGATATGTTCAAAGTGAGGAAGATCATGAAGAATGAGACTGGGTGGGAACCGAGGCCCGGGCCCTCAAGGTGCCCAGGGTTCGTGGCCGAGGCAGTGGGAAAGGAGCTGCCGCGGAGTCTGAGAGGAAGTAGCTAGGGAAATAGAAAGAGATTTTGAGAAGAGGGGCCTTCCCCCAGCCATGAGGGAAAAGAATTCCAAGAAAGAGGAATGTTCAGTAGGGTGTGGCCAAAAAGTGACTGTGGGGTTTTGTCACGGAAAGGCCCTGGTGGCTCTGGAAAGGGCTGTTTCAGTGGCCTTGGGGCCAAAGCCAACTGCAGTAGGCTGTGGGGTCTGTGAGGGGTAAGAAGTGAGGCGCTTTGGAGAAGCTGACCGAGAAGTCACGAGGTGGGATCCCGGAAGCTAATGAGGAATGTGGGCTGCAGGGCTGGCTGCCTTGACTTTCCTTTGAATGGAGGAGACCTGAGAATTTCGGAGTCTTGAGGAGAGTGGACAGAAGGACTGAACTAGAATGAGTAATAGTCAGGGAGGATGGAGAGAGGTTCCTGGTGAGGCAGCGGGTGGGGGGATGCCGAGCACAGGTGGCCAGCTAACCCTTCGGCAGGAGAGGGACCCTCTGTGCCTTTGGACTAACAAGCAACCAACCATTAGACAAGGAGCGCGGCCAGGAGGATGTCAGGTGGTGGATTGGTGGCCTACACTCTAACATTTGGCAGAGATAATCCTCACAGACAAATTAGAGTTGCCTGAACTTGAAGTATCTAAATAATGAAACTCTCCAAGTGGCGTTTCAGGGGTTCTGACCCACATTCGCAGTGACCCAGGACGGGGCCGCAGGGAGCGCCGGTGACCCTGAAATGCCACCACATGGCTCCTGCCTCGTGTTAACGGAAGATGTAAATCTTTCCAGGGGGAGAGCCCACCCTGGGAGGGTTGCTCTCCGGGGCGGGGGTGTGCGGGCAGGGGCTTCCCTCGGGGGACCGGCGGCGAGGCTCCACCGACGGGGCCTCTCCTTGACCGCTGCCATTTTTCTTCATTATCTCTGCTATGTCACCCGTCATGTTGTCAGTTTCCTTTCAGAATGGCGATAAATGGCGCCTCTCATGTGGTGTCCTCAGGGGACACCTGTTATTTATTTCGATGATGGGCAAGATGCCATAGCTAATTAAGAAAAATTGTGGGCTGCCCACAGCCAAGCCGTAGTTCCTCATCGGCTTGGCCCCACAGCCCTTCACCCCACATTGGGGCGAGTCCCCCACCAAGAGCTCGAGGGGGCAGGAGACAATGAATGATGACATCACTCTCTCCCACTACCCCTAAAAAGAGTTCCATACCTGTCTTCCTGTGGAACTACAGGGGGACTCACAGGCCTACCCGGCCACCTCGGCAAGGCCTCAGGCTTCCGTGGGGAGGGGAGGCGATCAAGTCCTTCCCTTCTGTCCACCCTGAGAAGCCCGGAGACTCGGCCAGCAGTGCTTTCTCCTTCATGACTTGGCAGGGAAGCAAAGGCCATTTCTGTGGCCAGGGCCTCCCGGACACGATGACCCAGATAACTCAAATGACACTTAGCTTGGTGTCTGGACGACCTTAGTTAGCCTGGTCTGTTCCTCAGAGCAGCAGACATTGCTGGCCCTACCCATGGGAGGCTAGGTTCTTCGGAAGTCTCCAGATTTCTGGGCCCTGTTGAAAGAAGTAGAAAGTTTCCATCTGTGAGTGGAGAAGATCTCACTCGAGAGAGGCAGCTCCTTGCCCTCTGGGGCCAGAAAGGTGAGAAGGGGGCCCAGTTGGAAGTGGGAAAGACACCTGGGGGCCGGGAGGTATTAGAACAGGGTGCAGAGGGGACGGGAACCGAACTTTCCCTAAGAGCGTATCGCTGGTCCTGGAAGGTCTGAGTGGAGGCTTGCCCTGGACCAGCAAATGAGCTGGATGCTTGCTATGCTGTGTGGACTCTGGGTATTTTGGAATTCTGGGCCGAAATTTCATTTACCTCTGGGTGCCTGAGTCACCTCTGTGCCTCGTGGCCCGTCTGGGGTGCTGACAAAAGAAAGAGGCACAGAGTCGATGGGAAGGGCAGGGGAGGAAGGTAGGATGGCGCTGGGAAGAGGGCTGGCTGGAGGTTGGGTCCAAGGCCGGCGCGAAGGCGCCAACTGCGCCCCGAATGGGAGGCGGCAGAAACCCGAGCCTCGGGCCCCGACCCGCACTATCAGGCTCATTGTGCCTTCTCGCTCTGTGGGGTTTGCTCGGCTTCCAGCCTCCCCGCTGGCCAGGCTATCAGAGCATTGCCCCAGAAGAAATTACACTGTAGCCTGAGAGCAGGCTGTTTCCTGCGCACTGGGACCCAGCGCCTCCCCCTTCTATCTCATCTTTGGTTTCACGTGGTGCTTGCTTTACCGCCGAGCCCGGGAGACAAAGGCCCCCTGTGTGTGCCGCCTCCTCCCGCTGCCCTCCGTGGCCGCCCCCTGCCCCCCACCTCGCCCCGACACACTCCGGAGGGCCCAGACCAGCAGCCCGCCGAGACGGGTCCGGCTGGGCCTGGCAAGGCCCCGGCGGCGCCAGGAACTGCAAATGCCTCCGATAGGAACCCGAGGGGCTAATTGGAACGCACATTGCAACACTACTGAAGGAAATAACAATTTTGCTGCATTTCTCTGACTCCCCGGGTCCGGGAAAGAAAACATCCGGGGGTGGGGGTGGGGGGAGAGGGACAAAGCAGAAAAGGGGAAGGAAGACGCGTATGGATGCGTGGGTTTGGAGGCCATTCGGCCCAGCCCAGGCCAGCGGGCCGGGCCTCACTGTTTTTGGCTCCCAATCTCACCTCCACGCAGCTTCCTGGTCAGTGGCAACTTGTAGAAACCTCTGGGAATCCCCGAGAAGATCCTTATATTCTAGATCTAGATCCTAAGGAGAGATTAGGGTTTCCCTTCTCCCAAGGCCCGCTGGACACCGGGCGGTGAGACCCACGTGCAGTGAGGAAGGCCCCCGCTGTTGGGGAATGAGCAGAGGCCCTTGTCCTTCCTGGAGGGCCCAGCCTTTTGAAACCTTCAGACACCGTGTTCTGTTATTTTTCTTAGGCGACTGTGCCTCTGAGCATTGACCAGTTCTTGTAGGCTCTACTGTTAGCCCGCACAGGCTTGGTCTGAAGCAGAGGAAGGGAAGACACAGCCGCGGAAAACCGACATCTCTTGCAAACTCTAGGGACCCAAGAGTCATCCAGCAGGTTTGGGATTGTGACTTTTATCACGAGGAGCATATTGTAGAACTAATGTGGGAGGCTGGGCCCAGCCCGGGGGCCGGTGGCAGGGTCATTGGTCGGCACCGCAGGGTCAGACCCATCTGTAACTGCAGCTTTGCTGGTCTCTGCTGTCGTCCGAGGTCTCGGGACACCAGCGGCAGTTACCGTCTTGCTCCGGGTGGAAATGTGGAGTCTAGCATGGCGGCTTTTCTGAATCTCCACGATTCTGGAAAACGTTTCTCTGTGATTAGGATTTTCTCCCCGAGTCCCTGAAAGAAGGAGGAAAGACGGCTGTATTCTTTTCTCAATTCAGTTTATTTAGCGAGAACTGGGCCTTGGCATGGCTCTGAGAGCTCACCGGACAGAGGGTATTTTTTTCTCGCCCTACGCGGCAGGCATGTCTGCGTAGCTCTGAATGCCGACTGCTGTGCAGGTGTCCGGCTTCCCAAGGTGAGGTCCCTGACTTCAGGGAAGATACAATTTGATGCAGGAAACAGACATAAAAAAAATTAACTATGATCGAAGGCTGAATGAAGTAAGGGTTGAACGGCAGCGTTGGAAATGACCCGTGCCTGGAGATTCGATCGGTGGCTGTCTGAGTCTCGGCTGAGTTTCTGGCTCCCGGGGAGGAGTGGGCCTTTTCCTCCACTTCTTCTGAGCGAACTAGGTATCACTTAACATTTAATTCCTTCCTCCGAATGTCTGCCCTATTCCTCCTGCCAAGAATACCTTGACATGGTCTTCTTTCAACCAAATGACAGTAATGATCATTTCCGAATGCCCAGGGCTTGACAAGTCTCTTTAGGTCTTGGAAGAGTCATTGTACTAAGTGGGAGAACCTGGATTTAGACCCCAGAGTGTCTCATTTTTAAGTGCTCCTATATCACTTTGCTTGCGTATCCTATTTAGGCTTGAATTTAACTACTTAAAACCATTTTGGAATGAGATGGGTATAAATAATTTCTAAAAATTCTTCCATAATTCTTTTAGGGATCTTAGGAGTTAGATCGCAATATTCACTTTTTTGGGCAGTAGACATACTCAACCTCATTTAAAGTTAAGATAGCAAACCGGATAATTCCACGGTGCTTTAAATTTTCCAAAGGAGGGACGCCTGGGTGGCTCAGTTGGTTAAGCGGCTGCCTTAGGCTCAGGTCGTGATCCCAGGGTCACGGGATCGAGTCCCGCATCGGGCTCCTTGCTCAGCGGGGAGCCTGCTTCTCCCTCTGCCTCTCTGCCTGCTTGTGCTATCTCTGACAAAGAAATAAAATCTTAAAAAAAAAAAAAATTTTCCAAAGGAGCTTTTGCATCTCCATTTCTTCCAATTAACCACTTACGTATACAGTGGGATGGCACCAACATTAGTTACCCCCAAATATGGCATCTCGTCAAGTAACGTTGAATAATGACTAGCTCTAACTGATGACAAGCACTTTCCGGAGTGCTTACATATATTCATTTATGAGAACGTATAAGGAGTCATAGTTGTGACCAATTCAGAGATGGGGATACCCACTGCAGAGAGGTGAGTAACTCGCCCCAAATCATCGCCCCGTTTGTCTTTTAGGTGTTATGACACACTAAGGAGAGCTCCTTTGGCAATTTTTTGAGTCAGGTTTCCAGCTATAAGGGGTCAGCTTTGCATCCCCGTACCCAGCTAGCTGAAGATCCAAACCTTGTATGTTTGGCTTATTTCTTAGGGGCTTCCAGGGGCAAGAGGTGTTTTAAGTCTTAAGTGGCAATCGAGTGGCTTTAGACCAAAAAGCTTAGAGATTAAGTTGTATAAGAGCATGGCATCTGGGGACAACAGGGCCCTGTAGGGGCGGCTACAGGTGCAAGGGTAGAACAATGTAGATGAGTAGGGCAGTAGCTCCAAACGACGGCGTGTGCCAGGTCTCCTGTGCAACGCCAGGAAATGATCACGTTACTCCGAAAGCAGTGTGGGCCTCCTGCAGGGTTGCAGGGAGGGGACTTTCTTTCCTGTTCTGCGCCAGAATCAGAAATTGCTCTTGTATCCACATGAGGGATGAAGTAGAAGAGACAGCTAGCTGCCTTTAGGACGCTGTTGTGATGATTCAAACAAGAGACCCCGAGATCAAGACGTGAGGTTGTAAGCACTGCCAAGCTAAGACGGTGGCAGGGAGGACAGAGAAGACGGGACAGACTTGAGGGCTATTTGAGAATCAACAGACAAGACTTTGTAACTGGATTTGAAGAGAAGGAGAGAGAGGGTGTGTGCTCATTTCTGAAGTTTCTGTCTTGGCTACCTTGGGAGACTGTGACACTATTAACTGAGAGAGGGAATACGGGGTAACTGGTTTTTATGGGGGAGATAATCGATTTGGTTTTGGAAATTTTGATCTTGAAGTGCTCTGGGGAAATCTAGTTGTAGCCATCCTGTAGGTACTTAGAAATAGTGTGTCTTATAAATCAATAACTGAAAGAACATCTTTATAGAATAAAATGTGCAAAGAAAACAATAATGGAATTTTCAAAGAAAAGATAGGCAAGTAGATAATAAACAAATAGAAAAATAAGGAATCACTATTGAAATGATGAGAAAAATATATAGGCAAGATTAAAAACAAGGTTGTTTATCTCTGCTTAGCAAGGTTAGAGGAAACGGGTACTCTCACTGTTGTTGGGGATAAACATTGGTACAATCTTGTTTGAGGGTAACTTGACAATATCTTTGGACTGTCTTAAAAGTGTTTATGTGTTTGTTCCCAAAAGTTTAGCCACAAGGATGCTCAGTGCTGTATTGTTTTTGGTAGTGGGAAATGTTGAAACAAAGTTAATGGAAAAAAAATTGGAAGAAATGTTAAAAAACTATAATACAGCTATACTGTGGAATGTGGTTCAGCCATTTGATAATGTTATAGAATCATAATACTTTTAATTATTTATTTATCTTAAAAATATTTATTTATTTGTCTATTTATTTTCTTACTCAGAGTGTGTGAACTGGTGAAGGGGCAGTGGGAGAGAGAGAGAGAGAATCCCAAGCTCAGGCCTCAATCCCACAATCCTGAGATCATGACCTTACCTGAAATCAAGAGTCAGATGCCTAACTGAATAAGCCACCCAGGTGCCCCAAATTATAACACTTTTTTTTCCCCCAAATACTTTTATTTTTTCGGTGTTACAAGATTCATTGTTCATGCACCACATCCAATGCTCCATGCAATACGGGCCCTCCTCAATACCCACCACCAGGCTCAACCAACCCCCCACCCCGCCCCTCCTAAACCCTCAATTTGTTGCTCAGAATCCACATGGTTCATCTCATGGTTCATGGTTCATCTCCTCCTCCGATTTTCCCCCATTCACCCTTCCTTTCCTTCTCACAATGTCCTCCATGTTTTTCCTTATGCTCCACATGTAAGTGAGACCATATGATAATTGACTCTCTTCACCTGACTTATTTCACTCGGCATAATCTCTTCCACTCCCAGCCATGTTGATACAAAAGTTAGGTATTCATCCTTTCTGATGGGGGCAGAAGACATGAACAAATTATAACACTTTTAAAGACAAAAGTTTAAAAAAAGAATTACCAACTCATATGTAAAGCATATTCCCAATTTTTGGAAAAAATAATTTTTTATACCAAAAGTTGAATATTTTGCGCAGAAAGAGTCAGTCAGGATATGTACACATCAAATTATCAATAGTGATTATTTCTGCAAGTTTGAATTTTGGGTTTTTGCATTTTGCATTCTTTTTATTGACCTCCATTTCCTAACCTTCTGCAGAAACCAAGTGTTATTTGTATAATTTCAAAAAATAACTTAAGATCTGAAGTCGTGGAGATTGTGTTTACAAAATGAGTGTATCTGAGGCTTAGGCAGAGGTGAGAAACAAAGGGAAAGAATGGAGAGTCGCTGACCTATCAGGGACGGTGGATGAAACCAACCAGGAAGAGCAGGCAGAGATAGAAACAAGAACTGAGTTCTGGAAAATGATAGTCTTTGTGGAGCCGGAGAAGGTGTGAAGGAGAAACCGCCGCTGAACAAGGGCCTGGAGAGTCCCGAGACAAAGACCAAAGCAGAAGTGTCTTAATGGAAGAAGTAGCAGTTCTGTGTGCGACACAGAATTCAGGCAGCTGGGGGGCTCCTGGGTGGCTCAGTCATTGGGCGTCTGCCTCCGGCTCAGGTCATGATCCCAGGGTCCTGGGATCGAGCCCCGCATCGGGCTCCCTGCTCGGCGGGAAGCCTACTTCTCC
>CM053613.1:80893309-80930790 GCA_028646535.1 Procyon lotor | reverse complement strand
GCTGAGTTCCTTCTGATGGGTTGGAATCCAATGGATAAAACTCCCTGGGCTAGTCTAGATGAGGCTCCAAACCAACACCACCTTCATGTACACAATGCTAGGCTAATGAAGGCAATTCCTGACCGAGAGGCTGACAAAGGTCGCTTCCCATTTAAGTCCTTGCTGCTGGCATTCTACGAGGCTCTGGATTAGTCTTCACCTGTCCTCTGTGCAGTGGCCATTGGACGGTTTTCTCTTTCCCTGTGATGGGGAAAACCCACCCACAGATTACTGTCTCCTTGTGTCACAGAGGCCCGGGAGAGCCCTAGCGGAATCACACAATCTGGGTTAAGCATTCATTCCTTCCATTGACTTTTATCTATCCCAGGCCTTGTGCTGAGCTCTGTCCTAAGGACTCAGGTAGGCTGAACAAGACAAAGCTCCCACCTTCAGAGAAACTTCAGTCCAGATTGGACCTCTAGAAAGGGAGGAGGGTGTGGGTGTGAATGCGTGTGAGGATGTGATTGTGCAGAATTTCAGTCCACTCTGTTCACTTGCCCTTGAGGTGGTCAGAATGGTACTCCTGATAAGCAGTAACTCCTACCAGCATCAAATGGTTATGGGTAGAGACCATATGGGTAGTTGACTTTCCTTTCCTAAAATAAAATGGAAGGGCATGTTTTTTGTGTGTGCATATGTGTGGGTTTCCTCTAGACATGAAAATCCAGACAGTCCATGGCCCCCCTCCCTTCAATACCCACCCCTTATCCCCCACCAAAATGTCTGGTCGGCTATAGGACAAACGGAGAGGAGATTGTGGGTGAGTAAAACCCGAAGTTTATACAAATAAACCGCACACCAATGCAATAAAGTGTGTAAGACAAAGACTTCCCTTTAAAAGCAGGAGCTGGAAAGTGCAGGGGATCACACAAAAAAACAAGGAAGCGATGCTTCTCTCCCAATTATTGTGCACTCTCTGCTGTATTTTGTTGACCTCGCTGATTTCAATCAGCTTTCAGCACATCCAGCCTTCACCTGCTATGAATCAAAACCTGGAGGGCTCTCTGTTCTCCGTGCTCAGAAAAAAACTCTTTGATAAGGTTGTTATGGATGCAAGGCAGAGCGGGCTGGGCTGGGTGCTTTTCTTAGACTGGCATTACACATTTATGATGCAAACCAATGAAGAGGCGAGGGCTCCGAGTGCCGGGTCTGGAGAGGCACTAGTCACAGGTGCCGACTTATGGAGACCTGGGCACTCGCCCCTGTTTTGTCTTACCCTGTTGGAAGGGAGGGCAGGCGCTGGGAGGATGTCACAACGGGTCCTGTTTGAGGAACTTAGCCCTGGGAAGCTCTGTCATTATCTCTGGGCTCCTGTGGACTGACTTTTCTTTGAGGAAGGTGAGTGGACGGATGCCTCTGAACATCCTAAGTCTCTTTGGCAGAATATAATCTCCATGAAGGCAGGAGATTTTTTTTTCTTTTGTTTGGTCTGCTTTATTCACTGGTCTGTTCCAATGTCTAGAAACGTGCCAGGCACACAGTAGGCACTCTGTCAATATTTGTAGAAGGAAAGAAGGCCAGGCCCCCTCTTTTTTGGAGGCACTGGGTTGGGGGTGCATGGAATGCAAAACCACCTCTTCCTAGCTGTGCTGGAATTAGGGACTATTCTGGGCTCCAGGCTGCTATAGTGACTGGCTGCTGGGAAGTGGGTGGGGAGGGGGATAGCGAGTCTCAGAGACAGATGGTGGAGGAGAATCAGGTGGCTCAATTAGCTTGTACTAAAAAATACAGATGCTCACATACATAGCACCCACCCCATAACCCTCTACTGTTTCCAAGGGAAAAGATGGAACTCTCCCTCCTTACTTCCTCCCACAATTAAGCCCCCAAGCATGATTTTATAAAATGCCTTTTCTTCTTCAAGGCTACCCATGATAACTAATTATTCCCATTTGGAGGCTGTTTTGTGTAACCTCGTTTTTAACCTTTAATATGTAAGTTTCCCCGTTTGCAAATTGGGGTTCATAAAACTGATCTCATGAAGGGGATGAGAGGAACAAGTGAGCAAATGTCTGTGAAGTCGCTAGCACATAGGACGTGCTCACACGAATGCTAACTATCCCCGTGGCCAAGCTACCACGGCTCCAGGGGACGACTGCTTCTAGATGCAAATGTGAGGTGTAGAGTCAGCCTCGCTGATCGCTGATCGAGGCCTGAGGTCTGAAGACCAAGGTGGAAGAAGGAGGTGCTCACTGCTCATGGTCAGGACCATGATCCTTCCTGAGTTGGGTTGGGCCCCTCCCCCCCCAATAGCAGAGGGATTTTCTATCAAACCCTTCTTCAGGCCCACACTAGGCAGGAGCTAACCTCAGTCTCCCTAGCTGGAGGTGTCCACGGCCTTTCTCAACGTTCTCCCGCAAAACTCTTTGCTAGTCCTTAGAAACGAGGCTCACCATTTTCCCATTTCTTCAACTATAGGGTCCCCTTTTTGCACCCAGGGCCACTTTTTGCACCCAGGGTAGTCATTTATTTCAAATCAGGAAATTGGATCACATAATCTGATGAGGAATCCGGGCTTGCTTTCAGCTGGGAACTGAGTGTAAAAGCCTCACGGAGAGGCAGTAGAATGAGGAGCTTCCAAATGCAGACTGGGCCGGGTGGGGGTCAAGTGGGCAGGGGACAGAGTCCTGTGGTCGGGGTTCCCATTCCCACTCAACCCTTGGCCAGCTGAGTGATACTGCGAAATATCTCTGTGGGTTAGTTTCTTAGCCTTGAAAGAGGACTGATGATTCATTCCACCAATATTTATTGGTCACCTCTGTGTGCCAGGGACTGTTCATAATAGCATCTCTATCGGGGGGTGGGGATTGCAAGATTGAGATGAGACAGTGAACAAATAGCACTTAGAACAGAAACTGCTCAGAGAGAGCATGGAACAAGCATGAGCTATTTTATTAGTTTATATGGCATAGAGGCCAAAATTATGCAACTTCCAGTACCTATTCTTGGTTTTCTTTTGTTAAAAAAAAAATCTAAGCTGTATATTTAGCGGACCTGTCCACAACATGCTTTTTTTTTTTTTTTTTTTTTTTTTTTTTTTTTTAACCTAGCACCTTGAAGATACTCAGTGATTGCTTGTGGCTTGGGCCTTCCATTGTTCGATTTCTAATATCTTCTTAACTCCTCCCCACTGAATCATCCTCTCTCCATCTTTACGTAAAATCCCATTATTGGCACTGCAGTCATGATGACCCTACCTTGTAAGGACACTGCCCTGGAACCTCACCGTCTTCAAAATGCTTCTGAGATATGGAACCTCATTTGTTCCCACAGCTAGAGGCCCCCGCCCGTTGGGAGGGTGTCTAAAGATGATGCTAAGCCCTTGTGACCTTACTTAACTGTGTTCTGTTTCAAGTCAGGGAGGGTGGTGAGCAGAGAAGGGTTCGTTAAGAACCACATCTGCCCACCCATGGTGGACAGTGACTTTGTAGTAGATTGAATGCCTTTGGGGTTCAGACAAGGGTTCGATTCTGGGCCTACCACTCAACAGCCCCAAATCCAAGTGGGATTAGTGACCTCTGTTTTCCCTGAGAGAAAACGGAGCAATCATACGTATTCCAAAGGATGGTATGAGGATTAGATACATGGGAAAATACGCGCACATTTTCCGTGAATCTTACTTCACTTTCCTCTTCTCACCTGCACAACCCGGCTTTCCCTGTGTGCCCCCTAATGTGCTCTGAGCTGGATCATCACCCCGTTGTCTGCACCATGGCCTGAGCTGCTGTGGGGTGTATGTGCGCATGTGTGTGTTAGTGGAAGGGGGCGGGGAGAGGCGACATGGAGCCTGGCTCCTTCTCTGATCTGTCCTGCGGGAGGCACCCAGCTCAGCAGCCCCACGTGGCTCACATAATACCATAAGTAAAACACAAACAAAGCAGAGGTTGTTCTGCTTGTCAGCCTCCGAGACCATATGGAGCTGAGACATGATTGTATTACCTCTGCCGTACTGCAGTCGAGCTAAACAGAGAAGCCATAATAAACTATTCTGGGGAGGTCCCTGAGCTCCGCGCACAGAGCACAAACAGATAAACAAGAGGGTGGCTGGTTTGTTTCATGTTTTCTTGCTGTCTTTTTCTTTCTTTCTTTTTTTTTTTAAAGGAAGGAGAATTAGAGAAAAACAAGGGGAAGAGAGGGAGGAAAAAAATGGAGGGAGAAGAAAACGGAAAACAGAGCAAGGGAGAAAGGAGGAGAGGGAGCTGTGTGGCCGGACCGCTTCCGTAGTATTGCATCAGTGGGGTTTTGCTTCTGAAAGGGTTTATGCCCTTTGTGGATTCTGTGGTTTCATCTAGGTAGATGATGGGATCTGATGGCAATTTTGGCTTCTTTGTGGTGTACATCTCTGCTTGAGCGGGATTTAGGAGCATGAAGAAGAGAAGGTGCAAAATGGCATTGAGGAATATTTGGAACAGCTTCTAATCTCCTCCTCCAGTCCCCTTCCTCTTCCTTGTGCCCCTTGTCCTCATGATTCCGGTCCAGATAGGTTGGGAGGACTCCCATCTTCTGGCACTGACCAGACCCTTCTTGTCTTCAATAGAGCTGGGTCCGTGTGCTCAGGGGGAGTGTGTGTGTGTGTGTGTGTGTGTGTGTGTGTGTGTGTTTGTGTGTTTGTGTGTGTATACAGGGAGGGAGGATGGGTGGGCAAAGATATTGGTGGTTCAGATAGAAGCTACATTGGCCCTGTGGTCAGACAGTCTATATGCCCCCTGGAAGTCTTCTCAGACCTCGAGAGAAGGGTGGAGAAAATAAATCAATCAGGGAGGAAAAAAACCCCATAGACACCATATGTTGCTTCTGAGCCAAGCCTGATAGTAGGAAAGAAGGATTCCCAAAGTGGCAACAGACTCACATGGAAATGTCTGCTAGGTTAAGAAAAAAAAATATCTCTGTTTGCCTGTTGTTTATTCCAGGTGTGAAGAAAATATCCCAAAACTTTGAGAACGGTCATCTGTTTTGAGAGTGTGTGCAAGTGTATGATTCAAAAGCAATGCAACCACCAGTGCTAACAATTTCCAGGGAGCATCTGTCTTCTGCCCAAATGCTGAAGCCACTCTTTTGAATACTTGACTTACAGAAGCCATATAACATGGGAGCTAAGAGTGTGGGTTTTTGATGTAGACAAAACTTGGGTTCAAATCCAAGGCCTGATACTTTTCTGAGGAAAGGTCTCTGGTTATCTGGTAATGACAAAATGACAAAAGCAAAGTCCTGGAGAGGCAGCCCTGGGCCTAGCCTCAAGAGGAAATGTCCAAGCTGAAATGGGAGAATGGAGGATTGTGGGGAAAGAAGGAATCAACTGTCTGATTGAGTTTTTACTACCATTTATTTCTTAAAACTATGCACACAGGTGAATATAAATGTATTGAAAATTGTTGCTAGCTGACCAATCAGTTGGAGGATTTGGGTGAAGAAAAGAGAAATTTGTTCACATAAAACAACAAATAAAAAAAATCAGGCAATTACAAACTCCAGGAAAAACAATGTATGAGAAATGACCCGTAATTATGGCAAACTGTCTGTCTCAGCAGTGAGCAATACTTATGTAGTCAAAAAAGTATAAACACTGAGTATTAATTTAACCCCAAATTGTGATACAATTAAACCAGAAGGATAGGGGAAATACAGTAGGAGGAAGGTGACAGGATATTAGAGAGCAAACGCCTCACACACCGTGAGAGGCATTTAGTAGGAACTGTCTAAAACTGGTAACTCAAGAAATAGCAATATAAATATGTTGTTTAAAAGCTGAAGGTAAATGCCAATAAGAGAGGTTACCTCTGTGGGACAGAGGACCGAGATCAGAAGACTGCTATTTTTTGATTGAGTCTTCTAGTGCTACTTTAAAGAAAAATTATGTACACAGATTACTTGATTAATGACTTTAAAGGACATACATATAAAATGCTTAGCATTGTACTCGGCACATAATAAATGCTCATGGAGTGTTAGCTGTCATTATTGCACTGGAATGGATATGAAAGGGTTATTTAGCTAGTACAATACTTAAACTCCCCGACAGGGCTGGCCATATCACAGGGTAAATCCAGTGACTCTGCAAGCATCAACTAGACGTGACATTGGGCAAGTTGCTCTTCCATAGCCCATACTGACCTCAGCAGTACCGGATGGCAGGGGTAATCCTGGATACAACCGTCAAATAGGAAAAGTTGCTCCATTAGTCTTTCTGTCCCTGTAGAAGCCTCACAAATAACCGCCGAAACATGATGATGTTCTAATCCCTGAGACCTGTGAATGTTACCTTATATGGCAAAAGGGACTCTGCAGTTGTGATTAAATTAAGGATTTTGAGATGGAGAGATTATCTTGGATTAGATTGATGGGCTCGATGTAATCACAATAGTCTTTATAAGAGGGAAGCAGGAGGAGTCCAGATCAGAGGCAGGACAGAAGAATTGAAATGATGAGCTTTGAAGACAGAAGAAGAAGAAGAAGCCACAGGCCACAGGCCACATGGGCAGCCGCTGGAATCTGAAAATGTCAGGGAAAGGGATCCTCCCTTCGGAGCTGATGGAAGGAATCAGTCCTGCTCACATCTTGACTTTAGTCCAGTGAAACTGATTTCAGACTTCTGACCTCCAGGACTGTAAGAGAGTAAATCCATGCTGTTTCAAGCCACTAAGTTTGTGGTAATTTGTGATAGCAGCAAAAGGAAACCAATGGAATTCCCAAACATAAAAATGTCCCTCCCTTTCTCACCAGCCTCTACTATCCCCTGCAATATACGCTAAGTCTGTTAACTTGAGAAATGTAAAAATGTATATTTGCATTAGGGTGTTATGAGTTGTTGTATACCTTTCAAAGAAATTTTACATCTTGCAAAAAAATATCCCAGGGAGAGAGTCTCAAGGACAGAAAATTATTTGCACTCATATTGGTGTTTCTTATACCAAGTGCAGTGCTTGGCCAATAAATGATTGTGAAAAGAAAAGAATAAAGGGCTAAATACAGAGATGAGTAAACAACTGAATAGGGACCCTACACTCGCAGAAAGACTCCATCACCCCTCATTAGTCAAAGATATTTAATACTCCTTACTGTTAAGAAAATCCTCTTGCCGCCTAATTGAAATTCCCCCAAGCTGAATTTTTAAGTGCTGTCTTTTTTATTCTCGGTGGATTTAGTGAACATCTGGTCATCAACCAACATCTATTAAGTCCCTCTTCGTTTTCTTTTTCCAGGCTAAGAAAAAAAAATCCATATTCAATGAACTCTTCAGACCAGTCTTCTCTTTGTCACAGTTGGAGCACACCAGTTTCCATGATGGTTTTTGCTTTGGGCTCCCGACCCAATGGGACTGTGATGGGGTAGAGCTTCTGGCATGTTCTAGTTCTCTCATCTTTACATTTGATTAGGGGACTGTGGACAGAGGGACTCCCCTGTCTTTGTTGTCAGCAGTGTGCTTAGAGAAAGTAGAGCAATTTGAGACACAGTAGAGATACAGTTAAATAAACACCAAGGATGGCTTTGAATGGGAACATCAAGCATGAAGACTATCAATGTGCGTCAAGTCAGAGTTCCCACCTAGTTCTTGGCTTCTGGGGAGGGAAGGCGTTGTTCAGGGACTGCCTATGAGTATGCGTGCCTTTGTTTCCCCTGGCACCGACTGCCTTCCTGAGTCACTGCTCAGCACCAGCCGCCTGGGTTCCTAGAGCGGAGGCCCAAGGCAAGAGTTATTATTATATAACTATTATATAATACATATATAACTATATAAAGAGTCTTTATAATAATGAAGACTCTCTCCCTTTGCACAGTTCTCTGCCCAGGGTGACGTGCTCCCACATATTTTATCTCGTTGACACACTGCAACAGCCCAGGGTGGTCGGTGTTAGAATCAGCCCCATTTTACAAATGAGGAAGCCAGAGGTCAGAAGCGTTCCTTGATTTGGGCAAGATCACACACTTAGCAAATTTTAGAAAAAGGTTTCAACTTGAGGGTCTGCTGACACCAACCTTTGAGTTCTTTCTACCCAACTGCTTCCTTTCCTTTCCTCCCCCTTTTTTACTCTGAGGATGGTTTAGCCTGCTTTGCCAACTATACCCAGAAATAGAGAGTTTTCAATCCATAACAGTGATAGCTTCAGGGACGGAGTGTAAAAACAATATCAACCCAGAGCAAGTTTTCCCCAGCCACTGACTCGTCTTTCATCAGCAGGAATGTGAGCAGTGTTATTATGACCACCAAAATACCTTTATTAATATGCCGGTGTCTATTGCTTCCTACCTACACAGACCTGATTTTAGCTTTGAGGAGCTGTGTTCTTTCCAGTCCAGAACTTTTGTTCCTCCTGGAACACCCTGGACTGGAGCATCCTTTCTCCATATCTCATCGGTCCAGCTCAAATGCCTCCTTTTCCACGGAGCCTTCCCTGATTACCCAGAATCTCCGTGTTCCAGAAGCACATACTTCTGGTTTGGTTCTCATCTGACAATGCTTTCTATTATAGATAATTGTGATCATGTCTGGCTTCCTCACTATAATGCCAGCTCTTGGATAATGGAGACAATGACTTACTCATCTCATTGTCAGTGACTTACTCAAGCCACCAGAGGGGCAGGATGGCAGAGTTAAAGTCTCTGTGTTCAAGCCTGAGCTCTGTCACTAGCTAAACTCCCCAGCCTTTTACAAATCACATCTCTGGGCCTCAACTTTCTCTTTTGTAAAAGATGAGGGTTGAGATAAAGGCTTTGAGGGCCTGTGAGCCCCCTAAAATTATAAGCAAACATTTTTATCTATGTGCAATTTCTTTAGAGAAATCCTGTTCTTTAGAGATAGTCTAAAATATTCATCAGATTACTAATGGGGGTCTGGGATCTAAGAAAGTTTACAATTCAATGGATTAGAGAATTACGGTTTCCTGAGTGTTATTCTTAACAAATGAATCATTGAACACTACATCAAAAACTAATTATGCACTATACAGTGGCTAACTGAACATAATTTAAAAAAATACTAAAAAAAAAAAAAGCCATCAATTCATGGAGCAGAATAGAGAGCCCCCAAACAGACCTATCGTTATGTAGTCATTTGATTTTTGACAAAAGTGCAAAAGCCATCTAACAGAGAAAGGAAAGTTTTTTGAAGATAATTTACTGAAACAAGTGGTTATGTATATGAAAAAATGTTTACCTTGACCCTTGCTTCATACCATATATAGAAATTAATTCAAGGGAGATCATAGACATAGATGTAAAGGCTAACACTCTAAAGCTTCTAGGAACATCTAGGAAATTTTCATGACTTGGGAATAGGTAAAGTTATCTCAGGACATGGACAGCAAGAGCCATAAATTTAAAAAAAAATTAATTGTAAATTAGATTTTAAAAATAGAAAATTTTGCTCACCAAAAGACACTATTTAGAAAATAAATATGCAAGGCACAGAGAGGAAATATTTGCAAAACATATCTGACAAAGAACTAGTATTCAGGATATATAAAGAACTGCTACAATTCTATAATGAAAAGACAACATAATCAAAAAATGGGCAAAAGGTTTGAACAGATACTCCACTAAGGAAAGTTTACAAATGGCCAATACGCAGATGAAAAAGAAAAAAGCTCAATAATGAGATACCACTACCCAGCCACTGGAATGTCTAAAATTAAAAAGGTCAATATCCAATGTTGGCAAAGATAGGGAGCAACTCTAATTCCCATAAATTGTTGGTGGCTTTTTATGACCATGTGGGAGAAAAGAGCTGGTTTTTGGGTTTTTTTTTTTTCTAAATTGAAACATATACTTACCTTATGATCTAGGCAATATGACTTCTAGTGATTTTTCCATGAGAAATAAAAATGAATATCTACCAAGAGACTTGTAGGAGTCTATGTTCTTGTATGCTTGTAGGCTTGTATGCTATGTTCCTAGCAGCGTTATTGATGATAGCCCGCACCCTGGAGATAGCCCAGGGGCCTGTCAACAGAAGAATGGATACATAGGGAGGAGGACAATCCAGCAATGAAAAGGAACCAACTACCGACACATGAATCAACATGGATGACTGTCAAGACTGTTTTGCTTTATACTGTGAAAGAAGCCTTTCACAAGAGTACATTATGTGTTATTCCATTTATATGAACTTTTTGATAGGCAAAACTGATATACAATGAAAAAAGTCACAACAGTGGTAGGTTGGGAGTGGGGCTTCATTGGGTGGGCCACGAGGAAACTTTCTGGGGGTAACGGTTATGTTCTGTATGGTTATGGTCTTGGGTTAGACAGGTGTATGTATTTATCAAAACTCATTGAATGATGCACTTAAGATTTGTGCATTTCACAGTATGTAAATTTTACTTCCCCCAAAAAGAACCGTAAACAAATATTGAACTCTAATGATACACATGCTGGAGTGTTTAAGGGTAAAGTGTACTGATGTCTGCAATTTACTTTGAAACGCATCCAGAAAACATCAGCTAGATTGATGGAGGATACAAGAGGTGGCTAGACGGACAGGTATGGGATGAGCAAATAGCGAAATGTTAATTGTAGTGTCTAAGTGGTGGGTATATGGGCGTTCACTATATAATTCTTTCAACTTTTCTGCTATGTTTGAAAATTTTCATAATAAAATCTTGGAGGGCAGAAAAGTCTATCAATCGAAAAGCCAACAGCAGCCAACTAACCAATCAACTAGCAAATCAGCTAACATAGTGTTTCCCAAACTTTACTCATCTGGATACTCCCTGTACCATTATTTATTTAATAATTTACCGGAACTTGATTTTTAAACTTATGGTCTACACGTGCCTCATTCTAAGTAATAATATCTGTGAAATGATGCGTGATGCATTAGTTACAGTTTTTATTTTATTTTTTGATTTATTTTATTTATTTTGGAGGAAGAGAGAGAGGGAGAGAGTGAGCATCTGCGTGTGTGAGTGGGGAGGGGGACAGAGGGAGAGACAGAATCTGGAGCAGACTCCTGCTGAGTATGGGGTCCAAGGCAGGGCTCGATCACATGACCCTGAGATCATGACTTGAGCCAAAACTAAGAGTCGACGCTCAACTGACTGAGCCACCCAGATGCCCCTAGTTATATCTTTTATACCACACGATACACATGTACATTAATATGTAAATGTTAACCTAGAAATGTGGTCCTATGCCAAGTGCAAAGTTACTGCACTTACCCCAAAGTGTACATATCCCACTTTCGAAGTTCTGATCTTTGCCGCACACTGTGGGGGAATTCAAAGCGGAGCATGTGGTCTCTGACCTCAAAGAGCTTTAGCGACAAGCCCCATAAATCTTCAGAAGGACCGGACAGACTCTGTGAAATTCGAGCAGCAGCCGGGGCTGGACACCAATAGCTGGGAAATGTCCGCAGTGGACCTCACCCCATAGAAGGCAAGGACAAAAATCACTGGTGACACACGGGTCAATGGCCTGTCTCCTTGCTCAAGACAAGTGGGGAAGAGGCTCTTTGAAGCCTCAGCAGCAGACGCTCAGTTGGATAGACCCTCCGATTTGAAGCTTTGCTACGGGCTTTGAAGAGAAAGAGAAAAACCCGCACACAATCCAGCCACCTGGTCACCGGGGGCCCCCCTGTGGCTCCCACCCACCGGCCACCCATTCCGCTCCTCTCAATTGTCAATTAAAATAAACAGCCTTGTATTCCGAGGCCTGGCTTCAATCTATCTCGGCCGGGAGGCTGCGCATAGATTTGTGGCAGTGCCCGAAAGTCCTTGCTCAACCTTTTTAATATCTGAACAAAGCAATCAAACCCGATAAGATCTAGTGAAGGCAAGATCACTCTTCTGTCCCTGGGATGGAAGCTTATTAGTCTGTGGCCCACATCATCAGAGTTATTGTGCCATGTTAAATTTATTGGTACTATCTCACCTCATTAAATACTTAAATAGACCTGACAGGACAGAAAAACGGGCTTTTTAATTTTTTCCCCCTATCCGAAGGGAGCTGGTGTTTCCCATGTCCCAATTCACCTCTGCTACAGCTGTTGGCAAAGAAAAAAGAAAGCAGGGCAGGGAATGGAAGGTCTGGGTTGGCCGTGTAGGGATTCCTGGGAGCCTTCGAGCCCCAGTCTGGCTTGGCGGGAGGTGATATGGCACCCCTGGAGTGGGGGGTCCATTTCAGGGGGGCTGAGGGGAAGAAGAAGCAGAGAGGGGCCATGGTATTCATTCTCTCTGCTGCCCTGCTCAAACCTGGCTGGCTTTACCTTTTCTGGGAGGAGCCTTTCCGTCATTTAGCCAGCACGATGCCCAGAAATAAAGGGCAGGGTGATGGAGGAGAAGAAATCGGGGTGCGTGTGGGAGGCGGGGGCTGGCAGGCGAGCTCTCACTGGATCCTCTAGCGAGGGGGCCTGCGGTCTTTATTGAGCAAATAGCCCCAGTATCCAGGGCTGGATGGTGGCCAAGGCCAGGATTTCCCCAGACTCAGAGTGAGAGAACTTGGCAGGCTGGCGAAGCCTTGCAGGGACCCACTAGCCTGAAGGCGGCAAGCCAGTTTCAAATGATGAGAAGTGGGTGTCGAGGAATGCTGATTTGTTCTGATGCCCCCCCACGTGCGCCTGTTGGGGGAGGGGGTGGTCCGAGGGGAAATTCAAGACCTGGAGACACCTCCCAACCTAGAAAATATTCCTGAAATGGTCTCATCCAGAGGTTGAGGATTTTTCCTATTTATCAAGCCAACTGCCTTCTCAGCCAAGGTGATTTGGGACACAGGCTCCCCGCATCCCCTTCCTCTCCTCGTATCTCAGTCTGCAGAGAAGGTCTTCTTCTCTCCAGCTGTTTCCCTCTCCCAACCCTGGTCCTTGTTTGCACCTTGTTAATAAGGTGGGCAAGGGGCCAGGAAGCAGCTCCCGGGCGCCTTCCGTTCCTAATGCCCTAAATGGCCATGACACCGCGCTTAATTTCCGTTTTAGTGCAACTGCTGGTGGGACATCAGCGGGCCGAGACCTGGGTCCCGTGACAGTGTCTTCAACAGTGGCCATCAGCCGCCTTATAATTGGATGCCACTTGGAGCCCATGGCCCCGCAGCGACAGAGCTCGGCAGACTTATGAAACTGTCCCCCTGTTCAGAGAGCAAGGCTCTTTACGAGCTCTGAGCCTCCCGGCGCTACAACAGCTCTAATCCCTTGCCCACCCTGGGAGGGAAGGCAGGCCACGACCAGATGGGTTATCTATGTTATCAGCTTAGAATAGCACGGGGCACGTAAAACCCAGGGCTTGTGCCGAAAACCTAGATGGTTGACATTTACCAACTGGGGAGCGTTGCCCTTTATCTTTTTTGGAATGTTCCATCGTCGACTCGGGGAAGTGAGGTGGTCAGAAGCCATGGGTGCCTTCTGCGGCGTCCAGTGCACATGGAAAACCACATTAAGTGGGGAGCGCCGTGGATGAGCCACGCTGATAATGAACGCGCAGCAGCCAGAACTGGGTTCGCGGGGCAATTGGAAGTCAGCCCGTGCATGGGGATGGAGGGCCGGGTTTGGTCTGGACCAAATGCTGGCTGGGGCGGAGGGAATGATGGGAAGGGGGGAGGAGGTGATTAATTACCGACCGGGCGGCAGTATGTCTTCATTTAGAAACTGCAGCCTCAATTATCTTTAATTACTTCCCCTGTGGCCTTAAATCAAGGGCCGGTCCAGAACGGGGGTCAGGTGCTGTGGTACCCGTCCTGCACAGGCTGGCCGAAGGGGGGCTGTGGGGTGAGGAGTCACTTCGGGGAACGCCCGGTGCTGTTTCGGAGCAGCCTTCTCTCAGGGACGGCAGGAGAGAACTGATAAATGATTAAAATCTCGGATAGATAGAGCATCTTCAGAGGAGCCCAGAGTCTCCTCTGACCTGTTGGTTTCGTCTTCACGGACTCATTGGGGAGGTGGGAGCAATGAGTGGGGACTCCTGCCCACCCCAAGGATGGACCAAAGAGACCAGCCCCCTACCCCCATCCAGACACCAGGTGAGAAGCCAGGATGCCTGGTTTTATTTGGGTGCTCCTATCCAGGGTTCCCAAACACAGTGGGTAGGGACTAGCTAGGATGCCAAGAGAAGTATGGATCCACACGCTGGCCATTGGAGTCAGGAGTTTTCAGGAGTGGGGCAAAGTTATGTGTATTCTTATCAGGCTCTCCAAGTGCTCCCTCGGTGGCTGGCCTCTGGGAACCCTGACCAGACTGGCTGTCCGTCTTCCTTTCTAAGTGGAGAGGGACCGACCCCTTGCCTCAGGGAGGGCTCTTTGTCCTCGCACGCACCCCGCACACACCCCTCCCGCCCCCCGCCCCATCCCCCCAGTGTTCAAACTTGTCAGGGCTGGAGACTGTACTTTCAAAATCCAGGACCTGTTTGAAGGGCAGTAGGAAAAAGAAAGAAAACGTGAACGGAGACGCGGTGTGCTTTTCTGGGACATCTCCCTCCTTCCCGGGGTGAGGGTGGGCGCGGGAGGCGGGAAGTTACAGAGTGCTGGGGAAGAGACGGCGATGTCCGGCTGGGAACTTCCTCTCCCCTCTCTGAGCTGCGTCTCCTCATCTGTAAGATGGGGGGCTAGGTGAGCTGGTCGCTCGGACACTTGGTTTGCTCTGGTCTTCACGCCCAACTTCACCCCCACGCGGCTGGACATCAGGAAAGGAGGTGGTCTCTGCTTCCGGGGAAGGGAAAGGAGTTGGGGTGCTCCAAGTGTGGGATGCTCTCACACATCCCCCACCACTTCTCTCCCACCTCATTCTCCCACTCGATCCCCACCCCCGTCAGACAGACGTGGAGTCTTGAAGGAGGTTGTCCTAGCCTCTCCCCAATAAAGCTCACAAAAAACGATCCATTCTGGGCCATCTGGGACTTCTGGCTCGTTTTCTGCTTTCATGTGGTCCTTTCTTCCCAGGCCGGGGAATTTCTTTTGGCTTCCTACTCATATTTGACCCCCAGGTGGCCCTTCTCACTTTGCTGAATATGAATTATGCTCTCAGAAACAAATAGTTCTTCCTTTTTTGTTTCTTATACTCTTACCGCCCTAAGATCAAAATGCAGGACGCTCTCTCTTAATGAGATCTATGTATTGAGTCCTCGGCTCCCCCACCTTATCAGGAGCAGTTAATTGGCAAGTTGCTGTGTCTTTTAGGCTGGTTTACCAGTGCCAGTGGAATTTATGAATCATATCCCAGGGAGAAGTCAAGGATGAGTCCAGGGTATTTGGCCTTAAACAACAAAGTTGCTATTTACAAATGACCATCGATTGACATTTGCTGTAGCTTAATGAAGCATGGTGTTTGGGAGAAAAGCTGGAGCTCTGGACATGACTAGGTTGAATTCAATTCCAGAGGCAGATGCTGAGGGCCGCCATCTTACCACCAAGATACTGGGCACTGGAGATGCTGGGACATCCCAAGGGAAAGAAGACACAGATGGGCCTCAGAGGAGCTCAACTTGTAGAAAAGCATGTCCCATGACATTGGTCAGAAGTGGTGTGTTGGAAGGTAGTTTTATCTGAACCACGCTGAGGAGGAAAGCACAGTTAAAAGAACCTTCAAAAGTTGCAACACTCTAAAATTTAACCCTGCCCTGTGGCTAGGTTATGCAGTGTCTGCTTTGAACTCAAGACATTGGAAAATATTTCCTTCCCTTGTTTAAAACTTTTGTTGCTACTATCTAGTACTTACACACAAAATATATGGGTCTTTCTAGTATTTTTATGAGGACATAGCTGAATGCAGGCTTTGCATGAGACAGGCCTTTCATAGTAGGAAAAAAAAAGATTTTTTTTTTTTTTAGGATAGATACCTTGTCAATAGACAAAGATAAAGAGGTTCGCGTTCAGGAACAGGAGGTTAAGAAATCTGAGAGTTTATGCTAAATTCACTGATTCCCTAATTCATTTCCTGATTCAAGTATCGGTTCTTTGATATAGTGGCTGATAGGCTAATGATTAATTCATTTATTTATTCAATAAACACCAGTGGATTTCCTTATCTAAGTTCTTATCCAAGAAAATCAAGCTGAATGTTTTTCTTCTTTCTAGTTTCTCTTTTCTTGGTTTCCTCTCAAAGCAATTAAGAGGCGGTAGGGAGCAATGGGGGGAAAGATGTCCCATTTGACTCCCCCGGGACATACACCCTCCGAAATGCCAGTCCCTAGGGAAGGAAACGGCCTTGAACATGAAGAGAGAGCAGCGTCTTCTCCGGAGGGGAGCTGGCTCCCCCTTCTATCCCTTTGTCCTTTTCTTCTTCCCTCTTTGTCCGCTTGCTCTTCCCTTTCTCCTTTGTTCCCTGGTGTTTTCAGCCTTGGGGTGGGGGGCCTGATGGGATCCGTGTGCCCTGTGGGCTCCCCAGACCCACCATCCTGCTGCCTTCCCCAACAACCCAGGGAGTGGGAAGCATCTGGTGCTCCTGTCTCCTGAGAGCCTTTTTAATATTATTTCATTTCTTTTAACCTTTATTAAGACAAACATTGGGCAGAGAACACTCTATACTCCCACAAGAGACACTCTCCATTTCGATATTAAAAAAACAAAACAAAACAAAACCTAAACCCATCCAACCTGAGGCCTGGAGGAAAGGAGAGGAGGGAAAAAAAATAAAAGGAAAGGAAAAAGAAAAAGAATATCCTAGAGATATTTTTACCTTCAAAGATCCATCACTCATTACTGCATATCACAGACACGTCTACAATCTCATTTTCTTACAATTCTCCGTGAAATAAGTGTAAATGGAAAATAATACCCCATTTTGAAAGTTCAACAAAATGTCTTTATCCACCAAATGTAGCCCCAGCTGTCTCATTTTCAGAAACAAAGCCTGATTTTAAATAGCAGCTCGCCACCCAAATAAACAGCACAGCTCTCTCCAGCTCCCCGCGGCTGCCGCGGCGCTCCCACATAATCGCCCTTCCCCCGGTCACCGGGGGATGAGCCGCCGTGGAGCCCAGACCCCCCGACTCCAGCAAGTCTTGGGGGTTCCTCCCTCTGGAGAGTGAGAACGGGCAGAATTCTGTAAACATCCAACGCCATCTCTCCCTCACCATTTGGGGAGAGAATTACCTGGGTTACCTGACCCCTCTGTGTCCCACCCCCTCCTGCCCCCTACGAGGCATCACAGGACGCAGGGGAAGCTCAGACCAGAAGGGTTGAACCAAGTTCATGAACCAGCTCGACGGCACTGAGTGCATACTTGAGACCCCGCTTTCTTCCAGGCTCCTCTCTCCTACTACCTAGATGTCCCAACTCCTGCTCCTCCTCTTCCTCCATTTTTTCCACCTCCGTTAAAAGCAGTTCTCTCTGTCCGGTTGCTCAGGTTGAAAACAACACAAACGGGACTCGTCTCTATCACCTCCACTCCACATATGACCTGATCCTTGTTGGTTCTACTTTCGCATAGACCTGGAATGAGGTCTGGTTCTCTCCACCACCGTCTGGGCCACAGCGTGACTCTGCTTTTACCAGTGCCCACGGGTTCAGCAGCAGGGTGGGGGCAGAAACACGAAATCCAGAGCCTGAATTGGCCAACAGTTGGGCGCTTAGCGGACGTAGCCACCCGGCCCAGGCACCCCTCTGTCATTCTTATTACGGCAGCAGAAGGATCCCACGGTATACATCAGATGCTATCACACCTGTGGTCAAACCCTTCCAGTATCTCCTTCTGGATAAAATCCGAAGTCCCTTCCTGCGAGGTGCTGCCTGGGCTGACCTCCTGCTCCTCTCCTGTTTGTGTTCCTCGCCAGCCCCCTGGAACCCCCGGCTCCTGGCACACAGTAGGTCCTTCCTACCTCCGGCTCTTCTCACTTGTCTTGTCCTCTGCCTGGAACAGACTTTGCCCAGAGAAACTTGCTCCCCAGCGTCACCCAAATGCCCCCTCCTCAGTGTTCACACACGTTCTCCACGGGGCCAGCTCTGACCGCCCCATTTAGAACTAACCCCGAATATGGGGGCGCCTGGGTGGCTCAGTCAGTTACGTGTCCGACTCTTGGCTTTGGCTGAGGTCATGACGTTGAGGTCATGGGATTGAGCCCCGTGTTGGGCTCTGCTCAGTGTGGAGTCTGCTTCAGATTCTCCCTCTCACTTTCTCTCAAATAAATAAATAAAAATCGTTAAAGAAAAAAAAAAAAAAAAAAAGAGGAAGAATGAAACCTAAATATTGTCCTTTGCTTTTTTTTTCCTGCTCTATTTTTCTCCCTCGCACTTACCACTATGGAATATACTCCCTTGTGTGGATGTATTTCGCTTACTCTCTATTTCTTTCCATTAGACAGTAAGCCCCCCGAGGGCAGTGTTGCGTCTGCCTGTTTGCTGACAGACCCCCCAACAGGAGAGGGGCTTGGTGCGTAATGAACACTTACTAAATATTTGTTCAATGGGTGACTATAAATGCAGTTAAACCTGACACTCAAAAACAAACAAACAAAACAAAAAACCCCCCAAAAACCCTGACACTCTAGAAAATCTCCCCCTTGAGGTTAATGTTCTATGAGTGTTTAAGATACTGTCTTTCCAGTGGAGCAGAGGGGTTTGTAGTCCTACCAACTACAAGAAGGTAAGTGGCTTTCTAAGAGCTGTAGGAGAACTGGTGGACGGCTGGTTCTAGAATCCAAGTCTCGGGACACTGACTTAAGACCTTTCCCCTCCTCTCTGAGTCTCCTGCTGACATTGCATTTGACCTGCATGTTTTTGCTGGATGGATGGATGGATGGATGGACGGATGGATGAATGAACAGATCCCCCTCCTCCTTGGGTAGTGGACAAGACACGGTCAGACCGGCCTGGGCCAGAGAGAAGCCCGGAGTGGGCTGTGAGGGCATGAGGCAGACGTGGAGCCCGACCCCGAGGGAAGGGCCCATCAGAGCTCACGCTGGGCCAGGAATCGGCCCCGGTGATTTGGGTGCTGGGAGGCCGGTCAGGGGAATCTTGGATGGAATCGTACTATCAAGGGGTCACTCTCCCCACGTTGTTTATCAGAAATGACACTGAGGGAGACGGACAGGTACCCAGTGGACAAATCGGCAGAGCAGGGGCTTGCAGGGATGCCTGGCGGCTGCTGGGGCATAAAACACGTGACCAGGACCCCTGGGGAGGCCTCTGCAGGGAGTGGCCAGAGGCCCCTTGGGACAAGTGGGCACCAGCAGGATTTTACCACACAGTGAGCTTGCCTCGGGGCCTCTTGGGCTCGTCAGGGTGAGGGTGTTCTCATTTTTTTCTTCAACTTTATTTCTACTTGCACTTTTGCCTTCTCAGAGACAAGCTGCCCCCTCTCCCCGCCGGCCATCAACCCTAATGAGGTCCCCGTGAAGGGGGCCTGTCGCTGTACAGAGGATGTCGGTTGGCCTGGGCCATGGACGCGAGACGAGGGTAACTTCTCAGACCCGCACCTGTGTGCTCCTCACCTGCTTTCAACACAAGAGTGCTGGCTGACGGTTGCTGAGTGCTTGCTTCCTGTAAGCCCTTACCAGGCTTTAACTAACTTGACTTTCCCAACAGCCAAACGAGGTATCGATGACAGTCCCCATATGATAGTTAAAAAATGAGACCTTAGAGGTGAAATTGCTTGTTTGGGTCTTACGGCCAGTCAGCAGCTAAACCGCCATAGTGATCCAGGTACCTGTGACTCCAGGCCTCATGCTTAACCCTTGGATGTCACTCCGTGGACCTCCAGAACCAGGCCCTCACCCTCCCGCTCAGCCACATTTTCAAAGCCCCTCACTGTTGGGCGCCTCCCCATTACTTTCTGTCCCCCAGCACAGAGGTTCTGCGTAACCAAACCGTCTCCCTTCTAGTTCCCATCCTTGTGGCTTTCTCAAAGGTCTTTTTGTCTTTGTTCCTTAGCTCTGCTAACTGCCCAGTTAAGCCAGGGTTAAATATGTTTGTTGTTGTATAAACGGAATGCTTTACTTCCACCCCATCTCTCTGCCTCCTGCTGGTTTCCCCCCACACCAGATCTGTCTCCTTTGTGCCTTTGTTCAGTCCACATCTCTCCCTACCATCAGAGCCAAGTTTAAAACTTGACATTCTTCCACTGCTTAGGAGTATCCCTTGGTGCAAAATGTGAGGGGGCAGGGGGATTTGACAGAGTACGGTAAATGCTATGAAATATGTCAGTTTTTGGACTTCAGTAATTTCGGTCTTAGGAATTTATCCTAAAGAAACAATCCTATGTGTACGTGGAGAGGTGAGTGCCAGGATGTTCCCTGCAGTGTTGTTTAAGGTGACATAAAACTGGAAATGCCAGGAATGTCCGATGGTGGAGGACTGGTGGGGAAGAAGAAAATTACACATTCTCTTTTAGATTCCTACAAGAGAATACTTAGTAGTCATTAAAAATAATGAAGATATATATATCTATTGACATAGGAAATTAAGTGAAAAAAGTAGGTTATGAAATAGTACACCCAGAATAATTTGATTTTTATTAAAATTGTATGAGTATAAATATATGCATCAAAAAATGTCCAGAAGGACATACATCAACCTGTAGACAGTGGTTATCTTCACGTAGGGGTTATGGGTGATTTTTTTTTTTTTTTTTTGTCTTTTTACTTCTCCGTTTTCCAGTGTTCTGTAAAGCACATGTTTAAAAAGAAAGAAAAACGGACATTCTCCGGGAAATAGCCTGTGATGACGCTTACCTCCCCAGTCTCCCCCAGATCTCACGGCCCCCCTGCCTGGTAGCGTCTCAGCGTGTGGGCTGGGCCAGACTGAGGGTAAGGGTCTAGCATCGTTCCCACAGGTGAAGATTTCACTCCCCTTATGACACTGACCCTTGAGGGTCGGTGTCCCCCGTCCAAAATGTGGTTGTTGTTTAACTGCAGATCTCAGTCTAGGACACAGCACATCGGGGTGCTGTGATTTTCCCCCTTCTCTATCAGTTATTCCAATGAGATCAAAAACAAGGAGTGGAATTCACCTAGTCCTTGGGAAAGAAGGGGGAATGAAGCCATTTCCCCAGGGCTGGGCAAAGGCCCAAATTAGCCCACAAAGCCAAAGGCAATAAATAATCCAGGGACCTATGAGGTCAGGGCCCTGGTCTCCTCCGGCAGCCACCCTGACCTGCATAATGGGCCACAGGCAGTTATGATTCATGTAGACGCCGATTGGGCTCCTGCCAGCCTGACCTGAGGAGGCCCCACAGTGGGAACTGGATAGGCCTGGAAATATGGCCCCCCAGGGACAGCCCAGGCCACCCTCTGGGGAGCTGGGCAGGCCAGAGGCCTGGAGGCAGTTCTGAGACGGGAGCTGGAGACCCATCGCTGCCTCGGCCTTCTGTCTGTGCGGCTGGAGCCCCAGGGAGACATTGACAGCCATTACCCAACCAGACAAAGCAAAAATAAATGAGTTTAAAGTATCAGAAGGAGGACTCAGATAATAATAATGTAGTGAGCGGATCGGGCAGCAACGGTTTCAATAATATTCCCTCCCACGTGTGCAAGATTTCACTGTGCACAAAATGCTTTCACATATATTATCATATTTGACCCTCCCAACAACCCTGCGAAATAGAGTCTTCACCTGGATTTTCAAGGGAGGACGCTGGCCTTCTGAGTAATTCATCGGCCAAGAGTCGCAGAGCCGGTGAGGGACCAGTCTTCTTCCACGTTCTCTATTGCTCAAGATCTACTGAGCGAGCGAGGAAACCACGTAGCTCAGGGCTAAAGGAATGCCACGGCTTTGTGCCTCCTTGCAAGGTTGAATGAAATTTAGAAAGAAATGAAAGGTCCCCTGGTGGGCTCAACAACGGAATTCTCTGCCCAGGCTGAGGGCTGTCCCCGGGGCAGGTTCATGAGCTCCAAGGCTATCAAACAGGGGCTGAAGACCGAAACCATGCAAGACATTTCAACAGAAATGGTTTTACTCGGGAGACTTGTTCGACGGAAGCAAATGATTGTTAGCTAGGTCTGAGTGAACAAACAGCAGAGCTTGAGGCCGTCAGAATCTGGAAGTTCCCAGCAGGGACCCTGCAGAGCTGGGATCTAGACCCTGAAGGAGGGGGTGCTACTGTACACGTAGAGTTGGATGGAGGGGCCCCAAGGCTCAGAACTGTGACGGAAGGGTGTGACCCACTGCTGCTTGTATCTGGAGTTCAGAGAAGGGGCTCTGCAGAGCCGGGGCTCAAACTCCCAAGGAGAGGGACTCACTGCCTAGCGGGGCCGGGGTCACAGAGGGGGTGTGGTGAGGCTCCTACTGAGGGCGCCAGAAGAATCTGGAGATGGGAAACAAGGAAGGAGCAAACCCCCTCCTCCTCTCCCCCAGCTTTCCGGTCTCCGTCTAGCGCCTCCTACCGGCAGGACTGGACATGAGCCTGCCCTCCAGGGAGAAATGCGAGTTGTGGAGTCCCAACCCAGCATCACGAAACAGAACGTGAAAAGGTGGGTTTGGAGCTTAATAACGGGCATGGAGCCTTATTCCCAGAAGATATATTCATGGAGGGCTATTTCCCAGCAGACACAAGGAATTGCGGAAGGTAGTTAGGACTCTCTTATAGCCCATGTGCATGGTGAGCAATGTCTTATCGCCCAATTCTTAGATTTCTGTGATGGGTACTGAGGCCTTTATACATGACATTAAAAAAAAAATCTGGGGTGGGCGTGTCTTCATCTTATCCCTTTTGGGATCATCTTGAGCCTTTGCCCCTTACCCCAGGACTGAACAAAGCCCACTTCCAAGTCATAGGAAAAAGGGAGATTCAAGTGTCAAACAATAATAGCAAGATATTATCAATGTAGGCCTGTGATTGTGTCATATAAAAAATAAAATACACACCAGTTAATCAAAGCACTACAGACACTTTTAAGTAATCCCACTTTGGCTTTGCATAACTCCATATACCGCCGGCAGCGCTCTTGTCTACCACCAGAGACCATAATATACATCAAAAATTCTCCTTTAAACTTATTTTCAGTAAAGATTGGTCTTTTGAACTGCGGCAGTGGAGGCTTAAGGGTACAAAATCTCTCTCGCCTTTTTCTCTTTCTTTTTCTGTCTCCCCTGTCTTTCTCTTTGGTGGGGCGGTAACTCCGGGGCGGGGGATGAGAGCAGCAGTGGGTTCCACACATCTTGTCGAACCTTCTGTCCTTTGCATGGATCAGTTCCTCTCATCTGCCACTTGATTAAGACATTAAAGCAGGAAGGTGAAGGAAGGTTGAGCTGCAGCAAAGGGGAGTGAGAAACATTTCCCTCCATACTCCATTCGCCTTGGAGAAGGGCTCCAAGCGCTGGGCCCGAGGAGATGCCAGGCCAACCCAGCTGTGATGTGGCAGGCTTAGCGCTTTCCCAGAATGCCAAATTTTGTGGAAGGCACATCCCTGAGCACCTAGGGGCGCCGACACCCCCTCACACCAGTGTTGAATCCTGCCTTGCGGCCCTCCCCCATGGGATGGCGTAGAGGATAGGCTTCCCAAAGAACACAGGGACTGTGCTGGGTCATGTTCTCACAGTACTTTTAGTTGGTGAGCTCAGTCCTAGCTTTGAATGGGAATTTATTACTTAATAGCTGTGTGACCTGATGCCAGTTTTCATTTTTGTTTTTGTCGTGGTGAAATATACAGAACATAAAACTTACCATTTTAAGTATATAGTTCAGTGGCGTCAAGGACTTTCACCCCATTGAACAACCATCCCCACAATCCATCTCCAGAACTCTTTCCTGTTCCCATTGAACGCTAACTGCCCCTCGCCCCTGGCGACTACCGTTCTGCTTTCTGCCTCCATGGATTTGACTCCTCTAGGTACCTACACTGGTAGGATCCGACTGTATTTCTCCTTTGTAACCGGCTTAATTTACTTAGTCTTCAAGGTCCATCCATGTGGTAGCATGGGTCCCCAAGGTCAACTTTTCTTGTAAGGATACTGAGCGTTGGTTGCTCGGAACTGGGAGGGGTTTGAAATACCATTGGCTCTGCCACCCAGCATTGGAGGACCCTCTTCCATCTCTGGGGGAAAGGTGGGTGGATAAGAGTAATCCTCCATATTTTAAAAAGTAATTTACCTTTTTCCCCCAAGATGTTTGTCTCTATTACCTTACTCAATCATAACAATAGCTATGATGTAGGTACATGCAGGTCTACACCCCCCCCCCCATTTTACAGAAGGTGACACCAAAGCCTAAAGGGTAGAGATGAATTGGCCATGACCCCTTGTGTGGAGGCTCTTGTTTCCAGTCTCCTGTCTTTTCTACGATACCACCCTGACTCCATAGTAACCCAAGTTTGCAGACCTGTTTATAGCGAATTCCTTATCCAAGGTTCCCTTACCTCTTTCCTTTCTTCTTGGAATTCTCACCAAGAAAAAAGCTTATCCCAAATCAGCTATTTGAACCTCTGAGATGATATCCCAGAAAAGGAAAGGGGCTGGTGAGGCATGGCCAGATAGGAGTGGAGGTGAAGAGAAGAGCTCAGAGCAAAGGGACCAATGGCACTTGAAAAGATTCTGCAGCCTCATCAAGGCCGCCATCTTGTGAGTCGGGAGATGCTGCCTAGCATCTGGTCTAAGTCCCTTCCACAGTCATCATCCTTTTCTCCTCTCTTGTCCCGAGGTCCGTGGGAACAGAGAGCAAATGCTATTGTCATTTATGTTGTAAGAGGCAAAATTCTTGCTGAGCCTCCTCAGCAAGAAGGAGATTTGGCCAAATCTCCTAATCTGGAGAGCTTCCACAGGGAATGGAAGAATCCACCACAGATGGATTTTTTGCATCACCTCTACTGGTAGCCACTGTTGGTGTGTGAGTGTCAGGGTGCTGTGAGGGCCATCCCAAGGGCTTTCCCCCCAGAGGTCTCCCAAGCGTTGGGTGAAATTTCAGAAGCACAAGCTGCCTTCCATCTGCTAGCCCAGGGGTCCGTGCCCCCAGATGGTGCAGGACGGGTCGGGGCAAAGGGCAAGGGAAGCATGTCTAATGGAACATCAGAAGAGTGTAAATAAGCACCATTCTGTTGGCTTTTAATGCCTTTCTTTTGATCTCTTGAAAGGAACGCAACCCTACAATAAATGCTCCAGCCTTACATAAATAAATGCCAGCCTTCTACGGCCTCTTCTGGCAGCCCCCGGGATTCCTGAGAATGAAAACACAGGTATATCCCCTAAAATGGTGTCACAGCTGGGAACCACACAGGACATCCCACAGTGAAGCAATGGGGTGAGCAGGTAAATGGTGTCGAGGTGGGCTGAGCAATGGGGGTAAATGCTCCTGAACTAGCTTCTCTGGGGATACAAAAGCGCAGGGAAAACACCGGCTTCCGGGCAGTCTAGGTGGAAGCAGACGCGGCAGTCTTCGTGGGGCGGGAGCGGACAGAGGACTCTTCTGGAAACACAGGGCCCAGCCTCCGGAGCTTTCCTTTCGGAGGCTCCAGATGCGCATTCCTGAAAAGCCAGCACTTGTGAGAAGCATCTCCCAACTCAGACATGAGTCACCCCAGCTTATTTTAAGGCCTGACCCCGTCCCGGGAAGGGAATCCGGCATGGAAAGCCACGTGCTGGAAGGCGACCGTGGCTCCGGGCCAAGAGAAACAGAGCCCCCCTACGGCTCCCCGACAAGCTCCTTCCCAGAAGCCCAGGGCGAGCGGAGGCCAGAACAGCTGTCGGTGCTGACACCCAGTCCCCCGCAGGGGCAGGAACAGCAGGCCACGGAGAGGCCGCCGAGGGCTGGGGATGGGGCAGCTGGGCGGCCACAGGAGGCCCTGTCTCCCCCTCTTTCTGGGGCTCCCGCCTCCTTCTTCAGTTCACACCAAATAGTCCTGGGAGGCTCCTGCCGTCCTTTGGGGATAAATGGACAGAGGGAGCACAGAAGCTCGTGCTCATTCGGCCAAATGTAGTTAAGTCTTTTAATAATTCATATTCTCATTTCCATACACAGCCCCTCTTAAAGAGAGATCCCAGGGAAACCTGAAAGCTTTTCTGATCGCACAGCGTCATCCAGCATCTTCATCAGAGGTCCTCAGCAGGCCTCTCAGAGTCAACGGCATCAACGCTTATGAAGAAAAACTAATACTTCCAGCTGCTAGGCATTGAAAAGTCACTTAATATTTCTCAGTGCAAGAGCTATACTTAATGGGACACAATGTTTTTTTCCCTAAGCAGTTGGAAAAAAAAACCCTTGACACCGTATTAATAATGTCAAGTCTTATTGGCTCTCTCATTTGACATGATATTAAACTTTTCAGACTCTATCTCGACCGAGGTACGAGGTTGTTAAAATGCGGACAGATCGGAGCCCTATAGACACTGAGGCCAGCCCGCCCCGGCTAGGCAGGAGGAGCGCGGCGGGGAGGAGTGAGCGAGATACGGGGCTCAAGGGACAAGCTGTACCCCTTTCCCCACACTGTCTTCCTTCTCACACTGAATGACGCAGGGACCCTAGGGCAAGATGGGGTCTTAGAACCAGCTGCGTCGAGCCCATCATCTTCTCCAGGTCTGGTTCTCTGGAGAGAATGAAGTGGACACAGCCACGTTAAGACACAGACCTGTCTAAGGAGAAGACGCACGAAGGCCAACTCCGCTGGGACAGGACACTGTTGGCTTCCTGCTGATAACAAGGAGCAGCAGTCATGGTGGACACTCTCTGTGCCACCAGATGGGGGACACCAGTCCAAGTGCCTTACTTATAACCCCGCTTGCCTTTTCCCAACAACCACAAGTGTGAGATACTATAGATCTCACCAGGACCCCCATTTTATTTTATTTTTAAGATTTTATTTATTTATTTGACATAGAGAGAAAGATGGCAAGTAGGCAGACAGGCAGGCCGAGAGAGAGGGGGAAGCAGGCTCCCCGCCGAGCAGAGAGCCCAATGTGGGGCTCGATCCCAGGACCCTGAGATCATGACCTGAGCCGAAGGCAGAGGCTTTAACCCACTGAGCCACCCAGGCGCCCCCATGACCCTTATTTGAAAGACACAAACCTGGAAGGAAAGATTGGCCCAAATCTCACGGGCTGAGAAGTAACACATCCAGGAACCCTATCCAAGCAGGCTGTGGCTTGACACCTCTCTCTTGAGGCCACTCTTGGATGCAGTGGCCTGAACTCTGGGGTGGGTCACAGCTGCCGACGGGAGGGTCCCCAGCCCGGCCCTCAGCCCTCCTCTTGCCGCCGGTCCTTGGTGGGTGCCCGACACGACGGAGCGCGGGTCTCTGGCAGGCAGGCGGCGCTGACTTCACCTGTCAGGTGCAACACCATAAATAACATATCTTAAGCAAAGAACACCCCGGCAACCCAATAATGCATGTCTAAAGCCATTTTGATGTGGGAGACACACAGTAATACTTTTATGCTTTGTTTAAAGAAATTGTTTCCAGCATATTTGTAGCGAAATCACTCCAAAGAGTTTATTTTGGATGATTGATTTATAGGAATCCAGCTCACACGCCCAGAGGAAGACACTTAAATCATATCTTCTTTTCATTTATAATAAGGAACAAAATGATCCTATTTTGACAAGTCTGATCATTTTGGGGGTTGAGCAGGTTTCCTCGGTGGGCTCAGTCTGGAGCTCACGCAACGGCGAGAATATGATTACGTCTCATTAAAATCAGCTGCCGCTGCTTCGGCTGGGTGCCCCAAAGAAAACAAAGCCATTGGCAGTTTCTCTCGGAGTCGTCTACCTGCCGGCTGTTAAGAAGGGCCCTGCTTCCAGCTGTAGTTTGAAAATAGAGGACCCCCCCCCAAGAGCAGAGCCCCTCCCTCTCCCACAAAGGGGTGACTCGCGCCCACTCCTGAGCTTTTCTGTGTCCTCCCCTCCTCCTGCCCCACCCCTGATGCCCCTGCAGCCTCTGACCTTCCGACCCTCTGACCCCACATAGGCCCCCTTGCTTTCCCAGTCCTAGTGGGAATTTTAACTGCCCCGGGCGGTGGTGAGGGTGACCTGGGCCATTTAGGTGCCTGTAACAAGCGGGATACAAAGACTTCACGTGTTTCAGATTCACACCCTGGATTGGGGCTGCCGCTCCTGTGTTTGAGCTCAGCCTCCCCGGCTGGGCTTGGGGTCCTGCCACGTGACCCCACTCCTGCCGTCCTCTTCCTGACATCCTCCTGCTGCCCGGGATAGGCCCCCTCTCCCGGCTCTCCCCCTCTGCTAGGGGCCTGGCCCTCCATCCCCTCCCGCTTCTGGGGGAGAGGAGAGTTCAGTCTGTGGCAACCACACACGGAGAAGACCAGGAAAGTTCTCCTGGAACAAAACCTCACCAAGTTCTCAGGGTCCGTGGCAGTCTGTGTAACAGCAGTCCAGAGAAAGATCTTCCTTCTCATCTCCCTCTTTCATCTTTCCTAATCCCCTCCCCTCCACTTATCTCTCTTTTTCCCTCTGCCCCCAGCCCCCCTCCTCTTTCTACTCACCATCAAGAACGGCCAATTTAGCGGGCGGCCATACGGCTCCAAGCGAAGTCCCCGGGATCAGTGGCTGTAGGGAATGGCACTGCCTGAGGGAAAAATCAAAGATGAAATGAACATTTGGATCTTGCCGAAACGGAAGCTTAGCACCCTGTATGCATTATTCATGTGTGACATTGTCACCCTGTTCTCTCCACTCTCCACTGAGCTACAACAGAGCCCCGGATCCTAGTGGCTTTGAAATACCTTGCACCGGACCCTCATCTATCCCCAAGCCTGCAAATGGCCCAGGCAGAGCGGGGTCCTGGTCTGGCTCAGGCACGGCTGCAGGTCAGGTGGGCGTGAAATGTCACTCACACCCCTCTCGGCAAGACCCTTCAAGCCCTGAGTAATGATTCTCACTGGGTGCTGAGCGCTCGGTACCTGAACCAAATGTTCAAAATCCCACTCGAGCTACTAGCTTCTATTTGATTGCTTTAAAGGGCGAACCATTGACCTTGGGCAAGTCGTTATATTTCCCTGAGCTTGGGTGTTCCCTATGTAAGACGTGCGGCTCATCGCAGCTTCCTGAAGGGGATACGGTGAGAACTGGAGCAGTTAATGTAGGTGAAAGTGCATGGTACACTGTAAAATGCTGAATTAATATAAAAGCAGGTGAGGAAGGCTTTTAATTGTGTTGGACGTCCGTGATGCGACGCGACGTGATGGGCGCTTGCTCATTGAATCCTCATGGAAATCCCAGGGAGGCTGGTAACACCACTGTCCCCTTGCTTACAGAGGAGGAGGCTCAGGAGGTTATGGGAAGGCCCACGGTGCATGAGGGGCAGAGCCAGGATTCCAACCGAGCTCTGTGTCCAGAGCCCCCTCTCTCACAATCACAATAAAGCGCTGTTAGTATTGCTACCATTGGCCTCCTTGCTAACTTGCTCTTCCCCGATACTCTGCAGGTACCCGTTCCAGACCGAGGAGCACTTTTTGCTCCTAGCTTTGAATGCAAGCACAAATGTTGATTTTTCTGCATCTCAAATATTTCCTCCTTCCCAGAAAGCCCCTGGACCGGAGGCAGATGCCCAGGGCTACTTGGCTACTCTCTTTGTCCCCGTTTTCCGTGCACCTGAAGGGGTGGGCCGGGGGGCCGTCTGCAAGGTGGGCTGGGAAGGGTAAACTCTGGCCCAGGATTCCTGGAACAGAGTAACTTTTGATCCCTTCCCCACCCTTGCCCTCTGCGGACCCTCAGGCCAAAATTTCACCCATTTCCCCTGGAACTCCTCTATGGGAACTATTCTCTTGGCAGGAAGGAAACCACTGTCTCCAAGAGCCGGCACAGAACTTCAGGAAAAGCTAAATGTAGAGGAGAAGCCGTCTGTGCAACCCCTTTGATGGAGCCAATGAGAGATCTTTCCAGAGGATTACAGTGACACGACACTTAGCCCTCTTCATGGGCATGAGTTAGGAATAATTACCCAGGGCAGACTCTCGAAAAGAGGCAGTAAGCTGGCTAAGGCTCTTAGAAGGCAGGCCTGATGACATTGTTATGTATCCGTCCCAAGGCTCTGGAGGCTGTGGGGTCGGGTATTAGCTGATTATCTGATTCTGTCAGTGGAGAGCTTTCAGCGAGTCCAAAAAGCCAGCCCCTGGATTTCCTCAGGGAAACACTAAGCTCAGACACCTGCAGTGGGGTCCGCGTGTGGCGTTCTGCCCCTGAAAGTCTTCTCGGAACTTAGTCCTGTGTGGATCGGGCAGTGCGAGTGTCGGAATGTCTTTCTAAGCAAAGTTCCTGCAGGTCAGGTGATGGGAACCTGTGGCTTCTCTCCCTCCTAGACTTCAGCCACAGACCCTTTCTCCTGAGAGACACTTTAACCCTCCCGGTCTGATAGGAGTTTCCGCTGTCAAAAATTTCCCCCTCCAGCTTTGCTGGGGCTCTTTGCTGAATGGGTTGCTAAAAGGGTCGGATAGGACCAGGAAAAGGAAGAGCCATTTCTGTGATAGAGCTCGAGGTCCAAAGGGGGAAGATGTGTAGGACAGAATGCCTCTTTTCTTTTCTTTTCTTTTCTTTTTTTTTTAAAGATTTTATTTATTTATTTGACAGACAGAGATCACAAGTAGGCAGAGAGGCAGGCAGAGAGGGGGGAAGCAGGCTCCCCGCTGAGCAGAGAGCCCGATGTGGGGCTCGATCCCAGGACCCTGAGATCATGACCTGAGCCGAAGGCAGAGGCTTTAACCCACTGAGCCACCCAGGCGCCCCCAGAATGCCTCTTTTCTTTCTGCTCAGGAGAGGCTCAAATGGCAGAAGGAGGGCCTCGGCTTAGCTATAAAGAACTTGCCTGGTTTTGAAGGTAAGCCGGGATGCTTCCGTAATTGTGTTATAATAACTACATTTTATTATTGACTGTATTTATTGTTCCAAGAACTTTCTGATATTATCTCATTTAATCCCTCCAACCACCTGATGAGAAAAGTATGATCATTAGTTTTCCATTTGGCAGCAGAGAAAGCTGAGGTCCAGATAAGTTAAGTCAGGTATCAGGCTCCACAGCTAGAAAGGGGTGGGGCCAAAATTTAGACCCAGGCAATCTGCTGCCAGAGGCTGCTGTCCTAGCTGGGGCTTTCCAGCTGCTTCCCTGCTTCAGGTTAAGAAATGCTGGAGATAGGGCACCTGAGTGGCTCAGTTGGTTAAGCAACGGCCTTTGGCTCAGGTCATGATCTTGGCGTCCTGGGATCGAGTCCCTCATCAGGCTCCCAGCTCCATGGGGAGTCCGCTTCTCCCTCTGACCTGCTCCCTTCCCATGCTCTCTCTCACTGTCTCTATCTCAAATAAATAAATAAAAATAAAATCTTAAAAAAAAAAAAAAAAGAAATACTGGAGATAGCTCTCATGGGCCAGGCTGGGCACACCCCTGGGGGGCCAGAGGGTGGGTGTGCGGACCCTGTGAATTTGCTAGTCTTTGAAGAGTGTGGGGATTCTGGCCGATGTGCCTCCCTCTGTCCCCGCCCAGTTTCTCCAGCTCCTGTGAGCTGGGGGAGGGAAGTGAGGATCAGAGAGCCTTGCAGGAGGGACTGAGTCGAGCCCAGGGCACCTCTACCCTCGTCTCACTTGCTCCCTGCCAGTGAGGGCCTGACTCGGCCCTGTTGAGTTAGGTCACTGGCTCCCAAGGCCGGCCAAGGGGTCTGTCACCTTTTCCATCCCCCCTCTGCGCTGATCTGAATTATCTTGCACAAGTGGTGAACCTCTCAGGTTTCCGGGGCCACTTGGCCGGTTTTATCGGGCTTGCTAGGTCTTGTCGGTTTCAGGAGCCCTCTCACCTTTTAATAAACATTTCCTATGTTATCGCAATATTCCCTAATTCCTTCCCTTCTGTCCCCGCCAACCTAAATCCTATTTAAGTTAATGCCCTTCATTTTCATTTATAAAGACAGATACAAAATAATTATTTCCTATCTCCGTGTTTCCTTATCTCCCGTCCTAATAATGCCTTTGGCGGATGCATGTTTCCCATCGGTTGAAACGGTTTGTTTTTTTGTTCTTTAAGGAAGAAAAATAAAATGCTTTCTGGGGCTTTGTCTCCTCTCTTCAGCCTTCCTTGGTGCCCTTCCTGTCATGTTTCCACCCCTCCCCTCTCCCCCCTGCCAGGCCCTCTCTCCTCGGGCTCCTCTCACTTTCCTGGGGGTTCGGCCTCCCATCTGAATTCCCTCAGCCCCCCAGCCTACCTTGGAGCTGAAGTCCCCTTACCTCCGCTAGAAAAATTGCTTTGGATGAGCTGAGGCAGTCTCATAAAGAAACATTCTTTGGTTTACTCTCATGGAAACCGGTGAGTGGGGAATTCACAGTTCTCTTCTCCGGGCGTCTCTTTGAAGTGTTTGATTGAAGGGAAAAGGAATGAAAAGGGGTCGGAGTTGGTGGTGGGCATAAGGATGCCAGGTATAAGTGCCAACTCTGAAACCAGGGACCCAGACGTCAGGGGCCCCCTCTGTCCCTTGCCATTTGGGATGGGGCAAGGGCGGCCAGGATTTGGGGCTGTTTTGTACTCACGTCCGTCCTTCACACCCCCACCTTTCATGTTGGGATGGTAGAACTCAACACACAGATTACGTCTGGGGATGGGGAGAAGGCCATTAATAGAAGCAGACTGATTTTAAGGGGTCCGTTCTGTTTGCGGAAAAGGGTACGTCAAACCTAACCATTGGCCCTTGCTTGTCAGGGAAAACCGAGGCCGAGGGGGGGCGGGCCTGGCCTTTGCTGTCACTTGGCTCAGCAGCTACAACAGTGGCCTAGCGACAGCCGCAGAGAGCTCTACTTTATCTGGGGGGACACACGGAAGCCACATGGGGATCAGTGGAGGGAGGTCAGGGAACTGGGCACCTCCCTCTGTAAGACTCAAACTTGGGGTAAAGAAGGGGTTCAGGGAGGCCAGCAATGGTGGGGTCTTCTGGATAAGAAGGCGCAGTCATGAGATGAACTCTCCTAGAATCCCAAACTCTGCAAAGGGCAAGAGTCCCCGAGGCCTCAACTCCGAGGAGGGGTGTCCGTTTTCGGTGAGGGGCTGACCAGCTAGTGCTGTCTGTCTTCTGGTTCCTTGGAAGGTCCTGGCCTCCCCGGTGACCTGGTCGCCCAGTCACTAGGCTCCGTGACATGCATCGAAACCATACAAAATATCATCAATTAGTCTTCGTGAACATCAGGCCGGAGGGCAGGAAAATAATGTCAACAAGGAGGGTCTCCCAGCTGGAGACTAAGTTACAAAGCAGGATTACTCAGACAACTGTTTCTTAGGCTGGGGCACCTGAACATAAAACGAAGCCAGCTGAGATAACATCTCCCAGTTGAAATTGATGGTCGAAGGGCGAGGAGGCCCTCCTATCTCCTTGTCTGGTGATATTGCTGTGAGAAGCATGTTCTCACTCCTAGGAAGTACTTCTAAAAATATACATGTGCAACCAGCAAGGGGAAGCAGATTCAGCCGCTGGTACGACTGCTTTGAAATGGGGCCGGGAGAGAATGGGGATCTGGGACAAGTGTGCTGAGCGGGTGAGTTTCCAGTGAGGGCCAAGATGGCGGGCTTGGAAATCTCCTGAGCATAAGTGGTCTCCCTGAGACAGCTCAGGACCGTGAAGGGGAAGAATGGGAGAGGGCTTGGGGAAGAGAGGGGCAATCCTGAAACGTGGTCTCCTGGATGCAAAAGGAAGTCATTGGCCCATCTCACCTCATCCCTGACAGCAGCTCTGGGCGACGGGAGAGGCCGCGTGGTCTGGAGGAGAGGAAGCCAGCCTGGGGAGTGCCAGAGCTGAGGACATGCAACTGCTTTCTTGTACTTCATGCAAGTACTTTTTTCCACGAGTTCCAGATCTCCAACTACTTTTCTTTCCATCCGCTGGCTTGAAAAATCAGTCCTCGCCCTAAGCGTGCCATCCACAATACACAGGTTCGGTGTGCGAGCCGTATTGTTTTTGAATGTATGTTAGAATAGACTTGACTGCGAATTTTCTTCAAGGTTTGTCTGCGTATCGCCTAGAATTACCTTCTGCACTACCCTCGGAGGAGCTCTGGGCCAAGTGATGGCAGGCTCCTTCCCTCTCTGCGAGGCCATGATGCGCTCCTCGGGGGAATGCCTTCCTCTTCCCTCTCTAAATGGAGAACAAGATTTGCAGAAGCCCTGAGTCCCCACTGGGAGAGAGAAAAGATCTGCGTGTTTCACGGATGCTGAAGCCAGATTCTGAGAGGGATGACAAAGTCATCGCTAATTGCAGCCAATTACTCCATCGGGCGGGACTGGTAAGGAAAATGACTGCAAGCTTGGAGTTGTCTAGGAAAGAATTACCATACTGGTAAATAATTTTGACTCAAGTAATTTTTAATGCTAAAATTTGCTACAAGTACTTAGAGAATGAAAAAAAAGAAAACACCCCTTGTCTCCATTAGGGCTTCATAAGACAGTTTAGTAATTAATAACCCACCCGTCACACCTGTAATTTGGGGTATGAAGAAGAAACATTAACTATGTTTTTATTTTTTCTTTTTCTCAAGGGCAGAGTTATTTTCTCTCCACCCCCTGGGACCTGAGAGAACCCACTGGAAGGCGTCTGAGGTTATTCCAATTTAACCCTGTCTACAGGAACAAAAATTCACCGATACCCACCAATACTGGGTATCTCCACCTGGGCCTCTGATTCCTTCTGGGTCTTCTCCTGGCCTCTCTTTTCTCCGTGCCTCAGTTTTATCATCTGTAAAGTGAATTTGGAGGGCAATGGTCCGAGGACTGTGATGTTCAAACACTGTGTATCTATCAATATATATCTACATAAGCTGTAAACTCCTGCTGCATCTTTAAGCAAATAGTGAACTCAATTGCTTGGAATAATTTTATTAATTTATCATTTTATTTATTCCCATTCATTAAGTACCGATTAAACACTATCATTTGTCACTCAGTATATCCATCCATCTATCCACTGATCTACATTCTCAGCGAATATTTAGCAAGCATCATTTATGTGCTATACCCTGAGGGAGATACAGAAGAGATGTGAGAGAGGGCTCCCATCCTTTGAGACCGGAAAATTGACAGATGTTAAGTAACTAACAGTAATACAACCTCACAAGAGCTAAAGAGGTCATGAATGGTGCAGGCAGGGGAGAAACATCCTAAGAAGGAAGGGTTTTAAGAATTTGGAGAAGGAGAGGGAGAGATCTTTGCAGGGTGGTGGATCTACATCAGTGTTTGAGGAGCAGGGGAGCCTTGGGAAGGCTATTGAAGGATGAGCCCCATTTGGGTCGGCAGAGAAGAGTAAACGGCACTTTAGGGAATCGGTCCCGCCATCCACTTGCTCTGTGACTTCTGGCAAATCTCTTAACCTCTCTGATTCTCCATGTTTTCCTCTGGAAAATGGAGAGTTGGACTGGTTGCTCCAAAATCTTATGATCCAGTGCAATTCTGGACAGGGGAAGAGCAGGACTGATTTTAGTAAAAGGACTCCGGAAAAGCTTAATGACCTTCAAAAGACCTTGTCTGATTCGCCCAGAATACGTGTGTTGGAAAGAACAGGCTCTGTTTGAACTGAGGGCCGTAGCCTGGAGGTCTGATCCGAATTCCCTGTCCCTGGACTGGAAGAATCACCATCTCACTATCTTGCCAACAACTGCCTGTGGCAAATTCAGTACCCTGCTTGATGCAGCATTTGGAGGAAATTTTTCCATGAAAACAAAAGTTTTTGCTTAATTATTCAGCACACTCATGCGTTTAAAAATACTGTCCATTCCCTAACTAGCTGTCTTTTTAACAAAGCTTCTTGGCTTCCGAGGAGCGGCCTCCATTGTCTGAAGCTTCCTTATAAAGAACTCGGGGCCAGGCATAATCCCAGCCGTCCCTGGGCTTAGCGAGAAGCTTCCCTCGGCAGAATGAGGTGTCTAAAGTGTCTTTCTGCAGAGATACGAACAAGGCACAGCCAAGGTCCCCTGGGGCCAGTGTAGGCAGAGTGTGGATGGGGACGAGACAATAAGACAAGGTCATTTGGCCCAAGTGTGGATGGTGAGTTTTAGGGGATCAGGGAAGTCGTTCTCCACTCCGTCTCTTGTTTTGAATTTTATTTATCCATTCATCTAACCTCCACCTAACGTATATTCTTTGCCTATTCCATGCCCCACAGGGTTCTAGCTCCTGAGATCCCCACATGTGTAGGGAAGATTTTGTGTAGGACAATTTTCAGGGGAAATGGGGAAATTTTTTAATGGTTTGAGGAAACCTTGCCGTTTTTGCCTTGCCCGAATTTAATATCTTTGATTTCTTTGAACCTTTCTAGTTCCATGGCATTTGGGGAAGGTTGGCTCAATCGATGGGGGTTATCCACCTGGGGGAGGGGTCAGACCAGCTCCCGGAAGGCAGGACTGTGTCACTTCTGTACGCGGTTCAGCCCAGCACTAGCTCAGCACAATCCCAGTGACTGAGAGGTTTGGGTGATGAAAATGCAATTTGTCAAAACAGCAGCTCATGGAGACGCCATGCGACAGCATTTAATGTAGTCACCAGGCTCTGTGTGTCCCCTTAATATTCTAGCCTGCTTCCCCAGCCTCCTCGCTGAAGACGCCAGGAACAGCAACGTAAAAGGGAGAGTGCCCGCAGGTGCAATCATTCTAGAACGAAGCCAGAGGGTCAGGAGGGATTGCCACTCGGCCTGTGACCCTGCCGGAGGGTCCTTCCCACCACCACTCACTTTCTGGGGAGCTGCCTTCTTTCCATTGGGGGGCGGGGCTGTGGGTTGAATGGTGTGCTGGTAGTGGGGGGAGGGGGGCTGGGGATGAGGAACGTGACTGGCAGCCATGTCCAACCTTGAGCCACAGAAGGTCGTTGGAGCTAATCATCTGATTTCCAAAACTGGAATAGAAGACGAAGAGAGGAAAATAGTGTTTAGAAAGCATTCAGGTAGGGGTCTCTGGGTGGCTCAGCCGCTTAAGCATCCAACTCTTGGTTTCGGCTCAGATCATGATCTCAGAGTCATGAGATCCAGCCCCGTGTTGGGCTCTGTGCTCAGCACAGAGTCTGCTTGAGGTTCTCTCTCTCCCTCTTCTTCTGCCCCGCCACTTGCTTGTACTCTATAAATAAATAAATAAACAAATAAATAAAATATTAAGAAAAAGAAAGCATTTAGGTAGACATCTGGTAGGACTTCCTGACTAGTAAGGTCTGAAGAGAGACTGAGTAGTTATTAAATTAGCCATGACCCTTAATTTCTTCAGTTGTTTAGTTGGGTTAAGAGGACCTGTCTTGGGGCACCTGGGTGGCTCAGTGGGTTAAAGCCTCTGCCTTTGGCTCAGGTTGTGATCTCAGGGTCCTGCGATCGAGCCCCGCATTTGGCTCTCTGCTCAGCAGGGAGCCTGCTTCCCCCTCTCTCTCTGCCTGCCTCTCTGCCTACTTGTGATCTCTGTCTGTCAAATAAATAAAATCTTAAAAAAATTAAAAAATAAAAAAGGAGGACCTGTCTTGAAGACATGTGTGATGATGGGATTTAAAGAGATAATGTAGAGGCACCTGGGTGACTCAGTGGGTTAAAGCCTCTGCCTTCTACTCAGGTCATGATCTCAGGGTCCTGGGATCAAGCCCTGCATCAGGTTCTCTGCTCAGCAGGGAGCCTGCTTCCCCCTCTCTCTCTCTCTGCCTGCCTCTCTGCCTACTTGTGATCTCTCT
>CM053613.1:80876997-80892809 GCA_028646535.1 Procyon lotor | reverse complement strand
GGGCAGGTACGCCTTGTGCTGCAACTGTGCCAAATGGAGTTGAGTGGTTAGCTAAAAAAAACTTCCACTTACTCATTTGCATGTGGTTTGCATCTCATTTGCATACTATCCGTTTAATGTCATGTGCATGCTCTTCCCAGCTCCAGCTTCTTCTCCTCTCCAACCCCCCACCAAGCTCCTCCGTCTCCCTTCCTTTCCCAACACCTCTGCCCCCATATTTTTTCTTCCCAGTTCGTGCTCTTCTTTCTCTGAAGTAGTAAAAAGAGCAGAGGCTTTCAGGACAATTTTGCATCTCCGGAGGCCCTGCTCGCTGTTCCCTTGGAGCTGACGGAGAAGCCAGTTGCTTCTTTAAACTCTCCTCTTTCTCGGTCATGGGTCCCAGCTGTGTGTAGAGCCAGGACAAGGGAGGAAGAAACACTATGGGCACCAGTATTCCTTTCTGGAATCTTCCGGCATCACCTAATGGAGGGTTTTTCTCATTTGTCTTCCCCAGTATCCCAAGCCTGAGGGTGCCTTGGTTCCTCATCCCCAGGGAAGGCTTGCTTCCTTTGCAGCTTCTTCCCTGACCTCACATCAGCCTGGTCCCCAAAGCCTGGGGCCGTATCCTCCAATCCTTGGCTCCCCCACTGTCCCTGATTAGGCCGCCTGTCCTGGCTTTCAGAAGATGCCCTGGTCAGTTTCTGAGAACCCCTTGCCTCTTTGTCCAAACAATATCCTGGCTTCTCGCCAGGCATTAATATTTTGGGAGATGCACAGTGAGGAGAAAACTGTTAAATCTCCACTCTGCACCCTGAGTGGTCACGTCTGGGAAGCTCTTCTCCGACTTCCTCATCACTTTGGTCTTCTCTTTTTCCTGAAAGCAAGTGTGAGAAGTGGTGTTATAAAACAGTAAGGGAAGCCAAGCTCGAGGGGCGTTTACCCTGTTGTCGAGCAGGGTTCCCAGGACTCTGTGGATGATCTCATTCAGTCCTCAGGACAAGCCCAAGGGGTAGCTACCATGATTGCCCCCATTTTACAGATGACAGGAAGACGTTAAAGGACGTGCCTGAGGTCTCAGGCTACAGAAGGTGGCAGCCAGCTCTCAAGTCCATTCTCCTAGCTGTTCGTCACAGCGGGTCAACCTAGGGGAGGTGCACGTAGGATGGAAAGCAATTATCCCTGATGCTTTCCAAATTGGGGATAACTGAGAGCAAGCTCTTGTTGTACTAAGCAGGATTCGGTGAGGCATCAGGCAGAACTCCCTGTTTCAAAGAATCAGCAGCTGGGCTCGCACAATTGTATGGATGGACTTGCCATATGCCAAACGAGGGCTCTCTCGGGGTCTATGGAAGCCATGTGGCTCCCAGCGTGGAAGTGATCCTGAGTGAGAAGTTGGGCTAGGGAGAGGAGCGCGGACTGCTGAATGGTGCCAGGGAATCAGCCAATCCGTCAGGGGGCTGATGAATATTTGTTGAGTGCTCTGTAAAAGGTGCTTTAGGAAGAACTTGCTGAGAGCATCTTCTGTGCACGGCCCTGGGCTAGGCACTAAGTGAGGATGGGCCAGGTCACCCGCTCAGGCCTTTCCAGGTTCAGAAGACCAGAAAGCCTCATTGTCTGGGCAGACAGGATGGACCCCACAGCTTGTTTTATCCTCTTGTTCCCCGATCACGGGCTCCAGATCTCTGTCAATGTCTGCTCAGGTCCAAGCACACCTGCCCCTGTGGGGAGCTCTGCACTCACTCAGGACTTGCTCCCAGAGCTCCTCCCCAGTGGGTCTGCCCAGAGCCGTGTCCTTGATCAACTTCTTCCCCCAAGTTCCCTCTGAGGGCTGCTCTGAACCCTGTCTAGTCGGTTCCGAGGACGGCTGAGCGTCTCTTCTTTCTGACCCCCTCATGCAGTCATAAGTTTACAAGGGAGTCACGCATTCACTTAGCCATTGGTTCACTTCCTCTACAAACAGTTATTAATAGTCTCGCATGTGACAAGCCCTGTTCTGGGACCCAGGGATATAAGGATCAAAGAGTCCTGCGCGCGCCTGCTCCCAAAGGCCTACTGGTGACTGGGGAGACAGAAAACTCTGGAACCGGTTGTAGCGTACTCCCAGATCCATCCGGGCTTAGGGTGCCGAGCTAGAAAGTCTGTCCCTTGGTCAGGGTCCTTCACCTCTCCTATATTTTTAGTATGACTGCGTTTGCCAACCATGATACCAATTAATTAATTAATTGCATTTTATTTTATATTCTGGGAGTTTGGGTGTTTTGAAGGCAAAATGCAAATGTATGCAAATCAGCATACAAATTTATGCAAAGACAACATGGAAATGTGTCCCCAGATTTCCTGGGAAAAAAATCTAGAGGCCTCAGCCAGTCCCTCAGCAGTCTGCCTGTCCCCGGGCCTGTCCTGTCTTCCCTTTTGTTTGGGTTCTTAATCTGCGCTGGGCTCCCTGCCTGGCCACTCTGAGGTCAGTAATTCAGGTGGGCGGGCGGTGGCCTGGCCGTCCATTATCCTGGAACCTCTCAGCTTCCCGAGCCACCAGAAAACTCCCTCACTCCCTGTAATCGGCTTTCATTTGAAACAATCAAGAGATTTCCTACCACTTTCCCCTATGACCAGATCTCATAAAACACCCAGATGCTGAGTTTCAGGTTTGGAGCTTGGCTTGACTAAGGGACTTTAATGGAAGAGGTTGGCAATGTCTGCTTGTTGTTATTGAAAAATAAATCCAAACCGTTTTATTGACCGTCTTCCGTGCGCACAGCTTTGGTTCCCCAGAGAGCTGGGAGCCTACGTTGAGGCCCGGGGCGGGGGCGGGGGGAAGGCAAGGGCTGGGCGGGCTGCGGGGACCTGGCGGCTGTGCGAGGTGAGGCTGCCCAGCAGGTGTCACAGTGATAAACAGCCTGTCTTGGCCCCGGACAGGAAGCCTGGTGGATGCGGCGTGCTGGGAGGAGGGGCTGTGAGGACAGAGGCTGACCGGACGGCAGGAGAGGGGGATCAGCCTTGTCAACGTGCAGAGTGTCATCAGGCAGTCTGGGTCCGCGGCCGGAGAGCGACGGGAGCCCGACGAAGCAGGCTCGGGCAGCCAGGCTTGGGAAGGGCAGCGGAAAGCGGGCTGGCCGAGCGGCTTCCTGCTCACCTCCCCAGCCCTTGCCTGGAGAGCGGAGACACGGCCCCCTCGCCGGGTCTTTGCTTAGGCACACACCAGCTCACATGCCATCCACTTCCCGTGCGGCCAGACCCTCGTGGAGACGTGTAAGCCCAAGGCCGCCTGGAGGATCTGATTTAGGCTGGATGCGAAGAGCTTCCGGAGGGTGGGCGTGATGAGACGCTGGGACAGATGCCTAAGAGAGGCTGGGAAACCTCTGCCTCCGGAGAACCTTTGAAACAAACTCAAGACCCATTTGCTGTGTGGGAGAGGAGGCACAGCTCTGTCTGGAGGCAGGGGGATGGACCGGAAGACTTCTCCGAGTCCAAGCAGACTGTGGATAGATCTACCCGAGTGGATATCCGTGGCCATGCCAAGGGAGACACTCAGGGTCTCGCTCCCTCCCTCCCTCCTCCTGAAGACAGTCCGACCATCCCCTCCACTATGAATCGGAGCTCTGTGTCATTCGGCCACTCGTGCGCCCTTTCCCTTCTCTGCGTGGATGCGGAGCCTCTCCCGTCTCTGGGGCAGTGTGGTTGCCATTCCGGCCAGAGCCTAGAGCTCAGCCTCTGGAGGGGCACAGGGCAGCGTTCTGGCAAGCAAGCATGTCAGAGCAGCTCTGGCGTTTCCCTAGAACAATTCAAATTGCTTTTTTTACACCTCACTGCACTATGCCAACCCTGATTCACATTATTTGTGCACTCGCTAAGTGTACATTATCTGATCCGTCACCCTGTAAAACGCTGCAGGAGGAATCTGTGGCTCCTGTCTGCCGCTGACTGTGGGTCAGGCACACAAGTCTCTGTACAAATATTTTTGCAAAACGGGAAGGAAGGAATAAACCCGATGCCGTCAACAACAAGACCCCCCCATGGCCGTGCGCTGGGAGAGAACGTCCATGCCTCCCGCCCCAGTTAGACTCTGCTGCAAAAGACAGCTCAACCAGAAAGCTCCAGCACCCTTTCTTCCCGTGGCCTCCTTTCGGTGTCACATTATTTAACAGGAAGAGACAAGCAGGAGGGGAAATAAGTCTTTGAACCCAGCTATGCAGATTTCCTGTGACTGGAGCTAACAGTCTGGAGAGAGCTGAAGGCAAGAGGTAGACGGGGGGCGGGGGTTGCACGTGAGGAAGAGCAGGAGGGACGGTAAACTCTGTCCTGTGACTAGCTCAGTTCTCGGGGGGCGAGTCGGGCTCCCTGTCCGGCTCAGCCCCGCGTACTTTGAAAATTGATCAAACACGCTGGAACCCTTCCATTTGAGGTCACCCGGTAACTTGGCTAACTGGCTCTCGGGTTCCCCTATCAATCCCTTGAGATTGCTTATCTCTAGAAAAGCCAACTCTCACTGGAAAATGAATGGATTCCTACTTCTGATCAGATCGTTTCAGCCTTCTGTCTCCTCTCATCTGGGTACACGGGACACTTTTTTGTTCCTGGAGATCCCGCTCTGTCCCAGATGGTCCCCAGAACTTTGACAAGCCACCCCTTGGAAGATCAGGGTCTCCTCTCTCAATGGGGAGAGCTAGGACCGTCTTTCAACAGCTTGGATCGGGGCCCCTGTGCAAATGTGAAAGTAGATCCCTCTATTTCTCTGCAGAGAGAGCGTCAGGTTCACCCTCCATTCAAGACAAAGGGCTTCTTTTGCGAGAGTGCAGGTTTTCCGCACCCTCCGAGCGCGGAGCTTAACTCACTGCATGCGTGTGGAGAGCACTGGGGGGGGGGGTGTATGAGCCAGTCCCAGGGCCTGTGGGATGGAGGAAGCTGAACAAGAGAAAGACCGGGTCCCCGCCCTGGGGTGGCTTGTGATCTGGTTGGATTGACAAATAGCTATCTCTCCCAGCTGTTCCCGATTTGGCTCCAGCCCCAGGGCTCCTGGAGGGCACCGTGCAACAGTGAAACCCAGGGGTCGCCCAGCCGAGAACCGCATTTCCTTTCTTTTGGCAGGAGCCAGCAGCCTCCACAAGGGAGCTCGCATCTCGGCGAAAACAAGAAATCTGATGCCTCGCTGACAACTCATTTTCTCAACCTTCATTCTGGGGAAAGGCAACTTGGTGTTCCAGCTGCCATATTGTAGCCGCAACCCCTGATGCACCATCAATTAAAAACGGCAATAATTATGCATGGGGAAAAAAGCCACAGATAATAGGCTTCCATTAGATGAAGTAGTTATAGGAATAAAAAAAAATAAAACCTATACTTCGGCTAATTAAACCCACTCACCATCTGATTAAGATGTGTTGTGAGACCATGGAAAAGTACCAGCCACTAGCGGTAGGTAATCCGGCACAGATGGGAATTAATAGTATATTCCCCGGCATAGAGATAATGGATCTGCAAAGAGGTTAATCAGAATCATTAATAAGCACGGACAGGATGGACAGTACCAAACAGCTGGTGCCTAATGTTGGGGTCAGGGAGGACCACGCTCCTAAGAAAAAATGGCTTCTCAGTTCCCCCTACTCCTGACATCAGCTGCGGAGGAGGGAGAGACGAGCTGACCCCTGTGAGATGTCCTCAGATTGGAGGTTCTCCTACGGTTGTGAACCTGCTGTCTGGGCTCAAGGGAACAGGGAAGGAGTTGTGATCTGACCAAGAGCCCGGAGTCGGGGCTCAGCTGCCCAGCCTTGCAGGGGTCTCTGTGCCAGACCGTCGTGCCCCCAACGAGGAACCCAAGCAGTGGGGGTGCCCTGGGGAAAGGGGAGGGCAGCAGGTCACTCTTCTGGGGCGGGGCTTGGGTCAGCCTGGGGAGCGGGCCCCTCGCCCGTCGAAGGCACCAGAATGTGTCCTGACTGACATAGCCCAAGCCTGCTGTTTTGGGGCCTGAGAATCCGGGGCGAGCCCCAGAAATCGCGCCCCGGGGAAGCAGCTGTGGGGAGGAAGAGGAGCGTGGAGTGTGCTGTGTGGGGCGTGCAGCGGGGAGCTGAGGGGCAGGAGCTGGCTGGAGAGACCTGTCTCAGACAGTGTGTCCAATGGCCATTTAGCAGTTACTCGGGAGCCGTCCCGGCCTTCGGAGCAGCTGTGAGGAGAGCGCCAGGGCCTCGCCTTCTAATTACCACTAATTGAGTAAATGCTGAGATGATCTCTCTCTCCCTACCCCTTCCCTCTCTCCCCCCACAAAGGCAGGGGAGAGATACAGAGAGGTCAGAAAGAGACTTTGCCAAATGGAGACAGGCATGATGACACAGCGGGAATTACCAAGCAGCCACGGCCCCAGGGGAGGGAGTGTGGCCAGCTTCTGGGGGGCAGGCCCCTGGGAGAGGAGAGGGATGGCCTGGGGCTGAGGTCACTCTCCCAGCCCGGCTTCCTCTCCCCTCCTGTGGGGAGCAGCAACGGTGTCTCGGTGTCTCGGGGTGTTTCGGTGTCTCGTGTCGGCCGGAAGTGATGTAATCTGTCTCGGGTAAGGGTCTTGCTCCTTTAAGAATCTTCCACTGGGGATCCTGGGTCTCCCTTTACAGGATGAGTTCTTCTGACAGTCTGCAAGAGAGGGTAGGGGCCACGCCTGCTCAAGCTTTGTGCAGGGTCAAAAAGCACTGTGATCACTAATGGAGAGCCTCAGGGCAAAACAATAGACACTTTTCCTTTCCCTCAGGCTGTTGGGAGGGAGCCGAGCCTGCGCCTGAAGCAGGCCAAGAAGCTCAGCATTTTAAATCTGAGGTGAGAAGTTAGTTTCAGAAAGGGTGTTGTGTTCGTCTTCGTTTTTATCTTTAATAGGGATCACTTCTTATCTTCCCCGAAGCTCTTGCAAAGGTGGGAGGCGAAAGGGGGATCTTATACCCATTTTACAGAAGGAAAGACTGAGGTCATGAGTGAAGAGGCTGGGTACCTACCTGTTCATTTCTACTTCAGAGCCAAGACAGGAACGCAGTGTTCTGAAGTTCAAAGGCAATCCACTAATAATCCAGAATGTTCAGAATAATGTTGCCTCCGTTTTAAGTTATGCAAGGAAATTATGCTTGCTTTAAAAAAAAAAATTATTCAAATAGTACAGAGGGTTTAAAGTAAAAAGTAAAAGTCCCCAAGCCCACTCTTTCATCTCCTAGGTCCCACTAGTTATTTTTTGAGAAATTTCCCATGCAAGATAAACAAGCATGTTTATCTACATATTTTCCTCTCTCCCACAAATTAAAAAGAATACTTTAACAGTGCCGTACGACTTTATTTTTCCATCTGTCTCTTCTAATTTATTACTTTGCAGTTTTCAAAGCACCTTCATTGTCACATGAATCCGTCAGAGCAAGTGGGACAGGCGTCCTTGTCCCGGGTTTTGAGACAAGACAAGAGGTCAGAGATGAAGTTGTCTGCCTGCTGTTCGATGACTGTCGTTGAGGGCAGGGTCAAGCCTGGCTCTCCAGGACTCACGGTGCTCTCGCCACAAGAACAACGGCAGCAAAGACCACTACGGGACTTCAAAAGGAGGAGCACAAACACTCACGGAGCCCTTACCGGGTGCCAGAGACTTCTCTACATGCACAGCGTCCGTGACCTTGTTGAATCCCCACAATGCTATGAGATGAGCTCCACGATTATTACCCTAAGTTCATAGATGAGGAAACCAAGTCGCACAGAGCTTAAGTGACTTGCCCAGGACCTCACCTCCAGGAACTAGGGATGCTGGGGTTCAGAGCCCAGATAAATAAGCATGTTTATCTACATGTTTTGCTCTCTTCCACAGATTAAAAAGAATACTTTAACAGCGTCGTACAACTTTATTTTTACTTAGCTTCCAGAGTCTGTGTTTGTGTTGTTCACTTCTACACGACCCTGTCACTTACCCTGTGCTGGGCCCTGCTAGATGCTCTTTACATATGGAAGGTCCTTTAACCCTCAAGACAATGTTGTATCAATTATTAATAACAACATCAGACCATCGGGCGTCTCTGCCAAAGTTCCAAGCTCAGAAATAAGGCATCTCCCAACAGCACTGGGAAACTTCTAGGGCTCTGTGCCTACCTGGAACCCAAATCACATCAATCAGTAGCCCAAAGGAACATCCAAGCCCTCCTTAGCTAGGGACACTAATAATTATACCAATGATCATTGGCTGAGTGCTTGCTCTGATAGTCTGAAGGACTATCATCCTCATAGTCCAGATGAAAAAAATCTAAAGTTCAGAGAGGTTAAATAACTTTCCCGAAGCCACACAGCTAGTCAGTGGAAAAGCCTAGATTGAACCCAGGCCTACCTGAGGCTCAAGTCTGATGCTGTTTCTTCCCAGCCTACATCTTGTTTTCTAGAGTGACTGGGGGCATCAGTATCTTCTTTCCTTGCCATCCCAAGGCTTGGGGCAGTCCCAGCTACAGGCCTGGGAGAGGTAGTCCGCTCGTGGCCATAACTTCTTCTATGCCAAAGAGCAATGGCTCCCACCATGAATTCAATCTGCTCCGAACTCTCCTGGAAAAGCATCCCACCCGCCACACCCCCAAGCTATTTACCCATGTAGGCTGGTTTGGCTGGATACATTGCGAGGGGCTGAGTGTCTTGCTTGCCCTTTGAACCCTTACAGCTTTGGGGATATATCTCTTGACACCCTGTCCTCTCTTACCGGTGGTTTGGGTCCCTGGCGCCTGCCCTATTCGACTGTGGGCTCTGCCAAGCATGCAGGCAAGAGCGTGCGGATAATTGGTGCTCAATTAACTGAGCCCTTCAGGTACCACACCGACCTGAACTTTCAGGGTCAGCCTTTTCTGGCAGGAGCTCTGCGTGTGAGACATTCTCCATGAAGAGCCTGCCCTTGGGGTTCCGTCCCTAAGTGTCCCATCTCCTCACGGCCTGTGCCGGAGAAGAGAGCCTTTGTGCCAGCTCTCCCCTGGTGCTCCTGGATAGGAGGCTGGCTTCGTTCCCCGAGTATGGAGCCAGCACCCTGCCTCCGCGACGGGGGTGTGGTGGGGTGGCAGAGGCTGAAGCCCTGGTCAGAATTCGTGGGTTCAGGCCAAGGAATCTGGAGCCATTTTGGTTTCCCAGCATCCTCGGGGGTCAAAGGGTTTGAGGCGTGTGGAGCCAGGCTGCCCAGAAATGCAAAGTCTGAAGGTTGATGAGCAGCTGTACTTTTGTGCAAGTCAAGGAACAAAGCTGTGCATGTACGTGCATCCCTCACTATTCTGAGAGACGGAAGCCAGACGCAGCTTTTCAGGGGCTATACTGGGGAAGGGGAGGGCAAGCATCATCCCACCTCGGGCTTGCTTAATGCTCGGGGATGACCTGAGACCTCCATGTTCTGGCCTTGCAGGGGAGGGGCAGGGGGTCACACACCACAGGAGGGTTTAAGGGAACACCTGAGGACCCCTCGGCTGTTCGCCCCTCCCTGCCTGGTCGCCCCCGACCCTGCTGCCCGCAACCCCTGGCAACGAGCATTCTCCTTTCTGTGTCTGAATCTGTCCGCTCTGGGAATCCACACAGGAGGCATCACACGGGGTTCGGCCTTACTTCCCTGCGCGTAATGTCCTCGGTGTGTCAGAATTCCTGTCCTTTTTAAGGCAGAGGACTTGTCCATTGTGAGTGTCTATCATGTTCTGTTTTCCATTCATCTGCGGGTGGACACACAGCTGAAGTTTTAAGCACCGCGATAATGTAGTTTTCTTCCCCTTCCCCTTCGTACTCACGTGTTTATGTGCTCAGTCAGCCCCGTGGAACGTCTGCGTGTACCAGGATCTTTGACAAGCCTGGTAGATTATGAGAGAGATCGAATAGTATCCCTGCTCTCCAAATGCTCACAGATTGAGCAAGGAGCTAGTTCTTTAATAAACTCACAGTGAAGGCTGAGTAGAGGAGGAGGGGTCAGCTTCTCTGGTGGGAGAGAGAGGAGTGTGTAACAGGACAGGCTTCCTGGAGGAGGGAATCTTCGAGCTGTGTCTTGCCGAGTGGTCGGTGATTGGCAGGCAAACAGGCTGGGTGGGCATTCCAGGTGGGGGGCAGCCCAAGGGTGAGGGAGCAGCGTGGGCTGAGTGGGTGGGAGAGTGTGGGGCCTCCGAAAGGCTGCAGGTGGTGCCCGTGAGTGGGGGGTGGGGCTGGGGGGCAGGGGAACAAGGCACAGAGACAGATGGGGCTGCAGGGGCAGGAGGGGGTCAGATTAGAATGGGGGTCTTGTTCACCATACGAAGGGTTGTAGGGGGTTATAAAAGAGCTAAGCCTGGAAAAGCCTCACTGGGAAGCTTCCGGGAAAGAAGCCCAAGTGAAGAGATGGTAGAGGTCCCGGTGTGATTCAGTGGGGGCTGGTGTTGGCATTCAATCACTAGGGAATACTACCCTAGTATTCAAAAAACCACAAGCTTGAAAACATCCAGACCCTTCGGGCCAAGGTAGCCAGGGACTCTAGCTTTTACTAAGGAGAAAGCAAGAACCCCACGGAGTCTCAAACATTGCCAGACTGAACAGTTAGGAGCAAGTGGAGACTATCTGAAACTCACCTAAGAGAAGGGAGGAAGTCCTGATTCAGATCCTGGTTTTCCTGGTCACCCGCTGTGTGACGTGGGGAAAACTGCTTGATGTCTCTGAACTTGTTTCCTCATCCGTAGAAGAGGCACAGCATCCACTTTACTTATTTTTCATTAAAAATACAGGAATGACCCAAATCAATAAGAGGGTGCAGGTGATTCCGTGGGCGAGGGGGCTCCCCGGTCTGATGGCCACTCGAGCTCTGCACTGGAGATGATGAGCAGGGGAGGCTTGCAAAGCAGAAGAGGGAAGAGTCTGTAGAAGGAAGGAGGGCTCCAGGGGCACAGACATGGGTGAGAGACCCTCGACACGTGGGAGCTGGTGGCAGCTACGTCCATGGAGGTTGCTCCAGGATGTCCTGCTGATGGAACCAGGCTCAGACCTCATAGCAAGAGGCTGCCTGGGACCCACCTCTGTGGGCAGAAGTCATGCGGGGCACTGAGAGTCAGGGCTGTGCCAGGCGATCCCAGGAGCAGAGACTGGGAATTCAGGAAGGGGAGCTGGCGTCGGAGTCCTGGCTCTACCACCAATGGTCCGCACGACCTCTCCATCCAGGGTTCCTTGTCTGCAAATCTCAAGTAACACCTGCCCTCCCTGGTGGGCGTGGATGGCAAAGTGCTCTTTCAACTAGAGAGAGCTGAAGAAATGGCTGCTTCGGGTACCGCCCGTCCCCATCCAGGCAGCTAAAAGATGGTGCTGTCCTCACGAAAAACTTGCAGCTGTTGTCAGCGGCTCTGGGTCTACGGGGCCCGCCCATCTGCCCAAGACACTTTGCTGTTCGCCAGCCTTGGCCGCCCAGCTCGCCTGTAAAAGCTAAGAAGACGTTATAAAACTGCCGTAAGGTTTTATGAGCCCTCTTTCCTTCCCAGGGACCGATCTTGGTGCTGTGAATCACACCGGAGCTGCGTGTGGGGCTCGGAGCGTGGGGCCGGCGGCAGCGGGAAGGACTGCAAATGGGATGGGACAAGTGGTTTCGTGGGGGGATTTGGGGCAGCAGGGAGCGTGCGGCCTCAAACAGGCTCCGGCTCTGGGTGACCTTGCCCAACTCTCCTGGCATTCAGTCTAGCCCAAGGGAGAGGAAGGAAAAAGCAAAAGAGGGAGGGGAGAGAGACAGAGCAGCGCGATGCAAAAATTTAGAGTCAAACACGCCTTGGTATGCGTCTCACCTCCCGCATTTTCTGCTGTGTGACTAGGCAGGTCACTTCATCTCTCTGAGCCTTAATTTTATCATCTGTCCAATGGGAATAACGACAGTACCGAGCTTCTAGGTTTGTTCAACAGAGATAAATGGAGCAGAGGGATCAATAGGTGTCAAATATTATTATTTTTTGCAGAGTGTTTAGCAAGTAGTAAGAGTCCAATAAATCTTTTCTCCATGGGTAAGTGAAAGAATGGATAAACCCAGGCACGAAATAGAACGGCTGAAGAAGAGGAGCAAGAGAGAGGAAGGAAAGAAGGGCTAGTCTACATGTCACCTTCTTGAGTCCTTCACCTGCTGCAGCTTCCGTTTCCCCCACGTCCAGACGCAGGGGCTGAGATGAGCTTGGCTTCAAGGTCGCTCTCAGCTCACCTGTTTGAAGACTCTTGATTTTTCTTTCCTTAAGTCCCTCCTTGGCCCATTCTTTATAGACTATCTACCATGGGCTAAGTAGTGTTCTAGGTACTGTGGACAAAACACAGGAATCTCTTGCCCTTTGGACACTTGCTGTCAATAATGGCAGAGGTGAAACTCACAGAAAACGTGATGAATAACCAAGTTATGTATAATAAGCCAGATGTCATTAAACGCTATGGGGAACTGGCAAGCAGGGTAAGGGGATGGTGACAGCTGGAGAAGGTATTATATGCCAAGTGGGGAGATCAGGGGAGGTTTCCATTGACATGACCCCTTTGGGGCAAAAGCTTAAAGGAGGTGAAGGAGTAAGTTGTGTTGATATCTGGGAAAGTCCAGATAGAGGGAAAGCCAGTGCAAAGGTCCTGGGGCAGGAGATTGGCAGGCACGGCAGAAGCACAGCAAGGAGTACCAGCCCCGTCCCCTCTGAAAAAGAGTGCAGAATTCAAAGCGAGGAAGATGACTAAGTGAAAGAGCCAGCTCCTACCTCATTCTGCCTTGTAGGGGGAAGAGCACTGTACTGGGAGTCAGGATACCAGGTTCCAGCAGTGACCCCGCGCTCAGCACACTGTGAGACCTGTTCGAGGCAGTTTCCTCGCAGCCTCCCATTCCTCTCCGTTATGATTTGAGGCTCTTGAACATGGAGACATCGAATGTTCTCCAAGTTCAGGAGCTCTGTGTCTCTCTTGCACAAGACCATAAACTGTTAGCAAGGTGAGTCTGATTCATCTTTATCCCTCAGCCTCCGAATCGCAGGGACCACGCCTGACGACTACATGGAGGGCTTGGTGTCAGGGCAAAGTGGCTTCCTCACATCCAGGGCCTTGGTCAGGCACGCCTTTGTCAGGGGACAGCCTCGGCTTGAGCCCTTGGCCTGTGGTGGGCTGGCAAGCCTGCTTGACCGCAGACTGACCCTTCAGCCCGCGGGACCCTCTATTGAAAGGCAATTGATGGGAAAACTCAGTTTGTTTACTTTTCATTAACTTTTCCCAAGTGGGCTGTGTGCAGGGGGAGAGGCTGCTGGGAGCTGGGTACATGGGTGGATGGGGTGGGGTCAGTCTCTTCTCTTCCTCACTCATCCTCGGGTCAAAGCTGTGCTCCCATGGACACCTCCCAGCCTCCCAGCCCCGGGGCCTTGGAGCCCCCAGCCTTGCTCTGGTCTCCTTTGGGGGCCGCCTGACCTAGCAGAGGGGCCCCCTGCTTCTGCATGCCTCCCCACGCGCCTCCAGAGTAAGGCCCCGCTGCTTGCATGCAAGGCCTAGTAATTGCCCTGGGATTGATCTGCAGATGGAAATTCCGAGGCAGCCATCCGTGCTCCATGGGGGAGCGAGTGGTGAGGACGGGGTGCTTATGGAGGCATGGCCTCGACTGCCAAGGAGTCTCTGGGAACTTGTGGTGGTCCTCAACTCTTCACGGCACTGCCACGGTTCTTGGGGATGGAGCCTCTGAACCTCCATGCTCCCCGGCTCGGGGCAGCAGAGGATGGGGAGAGAGAGGAAGGGCCTCGCTCCTTATCCTGATTGGTTGACAAGGGGGAGGAGGGGGAGGGAGGACAGGAAGTGGACTCTCCATCCAGGACCCACCAAGCGGCTTTTCCCACCAAGGAGCCAAGGTGTTTGTTGGTGACCCGAAAGTTATGTTTCAGGTGGATGTGCCAAGTGAAGTCCCCTCTCGGGGAAAACAGCTCCAGATGACTGGGCCACGTACAAGTGGAGAGAGAGCACCTGAGCCCTTGACCTAAAAACATAGTGAGTGTATGGAATCACCACGCTGTGCCCTTGAAATTAATGTAACATTGTGTCAACTCTACTTCAATTAAAAAAAAAAAATTAGAACACCCTCCACTCACATTGTTGGGCGTCACAATGCCCCGTGCACCCGTTTTTTTCCCTGATTCATACCTTCCAGATCTGGCACCCAAAAAAAAAAAAAAAATAGAAAGAGGAAATGAAACCTAGCCTCAACACCTTATTTGCATGTCCTCAGTCCCACGCAGAGAAATCCCTCTAGCCCTGGTGGGTTCCCCCAAGAAAGGCTCCGAGATGAGATAAAGTGTGGGCTTGGGGCCTTAGGTGTTTCGATGACAGCTCGTGGGACCCCCGGGGAGTTCTCTGCATTGCCTGAGTCATGGTTAGCCCATTGCAAATGGGGATTCCCACCAACAGAATAGGTGAAAGAATCATGTGAGAAAGCAGATGGGAAGATGCTTTAGAAACCATAAAACACTCATGAAAGTTAGCTATCGCTGCTGTGTTCCCTTTTAGCAGCTACCAATGAGAAGCATTTCAAATCAAGATTTATAATACAAACAAGGATTTCCTACCTGGGTCACAGAAGCCCATCGTAATTTCTTTTTTTTTTTTTTTTTTTTAAAGATTTTATTTATTTATTTATTTGAGAGAGAGAAAGTGAGAGGATGAGAGGAGTGAAGGTCAGAGAGAAGCAGACTCCCCGCGGAGCTGGGAGCCCGATGTGGGACTCGATCCCGAGACTCCAGGATCATGACCTGGGCCGAAGGCAACTGCTCAACCAACTGAGCCACCCAGGTGCCCCAGCCCATCGTAATTTCTGCCCCAAAAAGGCAATGAGGGCTTCCGGGACCTGGCTAGCCAGCTCACCTCCAGCCTGCCAGCACCCACCCACACTCAACGCTCCACACCTGCCAGCTCCTAAGACCTAGGACAAGACCCCTAATCTCTAAGGGTCTCTCTTTCTTTAGCCTTGATAGCTCTGCCATTATTCACTGGATGGAGGGCTCTTGTTATCTTCTGTGATCTCTCCACACCCCTGCATTTCTCCCCCCTCCTGCCCTTAACTTTTTCTCCTCCTCCCTGGGAGGTACTTCTGCTTTCCCTAATCCTCTCTCTGCTACCCCCATCCACACACCCCCTTTTCTCTTTGGTCTTTCCAGGTTTTGGCAAGAGGGATCTGTGTCCTTCCCCAAGAGATGTCCCTGAGAATTCTCTGAGTGGCTGGGAAGAGAAAAGGATCTCATGTATTTTTGGTACCAGAGATAATCAGATAATTGTGCAATTAGCGGTAATTTTATCGCTCCTGTAATTTCCTTTTAACGAGAACCCCCTTCAAAAAAAAAAAAAGAAAAGAGGGATTTCTTCCCTTTTTTTCCCACTTGTGTTGTTTCGTCTGGAGTGTCCGTCATCAGGAATTTGGTCGGACACCCACGCGCTGGGCGAGGAAGCCAGGGAGAGGGGAAAGATGCGCGAGGCAGCCCGCCTGGGGGAGAGAATCGGCGGGGGAGGGGGGCAGCCCTCCTGGGCCGAGCACAGGCTGTGGCAGGGGACCCAGCGGGAGGAGGCTACTCTGATCCGCAGACCCTTGTCTTGTCCCTACAGGGAGTCCCCATGCCTGTCCCCCACATGATAACCCCGGGGCGGCTGGGAGGGCACCCCCCAGGGAAGACTCCCGAGGCGGGGAGGATGCGGCTGAGCTCACGTGGGACTCGGTGAGTGGGACTAGTGCAGAGGGCAGCACTCCAGGGCCCACCGGCCCCCTCGCCGCCCCCACCCAACACCCCGACCACCTCGTGGATATTGGGCCACAGGGGAGGCAGACACCCCTAAGGTCTTGTGCCAGGTAATTACCAAGCAAATTCCCCGGGATTTTCGATTTTCTGTCCTCCCCCCCCCCC
>CM053613.1:80850709-80876897 GCA_028646535.1 Procyon lotor | reverse complement strand
AAAAGAGTTTAACATATGGCAGACCGAGTCTCCCTCTTACCCTAATTATAAGGCTTGCAGTAATGGGGCTGTCTTTTAAGTTACAGCTGCTGTGCTTTGGCTTTCGCTAACATTACATCCTATTAAAGAGCTACATTAAATGCATGCAAATTGCTGGAGCGACCGCGCTCTCCCGACCAATGAGGAGGACGGATTGCAGCCCAGGCGGCGATATCTAGGGTCAGACTCACCCCGCTGCGAGCGCCATATGATCTATCAATCAAACTCCTCTCATTAATTAACTAATTCATTAAATATCTTTATATATGAAGGCCCGGCCAGGCGGAACATTGTGTTGACAGGGACGTCCCGTCAGCACTTAGCCCCGCGTGCTCCCCTCCCCCGTGCACAAATCACCAGATGACTAAGAGAGGTCAGCTTCCCAGGGTCTGCGGGGAGCATAAGTGATCACTGTGCCCGTACCCACCCCTGGGGGCACACCCCTTGGGCCTCCTTGTGTATGATGTCCCTCTGTCCGGCCTCCTCGTTGTGCACCTGTCCTGCACCCACCCTGCTGCGGTTGTAACCAGCTGCCTATGGGGCTGGTGCCTCCTCTTCTCTGGTCTCCCTAGATCGCCCTGACTGGACCACATCCTGCTCATCTCGTACCCCCCGGTGCCTAGCACAGAGCCTGACACACATAGATACTCCCACTGTTTGCGGAATGAAGGAAGGACATGCTGTCCTTTCCCCAGTACCCCCAACACCCAGCAGGCCCTCCTTCACAATGCTCTTCCGGGAAGAAGGACACTATGCTGTTGTATGAACAGCAGAGACGGCTTCGAATGGATGGTAGGCTTCCTTAGTTCTTTATACACATGCGCACTTACATATATGTGTGTGTATATATATTTGCTGTGTATACGTATATATATATGCACCTGTATTTTTGTGGAGCAACTGGTATAGAATCATTCCTTTCCTGTATTTATTTCATTCAAAATTGATAACTTGGCCAGATGGTTATTTTGACTTCTAGGCTGTAGGAGAAGAAACAGAGACTCAGAAAGCCCAGGAACTCATCCAAGGTCAAGCAGCGAGCCGGAATTCGGACTTGGGCCCGCGGGATCCGGGACCAGTGCCCACTGCTATGTCATCAGCGTGTAAAATAATGACGCGGGAGAGATCAGTGGTCGTGCTGCTCTCCTTGGTGGCCTGCTGTCCCTCTGTCCCCACAGTTGTTCTCTCCTGGCTTTGCAGCACTCTCTGCACGGCTGCCTTCTCCACTGGGCTGGTAGGTTTTTGCTCCATGTTTGGGAAGACGGATGTCACAGCACACCCCGTGATCCAGGCTGCTGGCCATTGACTGACTCAGAGTGATATTCCATATAGGATACCTCGGGCGGACACGGCTAGCTGTCTTCAAGCAGTGTGTCTGCAGAGACGTGTGCCCTGAGCAGCTGGGTACAAGGAACGGGGATGGGAGGGCACCCCCAAGCCGGCTCCCTGGAGAACACTGCAGGCTCTGGCCCCTGGCAGAAAGGGGGCAGGTGAGGGCTGCGGGGTCAAGATCAAGAGGGTCTCTGCTGGTGTGAGCCTCAGCTCCTGCTATTCAGGTCATGCAAGTTCCCAATCCACCCAGATGAAATGAGGTGTGCAGGCAAACTTCCAAACCCTAGAAATTCCAGGGGAAAACACATGCCCAGATCCTTTTAGGCTCCTCTCTCCCCGCCTCTCTCCGTCTCACTCTCTCGCCCTTCTGAGACATGGGGCTAATGGACTTTAGCTGTTAGCACCTGTGATGTTGGGCACCAGCCTCGCCGTGGGCCTCTATAGCTTCCTCTGGTCCCCTTGGGTCCCAAGAACAGTTTTGGAATGGGGCGTGCTGTGCTAATGGGGGTTAATGGTAACCTCGGCATCAATTTTCTCTCCCGGAAGAAAATTCTCCTGGCTTAGGCTGCGCAGACCGTAATAGTGAAAATGGCTCTAGATTTGAAAAATTGGCACGTTGTCGTCCAACAAGGCAATTTTTCAATTGTTCCGTGCAGCTGTGCACCCCTGAAGGCTATGCCGTCTGTGTCCTGAAGCCGTGGGATAGAGAACACTTTCCAGCCAAAACCAGCTTGGAGGTGGCCTTTTCTTCTCCCTCCTGGGCCTGAATTTGTAGGGTTTTTTGGTTTGTTGGTTTGTTTTTTTTGTTTTGTTTTTTGTTTTTTTGTTGTTGTTGTTGCCCAAAATCCTTGGAGCTTTGTCTTCCACATCAGCAGGTGCTGGAGCTATTAGACAAAGAAAGAATATTGTGGCGGAACGCAGTCCTGAGGCCAAAGGGCCTGGGGAAGAGGTGGGCCTTTTTTGTTTTGTGTTTGTTTGTTTGTTTGTTTGTTTGGATTTTTAAAGATCAATTTTATTTTATTTTTTCAGTGTTCCAAGATTCATTGTTCATGCACCATACCCAGTGCTCCATGCAATATGTGCCCTCCTCAATACCCACCGCCAGGCTCAGCCAACCCCCAACCCCCCTCCCCTCCAAAACCCTCAATTTGTTGCTCAGAGTCCACAGTCTCTCTTGGTTCATCTCCCCCTCTGATTTCCCCCAATTCACCCTTCCCTTCCCTCTCCCAGTGTCCTCCATGTTTTGTTTTTTAACATCTAATGTATTCTTTGTTCCAGAGGTATAGGTCTGTGATTCATCAATCTCACACAACTCGCAGCACTGACCGCACATACCCTCCCCAGTGTCCATCCCCCAGGCCCCCAATCCCCCCCCACCCCCAGCAACCCTCAGTTTGTTTCCTGAGATTAAAAGTCTTATGGTTTGTCTCCCTCTCTGGTTTCATCTTGTTTCATTTTTCCCTCCCTTCTCCTATGATGCTCTCGTCTTCTTTCTCAAATTCTTCATATCAGTGAGATCATACGATAATTGCCTTCCTCTGACTGGTTTATTTCGCTTAGCATAATACCCTCTAGTCCCATCCAAGTCGTTGCAAATGGCAAGATTTCGTTCTTTTCTGATGGCTGCATAATATTCCATCGTATATATGTACCACATCTTCTTTATCCATTCATCTGTTGATGGACATCTAGGCTCTTTCCATAGTTTGGCTATTGTGGACATTGCTGCTATAAACATTCGGGTGCACGTGCCCCTTTGGATCACGACGTTTGTATCTTTGGGGTAAATCCCCAGTAGTGCGATTGCTGGGTCGTAGGGTAGCTCTATTTTCAACTTTTTGAGGAACCTCCATACTGTTTTCCAGAGTGGCTGCACCAGCTTGCATTCCAACCAGCAGTGTAGGAGGGCTCCCGGGGAAGAGGGTTTTCTGAGGACCGTGCGTCTGTGCTCACGCAGCAAGGCAAGGTGAGACAGCCCAGGAGCACAGGTCCCAACCCGCTTTTCCTGGCCAGGGTCAAAGCTGGGCCTTTCTTGGGCTCGTTGACGAGACCCCAGAAGAGGCAATGTCCATGATCATTGCACAGGACACTTGATTTTGATGAGCTGGGTTACCTCTATTGTAAAATGCAAATCGTTTTTTCTTGTTTTCATCAGCATTAAAATGCAAAGCAAGGTATCTTAGAATAAAAATACATGATACGTATTTCAAAATACTAGAACCTCAGAATGGGAGACCTGCAAGGCAGTTTACCAGTTCCTTGGTAAATGTCCTCCCTGTACAGATGGGGAGATGGAATTCGCCCGGGGTCACACATGTGGTGGGTGGCACTGTGCTGTGCTCCAGGCTTGTGGGGTAAGAATCCGAGTGGCCCGGGAGGCTATTGCTCACCTTCTCTGCTCCCGGGGGGCCACAGCTCTCACCTTTTAGATCGTTTCCATAAGTCTCCTTAGGATGGGCCTATTGGTGACTCAAGATTAGAAGTGTGTAATGTGTTGAAACAGCATGTGGGCCAAGGGCTCGGCTTCCCACAACACATCCGGTGATCTCCACCACACCTGGGGCTCACACTGTCCTCTTCCTCCTCGATGCAGCCCAGGCTCCCTTGCGCGTGGCTCACCTGTGATGCCCAGCCACCTACCTTCCCGCGGCACTGCCCTATTTCATCATTTTCCTAAGTGCCTCTGGCCTTCGCTCACCTTCACAGCCCGCATCGGCCTTTGCACATTCAACTGTCCCTTCCTTCCAGAAGTACACACACCTGCCCACCCTTGCCCCCCACCCCCCGCCTGCCCTGGCAGCCATGCTCGTGTCGCTTCACCTGGCCAGCTCCTGGTTAGTCTCCAGGTTCTCATAACACACCAGTTTCTTTTCACGAGCCCCACTGTGTCTACCAAGCGCTCTTCCTCTGAGCCCCTAAAGTCCACTCGCTAGCCCTAGCCTGTCGCTTACGACCCCATATTGCGATCACCTATTGACCCATCTGAATCTTCCATCGGAACATCTTCCATTGGCTCCAAGGGGCAGGGCTGTGCCCTGGTGGCTCTTGCCCGGCTCCCTGAAGGCCCGGCCCAGGAGCTCCTTGAGTCATTGAGTGACTTCAGCGAAAATGATGCTACTACGATGATAACGAGGAACAGCAGCTGATACTCGGGGAAGGCCTCCCTGTGCCAGCAACGATGCTAAGTGCTTTCTGGGCCTCATTTAATTTATGTTCATTTTTGTATGAATTGTGGGAGGCGAGAGACAAGGGTTCTAATTCTGGCTCGGCCACCAGCTGACTGCGTGACTTCCCCCTGTCAGCCTGGTTTTCTTATCTTCGGAAGGAAGGAGAGAGAAGGGGGGCAGGCCAGACTTAGTTTCTCCGTTCTTTTTCCCGGGCAAAGAGGGAGCCAAGAGTCAGTCTACGCGGGCCTAGGGGGGACTCAGCCCTCAGGATTCAGAGAACCAGCAGACGGAGGGTCAACTTTCTAGTCTGGGAGCAGGAGGAGAGGGACACGGCTGAGAGGCTGGGAAGGGCAGCGGGTTGCTGTCCCATGCTGTGGTAGAGCTTCCAAATAGAGAAGCCCGCTGCTAGCTGAGTCATTAACGCCGGGCTCCTCGCCGTCACCTCGGGCATTGTCTGATTTAAGTGTAATAACTTGTTTGGTGGATTTTGCCTTCTATAGAAATCCCCCCAAGAGTGAAGTGCCTCATTCAGCCGGGAGAGCACGGGCCTTTGTGCGCTGATGGCCTGGCCTCGGCTGAACGTGTTTGGAGTTGGTTATCAAAGGGGAGGATAAATTAGAGCTCAGGGCTGAAAGGAGAGGAAGAGGGGGCCCTTTCATGAGCGGGGCTGAGCACTTAGGCAGCTGACGTGGGGCTGCGAAGCCCCAAGGCCAGCCCTCTTGCCTGTTGGCAAGGGTAGGGCTCAGACAGGCCTGGCTGTACTGGGCGGGAGCCCCGACCCTTGAGATCCAACCGGGCCCTGGGGCGGGAGGAGGGGTGGCAAGGGAGGTTCCGAAGAGAATGGCCTCGGGTGCCTGGAGGCCACACTGCTCTCCCCCTTGTCCCCCTTGTCCCTGTAGCCCCCTTTATGGAGTTGCAGGCAAGCCTCAGGCTCCCGTCTGGATTTATTGAAATCACGTCCCATTTGTCCCCAGGGCTCCAAGGAGCCTTGTTAGCCTTTTGGGTCCTGCTCGGGGACCTGGGCCCTCCTCTTTATGGACCTATCCCCGTCGGCCTCCGTCTTGTCCCCCAACACACACAGACAAGCTGGCTCTCTGGATGGCTTTACGGAGTGCACTGATCAGCCAGGAGTATGGAGCTCCCGGGCACCTGCCCCCCTCCACGGGCTTGGCTTCTGATGGCCCGATGCAGAGGTGGCACTGGGCACAGCTGTCAGCCGAGTCACAGGCAGGGTGGCCTGAATGGTAAATTGCACCGAGCGTCGAGGTTTTTCCTGCAAGAATGCCTCCCTCTGGCTTTCATGGGTCTTCCCTCCTTCAGTGACAGCTGCTTGCCATTTGGGATGTGGAGCAACAAGGTCATTCCTCAAGAAACCGGAGACCTTTCACTGGCCTACAGCGACAACATCTTGGGCACGTATCTGTTTCTAGCCGGAAGGCACCTGAGACACCGAGTCGTAGGCCTGTTTGGAGCAGCAGATATTTTAAGGGATTGTCTGAAAGGAACAGCCTCTCAGCCCAGCAAAACACAGAGTCTCGTGCATACAAAAACGCACGCATCATTTTGGGGGGGCTGAGACCCTCCAAATCTATGGATCCATCCCACCCTGGAGGCACATTTGAATCATCAGGGAACTTTGATAAAATTCTGAAGTCTGGGCCTTAAAACACAGAGACTCTCTGACTTAATTGGTCCAGGGTGGGGTCTGGGCATTAGTATTTTTTTCTAGAACACTCTAGGAGGTTCTAATGCTGCCAGGAATGAGACTCACCGCCCTAGGGCCTCTTAGACCCCCCTGCTGGGATTAGGAACCCCAGCTGCGGACAGTCAATGCTGGTGCAGAGAGACGCATAGGAAGGCCCACACTGGGGCCATTGTAGGGAGTGCCTCATACACCGTGAGCGGATTTATTATTTTGCCTACTGTGTTTAAAACCCTTTCCTTCTTTCTTTGCCCCTTGAGGGGTGCTTCCTTGTCGTTCACTTAAAATAATTTAAGCACACCACAGTGGGAAGGGAGCCTGGTTGCCTTGATGTGCTTCTGTCATTTCAAGGAGCTCAATAAAAATTTAGTTTCGGTGTTCGCTCAATGCAACTTCCACATAGAGGTCTTATGTTGCAAACCAGATTTCTCTTTTCATCTGGTCACCCCCCGGGGAAATTGTGTATTTGAAATTCAAACAATATTTCGGCAAAAAGAATTTCTCATTATATGCGGTGGGGGAAGGCCAATGAGAGGAAAGCACCGAGCAATGATTGAGTGACATTTCTATTTGCCGGTTTGACTTCACCACCAGTGGTGGCCGTGCTGTGGGGCTGCAGGAAAACTCCTAGTGTGGACTGGAAATGCCAGACCCCTGGAAAAAGTCATTTGGAAGAGGAAAACGCGAGCGGGCTGGAAGCGGGTTTGAAGAGTCAGTGTGACCTCAGACTGATGTTGTCGGGAACCGTAAGGGCAAGATGGGGGACGAAGTCAGCATGTTGCGTTAAGTTCTCTCAAGGAAGGAGGTTCCTTGAATTCTAGACTCTTAAGGTTGAAGGAAGTGAATCCCCTCTATGACATCCTGATACCAGTTAAGCCTCTGAAAATAATTGACACCAAAAACACTTATTGAACATGAACATAAACAATGTCTCGCCCTCGGCAGGGTGTGCAGGGGAATTTACACACTGATGGTGACTACCTCCCCTAACGGGGCTTCCAGGTCCCTCAGCACCCAAACAGCCCAAACGGCAGGGAGATGTTAATGCGGGGCAATCAGGAAGCAGAGGGAAAGAACAGTGACCTTGACGGAGAGTCCACGAGGAGTCGGGTACTTTCGCCAAATGACTTTCTTGAATCGTTACAACAATTTTTGAAAGTAGGGACTATTATCATCACCCTCTTTGTGCAGGCGAGGGAATGGATGCTCAGAGAGGTGAATTTGCTTTCTTAGAGTGATAGGGAATGAGGATTTTAACCTAGGATATCTTAGGCCAATGATTTTGCTATTGTAATAATCTGCTTTCCTAAGGCGGGGGGTGGGGGGTTCCCAAAGGGCAGAGTGGCTTTAGGCTGCGGTGGGGCATGAGCAGGGAGGGATTCGGGCAGGCAGAAAGGGCTGAGAGAAGAGCCCAGGGCACAGGTACCCAGGCTGGGCAGTGCTGCTCTTGGAAGGAATGCACCCATAGGAGGTGACAGTGGGAAGGTGGCCTTGCACAGATTTGGGAAGGCACGGAAGCTAAGGAGTTAGGGTTTATGGTGGGACAGACAGTGGGAAGTCCCTCTAAGTTTTGGAGGAGAGAGGGATTATAATGTGATCACCGCTACTCTCGATTTAGGATTAACAGAGGCGATTTCAAATCCTGGCGCTATGACTTTCCCAGCCCTGTGACTTGGGCGGATTATTTAATCTCTCTGTGCCTCCGTCCGCTCGTCTGTAAAATGAGGATGATAAACAGTAGTGACCTCCTGGAGTTGTTGTAAGGATCAAATAAGTGACACGTGTGAGGGCTGAGGATAATGCCTGGCACATGGTGAGCTCTTCGTGAAGGTTGGATACGATTTTCACCCCTTGGGAATGCAATTCTGATAATGGCGTTGCACAGGGGAAAGACAGCAGGCCTGGATTTTAGCTAGGAGGCTACTGCAGTGGGCCGGCCAAGAGGGTCTAAGGGCTTCCCCCTGAGTGGTCCGGAGGGATCTGCAGAGGGGAGAGAAACACAGGGGTGGGGCGGGGAGGGTCAGCGTTACTCCGCTTCCGATTGGCAGTGGGGTGCATTCAGGAGGAGCCAGAGAGGGCTCTGAGCGGGGCGGCCAGCTGTGCTGGCCCGGACCTCGGCACTGGAGAAGTTCCTGGCTCTGGCCGGTGGGGAAAGGCTTACACTGGATTTACTTACTCCAGGTGCTAACATGGAGTGAGGAGCAACCACGAGCAAGAAGAGGAGACCTGGGAGGGCAGCCTAGTCTTGCCCTTGGCTTCATTCCGCGTGGCTGCTCTGCTTCTTTGCGTCCCCAGGTCCTGGGAATCCCCATCCCCATGCTGCCCTTGACTCCTGGGGTCCTGCCTCCTCTGAGCCCTTTCTGGGCTCCCCACATGCCCTCTGCAGCTGCTGCCGCAAGAGCTCGGCTCAGGCCACTTTGCTCTGACACCTTGGGGTGGCTGGCCGTGAGGGATGGGCGAGCAGAATCCCCAGGGTGTGTGGCTGGGAGGCAGAGGGAAGGATTTGGGGGATAGTGGTAGGTAAGTGTAGGATACAAGCCTACCCTAGGAGGACAAAATGGGTGAGTGACCAGCTTTGTTGTTTTGAGGGGCTTTGCTTTGTGCTGCTGCAGGAATCACTGGATGCGACACGTAGCGCCCTCCTCTACTCCCTGAGCCTGCGCCTATAGGATGGCATGCATGTCTGAGAGCACGCCTGTCTGATGGTGTGCATGTCTGATGGAGCACCTGATGGTGTGCATGTCTGATGGAGCACCTGATGGTGTGCATGTCTGATGGTGCACCTGTCTGATGGCGCCCCTGTCTGACAGAGGGCCTTCTGATGGTGTGCATGTCTGATGGAGCACCTGTCTGATTGTGTGCATGTCTGATGGTGCACCTGATGGTGTGCATGTCTGATGGAGCACCTGTCTGATTGTGTGCATGTCTGATGGTGTACCTGTCTGACGGAGGGCCTGTCTGATGTTGTACTTGTCTGATGATGTGCATGTCTGATGGTGTGCATGTCTGATGGTGTGCCTGTCTGACGGAGGGCCTGTCTGATGTTGTACTTGTCTGATGATGTGCATGTCTGATGGTGTGCATGTCTGATGGTGTGCATGTCTGATGGTGTGCCTGTCTGACGGAGGGCCTGTCTGATGTTGTACTTGTCTGATGATGTGCATGTCTGATGGTGTGCATGTCTGATGGTGTGCATGTGGCATCGCAAGGGGTGGCAGGTACTAACTCACTGCCCAGAAGGGGTGCTGAGGGAGGCTAGGTGGCCTCTTGTGAGTAGGGTACTCTCATGCCAGCCTGGAGCACCACCCCCCCCCCGCCCAGGCCACCCTCCAGCTTCCATCAGATCCCATCCTGCCTACCCGCTGCCACCAGCATTGCCGTGGATGCGAATGGTTCCCTGCCTTACGCATCAGGCATCCAGACAAAACGAGGCTTGCCTGTGGAAGGGGAAGTCTTCCAGCCGCATTGCCAGCCTGCTGTCAGCCAGGCACTCTGCTTCTGCGGAGCAGACTCCAGACAGGTTGCCGGGTGTCAGGCCGGGCCTGCCTCGGCTTGGCGGGGGGTCTCGTGGACAGGCAGAGTCAATTACCCAGAAACGTTCCACTTAACTTCCCCTGCTATTTGCAGACCCTGCCCCGGCCTCCGCAGCCACGCTGGCCTCAGCCAGAGCTCCTTCGGCCTATGCTGGAGCCAGCTGCCTGATGACATGTCCTCAGACATGTCCCGTGCCACGGGGGTGTCCAGACTCCGGCCCTCATCTGCTCTGGGCTGCCTGCTCTGGTCCTGGCCAGTGGATTTGCATTTCTGCCCTACAAACCCCACGGGATCATCAGTGGAAGGGACATCCAGAGGCTGCCTCCCCTCCGTGTCCACTTCTATCCTCTGGCAAGCATCCCACAAGTTCGCCTCCGTTCCAGTCCCTTCTCTAGTGCTGCGGATGGTTACGGTCTGGGCTCTGGAGTCCAACGGCCGTGGGTTTGAAGCCTGGGTCAGCCACATACCGCAGCGTGACCTGGCACAGTCATTTCAACTTCAGTTTCACCAACTGTGAAATGAAAATAATAATAATAATATATGTCTCATGAGATTACTACAAGGTTCAAAGAAGATATGGGGTGTTAAGTACCCGAAGTGCCTGACGCAGGGTAAATGCTCAACTGATTTCTTACCCTCCTTCCTCCTCCTCCCCTTCTCCCTCCCTCCTCCTCCTCTCTCCTCTCCCTCTCTTCTTCCTCCCTCTCCTTCCTCTCTCTTCTTCCTATTTATTTAAGATCCTCACTTATCAAGAAGTTGACTGTTAGGTTCCTCCCTTCTGATACAGAAACCTGAATTGGTAGAAAACCCAGCTTCAATTGAGTCCTGCTTTATCTACCCAATCTCTCCATTCAGAATTTAGGCTACAACTCCAAAAGGTATCACGAGGTTAGGCTGTGTTGACCCCCAGTTGGTTAATGCACAGGTCATGGACTTTGGGTTATTTAAAGTCTTAATGGTTCCACCTGCTTTACCACTGAAGTTGTGTATTTCACAGACATTTCCTCTCTGTGTGCCCCCCAGTCAGCCCCATCACCTCCCAGATGTTTGCTATTGGTCAGAAACATCCATCAAGTACAGTGTGGGGCTCAGCACATGTCACTGGGTAATGGGATTTCAGCTTCGAACATGTGCCCGATGGATAGAAGGCAGAACTCTCAGTCATTTGGTCATTCAGTCATTCAACAAACATGGAGAGTCTGCTATGTGCCGGTGCAGGAGGCTCCCTTTGCATGCATCTTGGGCTTGGGGCAGGGTCCCCCACCCATCTCCCCTGCTCTGGAGGTGGTTCGTGAGGTGGGCCTGGCGGGTTCCGGGGCAGTGGCTGCACCCTAGCACTATACTAATTGTGCTAGACAGAGCTGTTTAAATACCACCAGACAGAATATTACTCAAATTAAAATGAGGCCTTAAATGTCATTATTTGTGTCATTATTAATAGCCCCTAATTGTGTTCTCTAATCATCATGAAATTATGTTAGTATTAATATTCACGTCAAAGCTGCCTAGGGAACTTGGAAGATTTTAGAAAAAAATATACCATATGTCAGTTCTCATGAATGTGAAGCAAATGCGGGTTTTAGTGCTTTAGTTCGGGCTGGAGATGAGAGAGTGCCCTCAACACCTGGGGACCACGACAGCCCCCAATGGCCTGGGTCCCCTTCATTCCCGCTCCCTGAGTGGCCGGCTCCTGGACGCGACCCCCCACCCCCCCGGCTGGACCCTGCGAGGCATCAGTAGGACCTGTTCTCAAGGACGTCGTGCAGGTCTCCCGCCAGCTGCTCTGGCTACTGACGGATCCGAGTCTGCTCAGGTGCCAGAGTGCTTGGTGCCCCGGGAGCCACACGGCTCCTTCTCCTCGCCTGGAGTTTTCAGACCTGCCTGTGTCTTAACACCGTAATAAAAAGCAAGCGGCAATCCCGCCTGCCCTCACTCTTCACCTACCCATGGACCCCACCTCAGTGTGTTTTAGGTTCTGCCCAAACTGCCGTTCATGGCTCAGGGAAGTGGTGCAAAAGGAGTCAGGGCAGGTTTCCCAGGGACATTTACTGTCTAGTGCCGCCACGGAAGAACTTTCGGAAAACGTGCTCAGAGACTCAGGATTTGAAAGTAGTGTGTACAGAGTGTCCGGAAAATCTGGAAACGGGTGCATCTGTCTCTGTCCTCAAGGATGTCTTGCTACCACAAGGAATGAAACAGCATCATCTGTGCACGTTTCCAGATTTTGCGCACAACCTGTACTTTGCCCCCTGCTCCCCTTGTAGGGGCTTCTCTGGGGGGAAACACTGCATCCCGGTAGGACGGCACTCCCTTTGGATGCTTTCTTTTCTTATCAGAGGCACGAGGAGGGAGAGCCTCAGCCGGGGATGAGCAGAATCACGCCTCTCCTCCCGTTAGATGGGACTGTGGTTCTTTCTCCCCCTCAGACTGACACCAGGTATAAGAGGTGGGGTGGTGACAAGGCAGGCGGTGTGGCCAATTAGAGTTTCCCTCCCTGTGGGGATGTCGGGGGCGATGCCCTGGGACCCCCGGAGGCATCAGCCTCCTGCTGACATCACTCACCAGCTCCTCTTCATCATTTCTACAACATTCCTCTAGGCTGCCTGCTCCATGCCTCAGTCATCCGCTAATGGAGTCCACGTGACCACGATGTGTCAGACAAATCTGGGGCAACCGCCTCACTCTCTTCCCAGAGCCCTTGGAATTCTCTGGAACGGAGAATATTCAAATGCTTTTCTTGGTGAAACAGCAGGCTTCCACCCCCCCAAATATTATGACTTGAGTTAAATATAACCCAGAGCATGAAAATAACGGCACAAAACGGGGCTTGGAGAAGCCGTGGAGGGAGTGGCTCACACACAGTCACACTCTCTGTCCCCCCGGGGCGTGGCGGGCCGGCCACAGAACCCGTGCCCACTCAGGCGGAGAGCCCACAAACACATGCAGAGGCCTCGGCGCATTCCGGGCTGGTGAGTTATGCCTGCAGCCTGGCTGGGCCTTGGGGCGTCGGTGGCTGGATATCATCTCTTTTTTTCTAGGCAGACATGGTGTGACTTCAAGGATGGGGAGGAAGTGTCTTAGCTGTGGTGTGGAAAGGGAGACTTGCCGACTTTGTAAGATGGGGGGAGGGGACCACGGTGCGAGTGGGACATCCCACAGGGTCCCCTAGGGGCTCAGCTTGCTGATGCTTGTTTCCCAAGCTAGCGGGAAGACGACCTGTGTCCTCTCCGGGTCCTGGACTGCCTTTTCAGATAATCCAGAAGGAGGGGAGGGCGGGGAGATGTACGTCTGGGACCCCGAGCCAGGTTCTCCAGCCTGCCTCAGTTTCCCACGTAGGCAGGAGCAGAAGTGTTCGGTAAGAACTCAGGCGGTGGGGGGGGGGGTAGATAAGACAAGGTCTTCTGAAAGTCAGACTCTCTGAATTCTGATCCCAGGGATTACAGTCATTGGTGGCCTAGGGCTGGATTTGAACCAGTGAAACTAGGAGAGCACTGCTGAGTAGGCCCCTCTCCGATGGGTGGGCGGGGCTGCCAGCCAGTTACCCAGCAACATGGCCTCAGGACGACTGCTCCCTCCTCTGCTCTGGGCCAAACAGGAGCTAGCTCAGGCCAGTCCAAGACAGCCCACAGACTGGCATCTCCTTCCTATTAGGAGTGCCTTAGGCAGGTGGGTGGGTGGGCAGCATTTGTAACTGCTTCCTTCGGTCCCCATAAGGCAAGCAGGGTGGACAGAATTACCCTCCACTTTGCAGTTGAGAAAACTGAGTCTCAGCACAGGTATGCGGCAGAGGCCCCATGGCTCACACCCGACAGAGGTGGAGTCGACCCCCTAGTGTTCTGCCTCAATCTCCGCCCCCACCCCTCAGCCCCAGGCAAAGGCAGGGTGGGGGGATTCTGAGGAAAATGAGGGGCTGGCTCGCTAGACCATGAAATCTACAAAGACAGCAGCAACAATGTTTTCTTGTGCCTTTCCTCCAACCTCCCCCCCTGGGACGTGCATGGGAGGAAGTCCAGAGCTATGTATGGGAAGGTGCCAACGGCAGGTGGTGAGAAGGACTTCGTCCTGTCAGGGTCTTTGCTTTCAGGCTCTCTGGTCCCTTCCTTAAAGATGAGTCCGCAGAAGGAGCCCTTGTTCCTCCAGGATCTGAGAACAAAACCCCCAAGGCACCTCCTCTCCCCACCGTCCCCCATCACCAAATCCTGAGATGCCTTATTTGAGAGGGGGCTCCGGTGAGGGAAGGGGATTCCTATGTCCCCTGGCTGCCGGCGTGAGGGTCTCTGGCGGGGACCAGAGCCCTAGCGGGGATCCCTCCGCAGGACTGGCCCCCAGAGCTGCCCGCTTGCTTCCTGCGTGAGGAAGCAGACATCACGAGCTATTCTGGGGGCGCGCAGAGCACCTGATTGCCCCCCTCTTCCATCCCGAGACCCACTGACCAGCTCTCTACCTCTGCGCCCCCTAATCCTCCTCCGCCCCCATCTCCCGCGCTACAAAGCCGGGGCTAGAAGTTGACAAAGCTGACTGGCTGCTTAATGTGCTACAGGTGTTGTTGCTAGGCAACCACCCCACTCCGCAGCTCCGACTCTGTCAGCCCAGATCAAACCCCTGGTAGCACTTAACCCCGTAACTGCTTACCGCAGATGCTAATTACGGCGCATTTCACACTGTTTATTTATTTATCGGGGATCGGGGGCTGGGTTCTCAGCACCGGCTGCGCCTCAGCCAATGCTCCTCGCGACGGAGCCTCGGGTCAGGCTGCCCCAAGCAGGAGGTGGAGGCCTTTTGCTTGTAAATGTCTGTCCTTTTCCCCGGCCACATTGGGTGGCCATAGACCGGAGCATTGGCCAATTCCCTCCCCCCGGATTGGATTCTCCCTCAGTTGGCCAAGTGTCTTGTCTTGACTCCTCTCTGGGCTCCAGGGAAGAGGTGGCCGAATGGGTTCCTGCATTTTCGACAATTTCCAGGTTAACACGCTTAATCTAGAACCTCATAGTTACGGGCAAAAGTCGTTTCTTTGATGTTTGTACTCAGTTGTGTAGGGGATGATCATCAATTTTGGATAATTTTTCTAACACTTGAGTGTTTCTGTGCGCTCCTGTTCTCCAGCTTCGCTTCTGAAGGTGGAATAACTCACGGTCCTTTAGCTTGACCAGGAGTTCCGGGAAGTTCTGGACATACATAGACAGGTAATCATACTAGGACGTCGTAGGTCAGACTCTAGGAGAATTGATGTGCTCTGGAGTTGGCCCCCCTGTTTCAGACGGCGATCGCCCCACCTAGCCCATGGTAAGTCCTTGGCAATTACTGGTGGATGCGTGAACAAAACCACATGTCTTTGTTTCTTTTCTTTTTTTTAAAGATTTTATTTGACAGAGAGAGAGAGCATAAGTAGGGAGAGAGGCAGGCAGAGAGAGAGGGGGAAGCAGTCTCCCCACTGAGCGGAGAGCCCGATGCAGGGCTCGATCCCAGGACCCTGAGATCATGACCTGAGCCAAAGGCAGAGGCTTTAATCCACTGAGCCACCCAGGCGCCCCACAACCACGTTTCTAATTGTTCTTTTCTAACCCACAGAGTAGGGCTGGTGGGAATGAGGGAGACCATTGAGTGCCAGAGCGAACTCCTCTCCCTTCTTCCTATCTTTTCCCCATGAGACTAAACTCTGGCCATAAGTCACAAGGTAGGAGACTCCCATGAGGCCCCGATTCTCCTGACTGATGGTGAGGGGCCAAACAAGCATGGCCCTGATTGTGAGGGGCGAGTCTACGGCCAGCTGGGCCATAGAAGTTCCCAAAAGGCAGCTTCTTCTGAGCACGGTGGCACCTCCTCGTGATGCCAGAGCACTGGAAGGGGCTCCAAGGGTCCCTAACTGCTCTCCTTTTGAGCTCCAATAAAAATCAGCTAACCTTCCTCGTCCTGGAAGTTGTCTAGTTATTCAGGGTTGGAGGGGCAGAGAGGACTGACTTGTATTGAGCACTTATGTTCATTATTTAGGAACAGATATTTCCACCTCATGCCCCACTGTGATCCCTGTGGATGGACTAGGTCAGGTGCTGGACAACTACCTATATATTTAACCTTTTCTATAGCTCTAGCGTATGGGTATGACCATTTCTATCCTGCATGTGGAACGTTGCGGTTCAGAGGTGTGAAATAACTTGCTTGAGTTTGCATAACGAGCAAGGGGCCCAGCTGCCACTCTGAGGCACAGTATCTACTTCAAAAACCACAGGAAGTTAAGTGACTTGCCTGAGACCCCCCCTGGCCAGGGAGTGATGGGACAGAGATTTGAATTCTCACTGCTCTGACCCTACAGCTCTTTTCCTATGTTGACCACGACTTCACACCATTTTTAAGAGCTGCCCCTCCCGTGTCTGTGTTGGATGGCCGGCGTCTCCTTAGAAGTGAAAAACCCATTTGGCCAGCATGGAGGAGGAGTGAGTCCTAGGGAGCGGCACGGATTGCATCCCGAAAAGGCTGTATCCTGAAGAAATACATCTCTTGTCCGTCTCTTTCCGGTTGCCTTGGAAGGATCACATTGGAGAGAGCGAGAGAGAGAGTGAGAAAGGGGAGAGAGGAGAGACCAGGAGGGGAGGGGAGAAGAAGAGGGCAAGGAAGGGAGGGAGGAAGAGAAGGAGAAAGACATACCGAGAGAGAGATGGAGAGGAAAAGGAGGAGGGAGAAGAAGAAGGGAGGGAGAGAAAGAAGATGAGATGGAGGGAGACAGAGAGAGGGAGAGGGGTGGGGAGAAGGAGGGGAGGAGGAAGAGGGAGAAAAGAGGCAGAGAAGGGCAAACACACGCACGTCCCCACGAGCAGGCTTGTTCCTGAAACCCTGTGGCTCCCTGCTTCCCTCCAGCATCTCCGGTCAGTAATGCCTTGGCTTTGGGCTAAGCCACCATTGCCAGCTGGTGGCATTAACAGTTGGACTTGCCAGTTCGGTCACAGGTGACGGGATTGGGAACATCATCATGGCCCTGGCGCCTTCCCAGTAGACCCAATGGGTCATGGAAAACCCCAGTTGGGGAGTCGAACAGGGGCACAAAGAGATGGCATATTCTGGGTCCCGGTTGGGAGAGGGGGGTGACGGGCTCGCCTCATGTGTTTAACACTTTCATGCAAGTGGTTTCTCCATAAAGTATTAATAATGTTCCTATAATTGATACTTCAGGGCAATAACCTCTGACAAAATGGCCCTGATTAGCAGATAATTGAGTGTGTTGGATTGTGTCCTGAGAGAGCTGAACGCCAGGCAAGGCCCATTAGCCCATCATAATGACCCCTTTTGTCAGGTATTAGTGTCATTAAGAGCCTGCTCTCTGAAATCAGTCCCTTTATTTAACTCTTTTCCCTAATTATATGGATCATTTTACAAATCAAAGCAAATGTTTGCATACAGCCCCAGTCCTGCCTCGGAGCAAGGTGCTGGAGGAACAGGCCGGAATCTCTGAGTGGAGAGTCCTTGGTGGGGAGGACACTTGCGGTCACTGGTCTCGGGGAGTTTCCAGAGGCGATGAGCCCCCAAGGGAAGCATTCCACCAGAGGCTGATGCCTCTTGCCCGCTCAGGGACTTGAGGGGCTGGTGGGGGAGCACCCGGACAGCGGGGACCTTGCCAGGAGAGCTGGAAGGCCACATCTGTGCACCTGAATCCCTCTTGGCAGAATATCTGGCCTCCTGGACCCCGAATATGTGGGTGTTTGACCCCGAGGGTGCTCGGATGGAATAGGCCAACACCTGAGTCCAGCCCCGGGGCCCCGGGAAGACTCAGAACACTGGGCCGGATCATCAGGTGCTGCTCACAGCCGGCTCCCATCTCGGTCGGGGAGCAGGAGCCTCTGGGCGCGGCCCAAGACCGTAAATAAGGTCCCAGTCCGTGGGGCCGTGTGGCCGTCCTTAGAGCCGGCAGCCAGGTAAGCCGGGGTGCTTCTGGGACTCCCAGGGACCTCGAGCGCAATCAGCCCCCAGGCCATACACACAGAAGCTGACAGAACCGGAAAGCTCAAGGGACAGAGAGCAGCTTCTGACCTGTTCTTCCGAGCGCCAAGCTCCGCACAAAGCTTTGGGTCCAGGGCCGGATCAGTGTGGGGGAATCAGAAAGAGGTCTCGGCATCTTGGCCGAATTGCTGAGAGACGAGAGACTTCGAGGTTGTTGGCAGCGAAGAGGGTATATTTTTATATATACCGACGACGAAGCTGAAGGGAGATCGTCTATTGCAGGCAAGACCCAGAGGGGGCTAGGCTGGGGGATGATTTATTTATTTGGGGAAGTGATGGGCACATTTCCCAAGGACAAAGGCTTGCGGAGGGTCCAGAACCAGTGTGCGTGTGTGTGTGTGTGTGTGTGTGTGGGGACTGGGTCTCCTCTGTGTCCCCACAAAGGCAATGCCCCTTGAGTTTGCTCTCCCTTGTTTTAAGCCCAGAGGAGCCCGTGCCCCCGTGATTTGTGTCGGGGCTGCTGAATTTCCCCGCAGCGGCCTTGGGTGGAGAGGTGCCAGCCATGCTGAGGCGCCGCCGGGGTTTTTGCCGAGGAAGCAGAATTTTGGTGGAAGAGTGTGACATTCTCCTCTCAGAAATAATACCTTTCATTTAAGGTAGGAGAGGAGGTTTGACATCCCGTGAAAATATGATTTTCAGCCCAGTGCTGCTCAGGGCAGACTTCTGCTTCAGGGCCTTTGGTGCAGTTGCTGAAGCTGGGGCCGGAGAGGCCCGGCGGCTGCAGGTGGGAGCAAGGGTCCGAGGGACGTGGGGGCGACAGAGAGAGGGACTGGGCAGGCGGGCACCTTGCTGTCTGGCTGCAGCTCCCTCGGGGGGCCAGTTCTGCTCAAACACCCAGGCATGAGGCTCCCAGGAACGAAGTGCATACCTACCTCATCAACCTGCGTACACACTGAGAATAGAGGGACACGATTTGTGTTGCGACAAATAGATTAACAACAGTTCTATGGGATGGCAGTTTCTAAGGATGAGCTTCGAACTCTACAGTTGTCCACAGCCATGTCTTAAATATTATACAGCCTGGGCCCTGACCCAGGTGCTGGGCGTACCTAGATGCACAGGACACGGAACCTGCCCTCAAGTAGCTCACGGTGTCCTGTGTGTGTGTCGGTGGAGGTGGTGGGGGTGGAGGGACATATGCACAGACTCTTCAACAGCAACGCAGGCTGGGTGTTATGGGAAAGCACAGTGCGAGAAAGAGCTAACCGCTTCTGGCTGGGAGGGAAGGGGAAGGCTTTTCTGAAGGTGTAATACTAAAGCTGAGATTTTAGAGTTTGTCAGATAAAAAAAAATGAGCTAAAGCATCACAACAAAGACCAGCTACATTTATTAGGGATTCTGGTATAATAATCATAATACCTAATCTTATGGAGCAATTACTGTATGCCAAAACACTTTGCATAATTTATCTCATTTAATCCTTACAGCAACCCTGTGATAGGTATTATTGATACCCCCACTTTACAGCTGAGGCAATGTAGATTTTGAGGGAATTTGCGGAGATTAAATGCTCTGCTGGGACCACACAAGTCTGTAAGTGGTAGGAATCAAAGCTGAACCCAGACTTCTGAAGTCAGAGCGCACACTGCTTCTCATGCATCAGCCTGACTTCTCACATACTGTCCACACGTAACCTGTTTAATCCTCGCAACAGCCCAGAGAGGCAGGCATCCTTCTCCTCATTTTCAGGAGAGAAAATTGGGAGCGTAGGAGAGTTAGAGTTCCGCCGCGTGAAGAGGTAAAAGAGGCAGAGCAAATCGGGGAATCTTCCAGAGGTAACTTGTGGTTTCCTGTAGATCCCCATTCCTCCAACCCTGGCTCTTCAGAACAATGGCTCTAAGTCTCACCATCCTTGTGGTTAAAACATGAAGTTTGGGGTGAGAGTTAGAGGGATGTGAGCTTGGCAGTAGGCAGAAAAAGGTCCCCAAAGGCTGGCCACGTCCCAGTCCCTGGCCCTGCGGATATGCTAGGTTAACAGCTGCATGTGGAATTAAGGTTGCTGATCAGTTGACCTTGAGATGAGAGATGACCTTGGTTTGTCTAGATGGGCCCAGTGAAATCACCAGGCTCTTCATAGGTCAAAAGGGGAGGCAGAAGAGAAGGAACTAGAAAAAAGGCATGAGAGAAGTCTCCACTGATGTCACTGGCTGTGAGGATGGAGCCATGAGGCCACGGGCCAAACAGTGCAAATGGCCTATAGGAGCTGGAGAAGGCTAGGTAATAGATTCTCCCCTCAAGCTTCTATAAGCAATGCAGCTCAGCCACCATCTTGATTTTAGCACAGAGAGACTCCTTTTGAACTCCAAACTTCTGAACTCCAAACTATGAGATAATAAGTTTGTGTTGCTTTAGGCCTCTACATTTGTGGCAACTGGTTTTAGTAGCTGCAGAGTCAGAGAGCAGGATGGGTTGGCCTGAGGAAGGCCCTGTACCCTGGACTCCGGAGTTCAGTTGTTGATTAATCCATTTTAAAGAATGAATAAGGAGACCTCAATTCTGCTGAGTCTATCTGGGACCCAGAGTGGTTCAGCCTTAGGAGATGCTACCCCACTGCCCTCAGGAGAAGGCACAGCCGAGCTGCCAAGATTGTATGTTCTTTGGAGAACAAACTTGGAAACAAAAGGTCAGTGTCACTTGGTCATAACCACACTGACAGGGAGCAAGGGGGTAGGGGCATGGTAAGCCAGTTCTTCTGCAGGCTGAAGCTGCTCATCATGGAAGGTGTATGGGCCAAGAGGTTATCTTTTCATTGAATTTAACAATTATTGACTGGTGACTTATTATTCACCAGATCCTGCATGGGGGAGATACAATGGTGAGCAAGCAAATATTCTACCATAGTTGTCATGGAGCTTATGGTTCTGTGGGAGTCAGATATTCAACAAAAAGTCCCAAAAAGATATATAATTATAAATTCTTGTAAGCACTGTAAAACAGAAGAATAGGGTGTGATGAGACCATACACAAGAGGGCCTCGTTTCTATTGGGGGTTTCGCGAACTGTCTCTTGGGAGGTGACACGGAGGGAGAGAGCCATGCATAAGAAGGATTTTGTGGGGTGAAGAGTATGAAATGAGCATTTCAGGGAGAGGGAACAGCATGTTTGAAAGCCTGCCTGCGGTAAGAGCAACCATAGTCAATGACCTCACAGAAGACGTGTGGGGCTGGAACACGGTGCATGAGGGGAAGATAGTACAGGTTGTTGCTGGAGAGGCGGGCAGGGGCAAGGTTGTGGTGAGCATTTTTGTGGCCCCTTTCAGGACTTTGGACACAGTCTTGAGCAAGGTGGACAACCCTGAGCAAGATGCACAACCGCTGAGTGAGAAAAGGAGTGGCATGGTCTGACCTGCACTTTGGAGAATGTTCTAGAAGGTGATAAGAGAAACAATCTGGAGAACAGGAAGGAGGCAGTGGCAGTAGTCTAGCAAGAGATGATGGTGTCTTTGACAAGAATGACAGGGCGAGTGATAGCTGGGGAGATCTGACATTATTTTGGAGATAGACTCATTTAGATGTGGTGATGGGTTGCATATGGAAGTAGGGGGAGGGGGCAGGAATAATTCCCAGACTTCTGGTGGAAGTGGCTAAATGGATGGAAGTAGAACTTGTTGAAATGAGACAGGTTGGGGGAGGGGAGAGGTTGTGATGAGGGGGAAGTCCAAGGGTTTTATTTTGAATATATTAAATTTCAGAAGCTGTTGATACCTTCTGAAAGATGTCAAGGAAGCAGTTACACCGATATGGAGTTTAGCAATGAGGCTGAGGTCCAGGCCGAAGAGATACATTTGGGAAGTCATTAAGGCCATGGGAATGGGCGAGTATGAAATGACCTTGGATGAGGCCAAAGAAGCTCCAACTTTTCAAGTTTATTTTTGCCTGTGAGCTATCCCGGCAAACATGTCATTCGCTCCCTAGTATTTCTCTCCCCTCTTGTAGTTAAGAGGGGCCATAACACTCAGTCTGTAAAAATGATGAGGGAACGCCCATGTACGATTTTTCTGTCTTTCCCTTTCCTTCGTGCAGCTACAAGATGGTAGGGCCTTTATGGCCTGGGTCTCTGAGTGACTGCGTGGAGCCCTTCCCTGTAGAGATGTCTTGGATACAGAGCACAAGATGGAAATAATAGCTTGTTATAATAAGCTGTTGAGATCTTGAGTTTGTTTATTATTGCCACTTAGTCTTTCCTACCCTTATTGATACAGTTGGGTAAAGGGACAGCATAATATAGTGATTAGCAGCATAGATCACGACCCAAAATGTCCATTTGACTTTTGTCTTTGACTCAGATTTCTAGCTCAGTAAGCTAGGGGGAAGTTGTTCTATGTGTCTTCATGTTCTCATCTAGCAAATTGGGAAAATAGCATCTGTATCGTAGGACTGTTTTGAGAATGAAAATAGTTATAAATATAAAGTGCTTAGAACTGGATAAATAATAAGGAGTCAGTAATGGTCATTCAGGAAGGAAGAGGCTGCAAAAAAACACAGCAACAGATTTAGGGAAAATGTGGACCAGGCCTTGGAGAGGTAGTGGGATCAGCAATATGGGTAGGAGGACCGGCCTCTCCCTCCCCCGGGATGGGAGGTGGGAGAGGATGGGCGCAGGTGCAGGGAAGGGGTTTGGAGGCAGAAAGAGCATCAGGGCTCCTCTGTAAAGCGTGGATGTGTGCTGAATGGGAACACATGCTCCTGCCCTGCTTATGTGGTGGGGGTACAGCTCCAAATGAGGAGAAATGTGGAGCTGTCCTCGGGAGGGAGACAGAATGCGAGTTGTGCTGCCCATGGAGGGTGGGCACCACTTGGAGGTGCTTTGCCACAAATCTTGGTCTGAACCTTATCCATTAACTCAAACCCAAGATCCTTCTCTCCTGTAGAAAGAGCTAGAGCACGGTTCTCTGATAGGACAGTGTTCAGCCCGGGGCTCTTCAGTGGTGTGTTTGGTTTTTAGCTTATATTTTCAAACAAGCTTCCCATCGTCGCTCCACACGGGCTCTCCTTCCCTGCCAGAGGGTTCTGTGCAGTGTCTCCTGAGCATTTTCTGGGCCTTTCTAACCAGACCTCCTGCCTCATGGAATGTTACCCACCTGGGATGTCTTCTGCACCCGTTTCCTCTCAACTAAACCCAAATCCCTCTAAGCTAAACTCAAGGCCTTGACTTGGGTGAAGCCCTTCCATCCCTTTGTCCCACAGTAACCACCACCTCCCCTCACCCCGCCATTTTTTTTTTTGCCGATGCAAAAGCAAAAGAGCCTTTTATTCAAGCTAGCTTGAGCTCAGTCTTCCACACTCACAGACGCAGCGGCGCGATGTAGAGAAAGAGAGCGAGTTTCAAAAAGTGCTGCGGTTCTATAGGGGCCAGTGGCCAGTGAGATTGTAACACACACAGAAAGTTGCATAGTCATGTTAGGCCACACACAGGTGGCCAATTGAATTACAATTTACCCTATGGTACTGTTTGAGCTAGCCTATCACTCGGGTCAGAATTGGCGCGCAAATTTGGCGAGCAAAAGGCGGTGTTTACATTCTTTGGCGGTTAGGGGTTCTGCATTCCTATTGGCTAACTCTAACTCAAGGGCGGGCTGGGCAATATTCTGACATGGGGGTTATATACAAGATGGCGGGTGTAGCACAAAACGGAGTTAGCCTCGCTCTGCTCCTTCATTCCCCCCTTGTCTTGTAACTTACGGCCCAATCATGGGATGGACTGCATTTCTATTTCACCCTCGGTTAGTAAAGGCTTGTACTGGCCATGTAGGACCATCATCTGGACAACCCCTATACCTTCCTTTACAAACTGAACTAGCCTATTGACGATACAGCAGCAAGATTAGGAGGGGTTTTTACAAAATACACCAATCAGTTGTCAGCTCATTATACAGAAAAGGGAATGCAAAGTTGACCGGTCAGATTGTCCCTTGTTGTGGGGTGATCTGGAAGGTCTCTGAGATAGGAAGCCCCATGGCGGGAAGTCCCGAGCCACCATCTTGTGAAACTCGATGGCCATCTTGTCCACCCTTGGCATCCCTGGGCCCACCAGCCTAACATTCCGATCTTTTTGATGGCGACGACTCGAGTCTGGCTACTTCCTGCTGAACTAGGGGCATTGTAGGGTTCTTTGGTGGTCAGGAGGTGCACCCCACCATTTTTATAGCACCTGGCATAAACTTCCTCCAGTGTGAGTAAGGCGGTCATGGGCATCAGGCCCAGGGCCATGTGCTGTGCTCCCCACGAATACGAGCCCTGGAGTTGTTCAGTTCACACCCACAAAGCCGCTGCCACGCCCCAGATGTGTATCCTCAAAAGAGTTTGGAGGGCAGGACTCTTGTCTCACACACCCGTGAGTCTTCCGTGATGGGTCTTCCATAATAGATGTTCACTGAATACTCGTGGTGGATTTGCCGCAGTCGGTGGGTGTGAGAAAAACTCTAAGGCGAGGCTGCCAAGGCTTCACCTGGAATTGTTCTCTAAACGGCAGCGTTTTCCTTAAGCTCTGAGCCTGGATTGCAACATCTTCAATCTGAGAGAGGAGCGACTCCATCCAGACCTCCCCAGCCCCCGAGGAGTGGGCCAGGAGGGGATTCCTGTCTGCAGGATCCGAGCTGATCTTGGGCAGACAGATGGCAGAGGCGATCAGTGCTAATACCTTCTAGTATGTTGGTCAGGGTTTGCTGGTTGCCGGCAAAGAATGGGACCGGGCAGGCAGACGAAGGCAGAGAAGGAACGTGTTTGTGTGGAGTCCACGGCAGGACGTGGGTCCCCTCAGCTGTCAGGCTGAGATCTTGTCCTCTCCTCTGGTTGCCCATCCGAGGTGCTCCCTAGGAGCGCTGTGTGGGAATGCAGTTTGAAATAACACCGAGGGTGTCTTGGGTATGTTCAGCTTTGAATGCAGTGCCTGGAAATAGGTAGCCAGTGTGCCCACCTGGAGCTTGGCTGGAGTCATCTCCAGTTGAATAAGTTGATGCAAGTGAGCTGAGGGGAGCTTTCCAGCTCTCCTATAGGCCAGCTGTCACCTTCAGAGACCCTCAAGGTCACCCAGTGCCAGCTGCACTATGGGAGACAGGCTAATGCTGGGGATGAAACCAAGTCAGGCAAGAGGCAGAACGTGCAGCCGGGAGACATAAGTCCATCACCCTCTCCTTTGCTTCCGTTTCTGCCCCAGCCCTTGCCTCCCTCCTTCATGACCCAGAGCCCTTGTTCTCCAGAGGTGGAATCCTGGTCAGAGAGAAGTAGGCATGGTTCTTGCGAGGGAAGCAGTCCTCGGCAGTGAGGACGAGGAGGAAGAAGGCACAGAGCAGGGGCTCAAGGACTTTGCCAACATGGACGGAAGATGGTGCAGGGTGCAGGCTCCAAGGGCTGAGTGGCGCCCGGACCGGACGGCTTGCTGTTTGGAAGGAGCTCCTTTAGAAAGGAGCCTGAGGAATTGCTGATTGGGAATTACAGACCCACCCTGTCTGTTCTTTCAAAGAGAATTTTTTTCTCCCAATGAGAGCCCACTTCCAGGGCGAAGGGCGAGCTCAGCAAGGTTACCGGCCCTGTCTCTTCCTGGCCCATTTCCCCGCTGATGGCTTCACAGGCTGCCTCACCTCGAGGCTGCCTTCCTGCCCCACGTGCTCCTTGCCCCCCTGTGTCCCCCTAGTAGGTCAGCAGGCTGTCTCTTACATTTTTGTCTGTTTCAGCTAATGGGCTGTGGACAGGTAGGGTCCCTGCCTCCCAGGAAGACTGTTGTGTCCACAGCGAAGCTGCCTCGGTCCTCCTCGGAGGGTCCTGAATGCATGGATTAGAGTCAGCTCTGGGGACAGTGGGGACCGTCATAGGGTGTGGCTGATAGGGAACCACTCGGATTGGGGACAAGGAAGAAAAGTGCATTTGAATCACAGATGGAAACTGCTTATGTTTCACTCCTTCAGGATCCCTCACCTGTTAGAGAGGAACAGAGGATTCTGAACTCGTCTTTCTAGAGAGGGTGCTCCTGGTGAACCAGCTCCCCAAGTCTGAGAACCAGAGCTCATCTGAAGCTTGGAATTCAACTGCCCCAACGGTAAGGAGCCTTGGGGTAAGTTGAGGGAATTCTCTGGGGATTCATAGCCCATGCTTTTCCCTGATTCTCTATCCCTGCCCATCTGGGAGCCTGAAATGTGTTTGGATGGAACAATGGGTGTTCTTTGTGTTGTGACGATAAGGGGTGATTCGTGGGTACCCTGACCTTGCCTCCTCCATCCGCGGCCCGGAGAACAAAGCACACAGCAGAGGAGCCAGGAGGGGAGATGGGTGTGTCGGAGTGAGGCCAGGAGTGCCTGTTTTCTCTGTTCCTCCCACAAATGACCTCATTCATTATGGAAAAGGTTTAACTGATATGGAGTCCTAACGTGCAAGAAGAAGAAACAGCCCAATCAATACTCTCTGGAGCACCTGGGGGGGGGGGGCGGTGG
>CM053613.1:80831242-80850209 GCA_028646535.1 Procyon lotor | reverse complement strand
CAGATCCTGTGCAAGTTCTTTATTAGAAGGCTAGGCCAGGGGCACCTGGGTGGCTCAGGCAGTTAAGCATCTACCAGGTACCAGTTAAGCTCAGGTCATGATCCCAGACTCCTGGGATCGGGTCCCATGTCGGGCTCCCTGCTTGGTGGGGAGTCTGCTTTTCTCTCCCTCTCCCTCTGTGCTCTCTCTCTATCTCAAATGAATAAATAAAAATCTTTAAAAACAATAACAACAACAGTAATGATAGTATAAGAAGGCTAAGTCAAACTGACCGCACATTGAAAGGAGTTTTGACCATGGGAACAGGAATTTAGTCTGTGGGGTCAGACCTCATTACACACATCCCAGAGCTCTGCCTCTCACCAGCCGTATGGCCCTGGGCCGTTTACCTCTCTCGGCCTCAGTTGGCAAATATGCAAAATGGGACTTATAATGCCTACCCAGTGGGGTGGTCACAAGGAAGAAATGAGGTAATAAGTTGCGGTAACTGACGATTCCTTCTCGCTCTTCTTCCCTGTTATTCTAAAGCTCTGATTATAATGTCCTACCCGTGGCAGCACCAGGACTTACGTCGTCTAAGGGAAGCCCATCGTATCCGTCTGTCCAGCACTTTCTGCATATGATACTGCACTTGGGAGTGGGGCGGCTCAGCTATGGAAGGTGGGGGGCCCGGCCCCTGGAAGAGGGCCAGGGTGCCAGGGGAAGGCGAGGCCAGAGTGAGAAGCACAGTTCTCGCTCGTGGCTGTAGCCGCCCTGAGCTGGCTTTGCAGGAAGAGTGGGGCCTCACTGGCCAAGAGTTTCCTGTAGCGGGAGGCACAGCCTGAACGTCGAGCCCCTGTGTTGGTGCCTCCTCAGGCCCAGTGGAGGCCGCTGGGGAGGTTTAAGCGGGGCCAAGCAGGGGGAAGGCTGGTGAGGACCAGCCGGGCTGCAGAAGTATGCTTGGAGATCATCCAGGGAAGCAGAGCCTCCTCGCCGCACGGAAGTTCTTCCTCTGGGCTACCCGGATTCCTTCTGCTGGAATCTTAGTTTGTTTTCTCTTCTGCAGTCTTTGGGGGAAGGAGAGAAATGCTAATGACTCTCCTCCATTATCCAGCATTGATTTGTAGGAGGGGAGCTCTGCCATCGCCTGGTCTGCCTTTCCCTGCGTGCATCCCTCTGGATGTTCTAACAAGGGCTTAACCAGAGATGAATAAGCATCAAGGCAGCCTTAGCTTACAGCGCTTCTCCCAGATTCCTCCTCCCTCTCCTATTGCTTTTTCCTCTCCTCCCGCTCCTCTACCTCACCAGTCCCTGTCCTTGGGGGCCCAGGGCAGAGGTCACCCTCCTGGGGGAGACAGTCCCCCAGTCCTGCCCAGGTGGGCTCGCCTCTGCTCCTCCCCGGGAGCTGCCAGCAGGTAGCCCGGGAGCCCTGGGAAGTCAGGTCAAATGCAGACGATGCAGGAGCAAGAGCCAAGGGGAGGCAGGGTGTCCACCAGGGAGGTGATTAGCTCCACGGCGCCTCTAATAATAATCTGCGAGGCTAACAAACAGCGTGGAGGAGGAGGCGAGGGCCGGCCATGCGCTGCTGTCTCTGTCCTTGTTAAGGTTAGATGAGGAAGGAGCCCTTGCTAATTGCAGACTTATTCTGATTACCGCCAGCCCTCCGCCGGCGAGCCGCACGCAGGAGCCAAAGTCAAGGCTTAGTGCAGAGACTGAGAGCAGCTGAAGGCTGGTGGGGCAGGGTTTCCTCTGGGCCCCAGGGACCCAGAGTTGTGCGAAAACCCTGGATTCACAAACTCTGTTTGTTTGTCAGTCCGTATTGACTGGCTGCCGTGTGTCCTATGGAACATTCAAAATCGAGCTGAATTTCATTTTTGGAAGGATATGAGATGAGCCGACAAAGGCGACTGTCCATCTATGCCGTCAGAAGACCCTGCCAGGACACACGTGCACACACCCACTGATACGCACTAGCGCTCATGCACACACTCTCGCACACTCACACACACTTGGCTCTGAGCCCGCCCATGTTAGACACTCTATAAATATCCATTGCACGGAATTAAACTTGAATTTGTACCTACAGGGAAGGGAGGGGGCTGACCTTGCTCTGGCTTCCCTGGATCCTTTGCTGCTCAAGCCTGGAGTGGCTGAGGAGGCAGAGAGCACAGGGTGGGGAGGGAGGACTTCTCTCAGCTAGAAGGTCCGTAAGGCCTCCAGGAGCCAGCTGGGCCACCATGAGGGGCAGCAGCAAAGGCAAAATAAAGGCCAGGCTGGGAGCCACAGGGGCTGGGAGAGCAGGACACCCCCAGCCTTAATGCAAATTGAGGGTTAGATCCTGGCTTGAGCAAGAGCTCTGATTAGTCTCCTACAGATTATGGCTGGGCCAAGCCCTGTGGACCGGAGCCCATAAGACTGAATGGGGGGGTGAGGTGTGGGCAGCGAGGCTCGACGGGTGTTAATACAGTCAAATTGGAAAAATACAGTTCTCCAAGTCTGGCCTCTGACACCGAATGAGTGATTCTTACCCCAGTGGATTATAGCTTAAAGACCCCGAAGGGGTTCCTAGAAATAAGGTTTATGAAGGATGCTGGAGAGAAGGAGAAGAATTTCCTCCTTGTTGGGTGGAGGTTTGTCTTATGCAGGAATCACCTTGTCTCACCACCGTTTGGGTCTGGCCAGTGCGTGGGGACAGTGTGACCCATGGGGTTCTGAACTGCCCTGTCTTCTGCAACTGCTTAGAATGTCCCTTAATCCCCTGCCTCCCTGGGCAGCCCTCCCTTCTCTGCAGACCTCACTGCTGCCTGCAATGGCCCGGAACCCACTCTTCCCTCGGCTTCCAAACCTCCCATGGTCCCCAGGATTGGCTCTGTGGTAGCAGAATCATAACAGTTCTGTTAATTAATAATGGGAATGAATGAATGAATGAATGACCCCATGAATGACAATTTACTAGGTTCTTCATATGTGACTGGACCCTGAGCTCAGTGCTTTAAAATGCATCGTTTCGTGTAATCCTTCTAACAATCTCATGAAGGACGATCTAATCTACTTATGGGGCTCAGGGACCCTTTGCATACCCTGCCCAAGGTCTGGAGAGGCCTGGGGAGCAGGGAAAGCTCAGTTTGGGCCCCTCCTTCTGGGATCACAAGGGCTTAGGGTGTCTAGCCTGCATGGATTATCCTTCCCACCCCTCCAGTCCCACCTCTGCCTGTGGTGGCTGGAGCCTAGTTTCTTGGTCTTGGTACAAAGTGCTTCCCCTCAACGGATAACCAAACACCCACCCCCAGTGATCATATGTGGCTTTTGTCTATTTCTTATGAAACTGATGAATACAGATTTTGGAGGAAGTCACTTTAATCCCTCAACCCTCCTTGTGGTTTTGGAGAAAAAAAAATCTCGGAAAATATCTTCAGCAAGGATTTGAAAATAGGGCATGATGGTTTTTTTGTTTTTTGTTTTTCTTTTTTCTTCCCTGCAATTGGGCCCCAAGGTGAGAGGTCCTAGGCAGGAGCCTCTCTGGGGAGTCCCTCTCCATGCCCCATCCCCTGGGACCCGAGTTTCTTTAATATATTTCTTATTGCTCCCCAGCTTCTCTGTCCCGCTGGCCCTGCCCTGAGATCATGAGTCATCGTCGACTGGCTGAGAGCAGGTGGGGGCGGGGAGAGGCCACGGGGCCCTTCCCCGCAGCGCCCTCCTGCTCCGCCTACACTAATTTTTCTGTTCTGTTTGACAGCTGGGATTATTGCTTGGTGAACACTTGGCACTGTTCTGATGCTTTATTGTTACCGATTCATTCCATCGTCACGTGAATCTGTATGGTGTGCGTTGCGCCCATTTTGCTGATGAGCAAATGGAGACGCAGCAGGATCAGTCACTTGTCCAGGGGCACAGCATGAACAAGTCGGAGAGGGGGCATGGACCTCCATGACCGTGGGCACAGCTCAGACTCCTACTTCTTGGTACTGGATGCTGGGGACAGTTATAGGTGGTTTTCGTTTTGTTTTTTTTGGCAAGCTGGCCTAGGAAACTTTCTACTCTGAATAGCGCTGCTGTCCATGCCAAGTTCCAAAAAGCTGACGTACTAATGAGTAGAGCTGTGGCCTGCCTGCTCTTTTGTGTCCCCCTCAGAACTGGAACAAAAGACACGCTCCATGGGTATTGGGTGGGTGGCTGATTGATTGAATTTTGTACCTGCGGGAGCTCCACTGGCTTCCACAGCTGCTGAGGTGGGAAAAAAGGAAGGAAGGGAGGAGGCGTGGTGGTCCGTGTGAATGGGTCCCCCACGAGGGCAGAGCAGTCCTGGAGTGCCTACCAAGGCTGCTCCTCGGGGAGATTTTCGAGGCAGACACTGTGTGGGGGTCGATATGCTCCTACCCCTCTTTCCTGGTGGACCCCCTGTTCCTCTCCTTCAGCCTGGGGAGCTGGCCGCCCTGGGACGGGAATTGGCCTTTACTGAAGGAGGATAATCCTCTGGACGAGGCACACTTGCCTTTCTTGCGCTGCCGTGGGTTGGAACTCCACGGATCTCCCGGGCCCAGAGACAGTCAGGGGGAAAGCAGAGGAGGCTTGACAGCTGCCCCCAACCCTGGGAGGGAGTCCCGGCCCTGTGCAGAGACGCACGGGGTGGTTCTAATAGGCATCTGTGCTCGCCCTCCCCTGCGGCCACCTGTCCAGGTACGCTCCCCCCGCCCCCCGGCCCCCGCTAGACCCCCGCCATGGGGCAGCTGGGTGCCAGGGAGACCAGGGGCAGAGCCGGGAGGAGGGGAAAGAAGATGTAACATACTGAGCCGAGCACACTCAGGGAAATAAAAGATCTATTTTTTTTTTCCGTTTGTTCTCAGCAAACATTTGTCATTTAATTTCTTCCTAATTACACAATTACGTAATTATGTAGTATTAGTAAAATAAAGCCTAAAGACGTTTGAGTAAAGAATTACTTAAGTAAATAATGTCTGACTGAAGTAATTATTTCCCGGGTTTTCTTTTTTAAAGTAGAATTGGATGAAATGAGTTCAGGCATTGTTGTGGAACTGAGTGGGGGCGGGGACCGCACAGCCAGGGGCGGCGCCTGACTCCCCTTGCCCCCCTGGGGTTTAGTTCTCGGCATCCTGGCACCTTCCTCTCTCTGTAGAGGGGGCTCTGATGGCAAATCCCGACTCAGCGATTGGCTGTGTGGCTTGGGAACTCTGCTTTGAGCCTCATGGGGCCTGTCAGAAGGGACAGGACTGGATGAGGACTAAGCTCGGGGCAGAAGTAAGGATTCCGTGACCAAGGGCTCTGCCTAGGCCTCGCCAGGCTTACAAAGAGGCAGCTACATGTGAGGCCATCAGTCCGTAAAGAGATCACCCAGGCTGCAGGAGGAAGGACAAAGGCCCGAGACATGGCGGCAGACGTCAGGGGAGGATCTCGGGGCTGCAAAGCTACCGGGAGACCTTATGTGGGCAGGCACCCAGACTCAGACCCCTGGTCCATCTGGAGTGTTGCAGAGCAGCCAGATTTATTCAGGGGTGGCCTCCAGCTCCCCAAAGCCCTGGGGGCCTGAGCAAGTTCCTAGGTAGACTTGGACCTAGCAGTGTGCTGGAGGGGTGAGGAACCAGTCTTCCCAGAAGAGCTGGCCAGACCCGCGATTAAGGGCGCCACACTGCCTCCTGGCTGCCTGGGGGCCCAGCAACCCCCCTATACCCCCGGAAGGCCAGCGGCCAACTCTCAAACGCAGGAACCCCTTTTCCACACGCTTGAGAGTCTGATAGAGGACTGATGCAGCACCTCTTCTGGGTGATTCCTGGGGAACCAGGCCAACCTGTGCCCCCTAAATCATCCCCCCATTCCCTTCTTCACAGTGCTTCCTTCAGAAGAGAGTCGTTCATTCCTTTGATCTGGAAAGGCCCCGGACAAGGTAAATCCTTGACCTCTCAGCTCTTCCCTTAGGACAGTAGAACCAATATATTCCTCCCTTGGAGCTGTTTTTGAGTTTCCTGAGGCCTCGTGGTTCCTGCTGAATCCCTGCAAAGCCGAGGTATGCATCTAGGATCCTCAGAGGCAGGGGGTGTCAGGCAGAATCTGCCGTCGTGCTCCCTGGCCTGCTGCAGGTCTCTGAGGGCTGGGACAGCAGCTCGAAAATGAAGCAGGTCAAGACGACTCTGTCTTCTCCCCGGGGCCGTGGCTTTGGGCCTTTGACTGGCAGCCCACCCAGACCAACCTCCTTTGGGAAGAGAACACCACGGAAGCTTCTGGAAAGTGACTGGAGCCACGGGGACTCTATTGGGAAGGAATGCTGGCACAGTCCTCCAAAGGCCAGTTACAAAGATCAGTTTTTCTTGAATGGTCTATCTGTTCCCTGAGCAGCAAGAGTTTGGCAGTATTTAGTAAAATTGAAGATACATTTCCCTACCATCCAGCAACTCTACTCTAGACATATGTCTGGAGAAACTCATATAAGTGCAGAAAGAGACATACACCAGAGGAATTACAGCAGCATTGTATATAATAGAAAAAAAAAAAAAAGAGGAAACAACCTAAATTTCCAGGGAAATGAAAAAAAACAGGGAAATGAATACATTGTAGAATATTCATCCAATGGAATTCTTTCCAGTAATAAAAGTAAAGGAAGTAGAGCTACATGTATCAATGCGGATGATCCCATAAAACACTATGGAGCTAAAAAAGCAAGTTGCAGAAGAATATATACGCTGTGATACCACTTATACGAGCCGTAAACTATGCAAAAACCACACTACGTACTGTTGATGAATAATACATGGGACATAAACACCAGATTCAAGATGGTCAAATTCAAGAGAGTGCAAATACGGGGTAGGAAGGAGGGTTTCGAGGGAGGGGATGCTACGGTACGTGGGTATCCAACTCGATTGATCATGTTTTATGTATTAAGCTAGGTGGTAGGCACAAGGGTATTTATCATACTATTCTTTGAAATTTTTGAGTGCTTAAAATATTTTAAGGAATGTTTTACTACAAAATCAAAATGTGAAAACCCACCCAACAACCAGAGATCCCATGGGCTTTCCCCAGAAGTGCCAGAATGTGGTGCGTGTGTGTGTGTGTGTGATAGCAGAGTGATGGTGGAGATAAGGGATGGTAGAGAAGACCTCAAATAGAACAGGCCACAGCTGGCTCCTGGGAAGTTTTCTGGGTTGAATACTCATTCACTGAAGTTCTCCTCTTCACACAATATTTGCCTACGTAACAAGCTAAATATTCATTGAGTAATTAGCCAGTTCAAATTTGTGGTATGAAAAGACAATTCCTTCTAATTATAGGGATGTCAGTTAAAAGATGCCACACTAGGATGCCATTCACTGCCAAGAGAGCCTTAATAAAATTCTCGCTGTGATTTAGATTCAAAAAGGTAGGAAAAAAAAAGAGAGACACCATTATTTTTGATAATTAAATATTTACTGGAGCCGAGAAAATAAGTCACACTAATGTTTCAGGCTAATCAAAAGCTCTTTTAAAAAAAAGTCCCAGTGAAGATACTGTTGCTCTCATAGGTTTGCGGCCAGGTTCAAAGATTTCTGGGCTAACACCAGCACCATGGCCAAGTTTCCCAGAGGCTCTGACCACACTCCTAACTTCACATCTGGGGGAAATCCTTACAGATCCATCCCTCCTGGAGACATTATGTAATTTACAGTTCTGCTTTGTAATTTTAAATAGTTCCGCTGTTGTCCCACCCTCTGGGCCACATTCTAAGTGTCATGACTACAGAGCTGTGTCTTTTTTAGGGAGCAGAAGCAGGGACGGAGGGGGTGGGGTATGTCATCTGTTCTCTCTAAGGGAAGCTCAGTAACTGCGTAACTATGATGTTAATTGGTGTGGTAGACACTGCACCCTGACTGGAGATCCATCTCCGAAGCTTCCCAACTGCTAGATGTTGGGTGAGTTATTTACCCTCTCTCAGTCTCAGTTTTGCTTTCTGTAAAATGGGGATATGGCATAACGACCTTACAGAATTGTGGTGAAGATCCAATGAGGTACCAACTGTGGAAACGATTCGTGTGTTGTACTCTGCCATACAAGCATAAAGTGTTATGCAAAGTAAACTATTATCATTATAGATAGCAATAATATGTGTTGGAAATGGAGAGATTAAGGGACCTTAAACCCATCCCTTCTAGTAGTAGATTCATGGGCATTGTCTACACCTGAGACCCACTACCCCTCCCTCTGCAGGTAGTGACCAGCGGGAGCCACCCTGTTACCCCTCAGCTCCCAGCCCTTCTCGGATCATGTACCCATGACCACAGCTGCTTGGTCCAGGGATAGGGCTTGGCCAATCTGAGAACTTTCCATGAATTTTAACAAGGACTGAGGAAGCTCGTTAGACCATCTCTGCCTAAAGATGCTGCAAATAGGGAACATCCTAACTGTATAATATCTGTTAATATTAGACTTTGCTGCATTTAACTGAACCCCCTCGTACCCCTCCCACTGCATACCACAGAAAAACAAAACTAAACAAAAAATAGCGGTTAAATAAAATAAACATATATTCCCTCTTATGTAAAGAAGTCCAGGGGTGCCTGGGTGGCTCAGTGGGTTAAAGTCATGATCCCAGGATCCTGGAATCGAGTCCCGCATCGGGCTCTCCGCTCAGCGGGAAGCCTGCTTCCCTCTCTCTCTCTGCCTGCCTCTCTGCCTACTTGTGATCTCTCTCTCTCTGTCAAATAAATAAATAAAAATCTTAAAAAAGAAGAAGAAGAGGAAGAAGTCCAGAGGTAGGCAGCATAGGGCCAGTGAGAGAGCTCCAAGGTCACTCTCCTATCTTTCTGTTTCTCCATCCTCCATGCAGTGTCCCCCTTCTGAGTCATCTATGGTGCCAATAAAGGTGCAGGGATCTTAGTGATCATATTTCCATGCCAGGCAGTAAGAAGGACTCAAGGGAGGAAAAAAAAAAGGAAAAAGCTGCCCTTCCCTTTTAAGTAACTCATGCCTACATCTCATTGGCCAGAACTTAGTCACATGGCCAGGCCTAGCTGCAGAGATACCTGGGAAATGTAGTCTTTGAGCTGGGGACCGACGCTGCCCAATAAAACTGTGTTTCTGTCACTAAGGAAGAAAGGGAGAATGTCTGTGGGGCTGGGCTACTAGTAATCTCTCTGGCGTGGAGTAGTTCTGTCACAGGGACTGAAGCTGTTCCGTGGTAGCATCTCTGCATTTCCCACCGTTGGATTATTCAATCTTAGCTCTGATTATAGGAAATATTCAGGATCCTTTTAATAAATTCCTTCTTTTCTGCCTTTTATTAAAAAAGTGTCAGTCATGACGGTAGGGGTCCTGATATTCTTCTCTTCTAAGACTGATTCACAGCTCCCGCTGATACCCGATATGGGAAAAGGAGGACCTCACTGGTAGTCAGAGATCTTTTTCAGGGTCCCCAGGGCTCTCACAGTGTCACACCCGACCTGGTGGGGAGGGACACTACCAGACCCTGGAGGCCTATGGGTACATTGAACTAGAGGACGGGCCCCTGTGTAGATTCATTTGCCAGATGTTGTTGGGCTTTGTCCTTTGCCCTTGGAACTGCTCCCTGCTTCCGTAGGTCCTAAACCCAAGATGCTGTTGGCTCTCCCTGTGGCTCTGGGTTCCAGAACATTGCAGAGAACTTGGAATGGCTCTCTGCTTCCTCGTTCCTTCCAGTGTGGTCTGACATCACTGGTGTTTCTCTGCTCCACTCTGAAGTGCTCGGATAGAACATGAGCTCCAGTGACTCAAGCTTTCAGAGAGGCCTCCGAGGGATTAGTCTGTCTGCCCGGTAGTGCCAGGGGTCTGTACCTTCTCTTAGTTTGGCAAAGAGTAAGGTGGGAACAAGGCGGAGGAGGCTCTCCTTGGCATTGCCTCTGGGGAGTCACTCCTACCACACTTCTGGGGACACCCAGCCTGGGGCTTCAGCTGACTTCGAAAGAGCCTGGAGGCACGTTTTGGGAGGACAGGGTCCTCCTATTATTATTATTATTATTATTCTTTTTAAACCCAGTAACTAACTAGAAACAGAGCCCACCTCTTCCCACCCCTATGCCCCATCTCAGGGAGGCTGGAGGTGGAGCTCAGAGCTGATCACGGGACTTGCAAGGGCAGGTCATTGTGGTTAGTTGATGGACATTTGAGAATGCATTTTGTGCTGAGTCGATGGGTAAAAAATACTTCTCTATGAGCTGATTTTATTGCTGCAATGAACCTCATCTCTGTGAGTCAGAAGGTCATCCTCTGTAGCAACCATGTGACTGGGAATCAGAGGAAAGAGGAATCGACAGGCCTCCAGAAGTAATTTTAGACACCTCTTGACGCTGTTCCATTAAACCCAACTGCCTAGTGGCTAACCATCACGAAGCACTCATTATCTTCGGGGACCGTGTTGGGGGCATTGTTTTATGTCATCTTCACAACAACCCCCCGATGCGGCGATGTTTAACAGTCCAGTTTAGCAGATGGGAAAACTGAGGCCCAGCGTCAGTCATCAAATAGACAGAGGCAGGGTTCAAATTCGGTGTTGGTGTGATTGCCGGGCCTATCTTACTCCACATGGTCTCCTGCCTTCTACAGGGTTTCCTGAAGGTTCGCAGTGTACCTTGAGCTGCTGGTTTCTAGAGGCCAGCTCATTCTGAAGGTGCCCGTACCCATCTCCTGGGAGACCCATATTATGCCTCCCTTGCTATTAAGTTCCAGAAGCATGTTATCACCCAGAGCTAACCTGGAGTAATTCAATGGAAAGATAATGGGAGCCACATATGCATTTTACATATTTTAGTAAATACATTAAAAAAGAAAAAAGGAACAGGTACCACTGTAACTTGTGATGTATAGGTACTCAGAAAACAAAATGCTTCAAACTGGATCAATCCATTGACTCCAACGTGATCCGTGGTGTGTTCTTAATGCTAGAGATGATGCATTTTCCCAATATGTGTACCGCAGTACAAAAATAATATCTCACGGAACACAGTGGCTAAAGTGAGTGTGGTCCTATCAAAAAAAATAAAAGTGTATCTAATGCAAAAATACTTTACATTTATTTTGCTTTTTAATTTAAATTAAACAACATTTAAAAAAATTCAGTTCCGGGGCGCCCGGGTGGCTCAGTCGTTAAGCGTCTGCCTTCGGCTCGGGTCATGATCCCAGAGTCCTGGGATCGAGCCCCGCATCGGGCTCCCTGCTCGGCAGGAAGCCTGCTTCTCCCGCTACCATTCCCTCTGCTTGTGTTCCCTCTCTCGCTGTGTTTCTCGCTGTCAAATAAATAAAATCTTAAAAAAAAAAAAAAAAAAAATTCAGTTCCTTGGCAGCATTGGCCACACTTTGAGGGCCTGAGAGCCACATGTGGCTGGCGGCCTAGCATCTCACTGAAATTCTTCGTGATACACGTGCACTAACATGTCCTGGGCAAAGAGAAGACAGATCGGGTTGGGGGGATCTCTGTACAGAAGAGAAGGAAGGGGCTGGAATGTCGTGGGGACCCCTGGGAAAGGCAGACCGAGGTCAAGTTTGGAAATGGGAATGGTGCTTTAAGGAGATTAATCTGGAAGCATTGAACAGAACGGGTTTGTGGGGACACAGATGAAAGGCAGGAAGATTATGGGGAGGGGAGGTGGTGAAGCCGTGAACATGAGAATAGCCAGGAAAGAAAACAATATGTCTGAGAAACAGGGAGAGTGACGGTGAGTCAGTGGTTGGCTGCACAAGGGGAACCAAGGGAGGGGGGAGAGTTGCGAGGGCCCTGAGGTTTTAGCCTCTGACAATAGAAAATGATAATAGCTCTGATCGAAACAGGGAAGTGAGGAGGGGAAGCAAGCTGGGGGGAGGGGCTGCTACAGGGGACACGGAGAGCTCAGTTTTGCCCCTCCCGTGTCTGTGGTCCGCTGTCTCCCTCCTTTCGTCTCCTCCTTCCTTCTTTCTCTCTCCCTTCTCTTCCCTTTCTCGCCTCCCTTCCCCCTCCCGTTCTTCTCCTGAGGTACACTGAGCTCCCGTCATCTGCTGGAGGCCAGTGGGTTTACCAGGCATTTTCCAGGCCTGAGGAAGAACCATCCAGAGGGGCGGTGGGTGCTTCTTCGTCCAAGACAACAAAGCAAATGTTCTCCCTCAAACATCCCCTTTTGTCACAGCTGGCATTACTGCGGGTGTTTGGCCCCGTGTCGGGAGTGGAGGGGGCAAGCAGTGTGGGTCAGGTACGCGTCTCAACATTTGTGACCAGCATGGCACTCAGGGGCGTTATTATTTCCCAGCTGACCGTGGGGAAAACGAGGCACGGAGAGATGAAGTGACTTCCCTGAAGGCACACAACCCGGACGTGGTGGGGCCTGATTTCACTCCTGCAGTGTGTGCTGGATAGCCACCATGGGTTGGAAAGAAAAGGCCGATCACCTTCCCTATGTTGTGGGCTGGTGTCTGTGTCCCCTGCAGAATCCACCTGTTTGGGCTCTGCCCTACTCCCCCGCCCCCAGGGTGATGCTCTTTAGAGAAGGGGCCCTTGGGAGGTGCTTAAGTTTAGATGAGTGGGTCTCACCCTCCTGACCGGATCAGGGCCCTTGTGAGAAGACGAAGACAGAGAGATCTTACCCTCTCCACCACAGGCACCAGGGAAAGGCCATGTGACCACCCGTCAAGGAGGCAGCCATCTACAAACCAGGAGATGGGCTCTCACTCAGAACCAAACCTGCCCACGCCTCGATCTGGGACTCCCAGCCTCCAGAACTGTGAGAAATTAATGTCTGTTGGTTAAGACCCCAACCCAGCCTGTGGTATTTTGCTCTGGTGGCTGAGCTGACTGAGGTGGCCTGCTTCGGGGTGCCCTCCCTCTCCAGGACTTTCTTAAGGGCAGGATCTTCCCAGAGACAGTGGCCCCTGTGACGCCCCAGGGTGGCTTTTCCTTCCGCAGGTGGGGTTCGTGACCAGCAGGCTGGGGAGCTTGTGTGGGAAGCAGAGGAGGGAGAGGCGAGACGGGGTCTGGGTGGGTGGGGGTACCCTCCTTGAGTAGCTTTTCTCATTGTTAATCAAGTGACGGCTTCCAGGGATCTGTTCTTCTGCTCTAAATGCTGTGTTTTGATGGTGTTGTCCTAATATAGTGACCCACCTTCAAATACACACCAAGAAAAAAAAAAGGAAGGGCTTCCAATGAAATAGGAGCTGGGGGAAGCAACGGAGGGAGAAGATGGGAAATTCTGCGCTGTTCCTGTACATTAGCTCAAGGGATTTACTCTGGGCTTTCAGAGCCAAGTGAATATTGCTTATTCATGTGCGATCTAATCCTCCACAGGCCCAGAGGCTGAGGGCAGCAGGGATGACCTGGTTGCCGAGGGGCAAGGAGGGGCTGCTGCATCTGTCCTTGAACATGAGCCCTGGGGAACCGGAGCGGGAGCCACGGGCTCTGGGTGGCCCGGGTTTGGAGACGCTGTCTCTCCAGTGGCTTGCGTGGGAGCAGGGGCCGCGACCGGGAGGAGGCGTGGCCAGAGGTGGGATGAGTGATCAGATCCGGGATGCCGGGCAGGCCGAGGGAGTGGTGCAGGGTGCGCAGCTCCCACATCCGGGGGGGACAGAAGCGCTCAGCGCCCCTCTGCCGTGCCCGCCCCCGGAGGGACAGCACAGCCGCAGACGGATGCGGGCTCCCAGGCGGAGAATGTCTTCATAACCCGCTCAGTGGGTGATGGATCATCAGAGAAGGAGCTGCAGAGCCAAGTCTTGGCCACCCCGACGCTCTGACTTGATAACGTGTGATAATTCACTTAGGGGCACCGGGAAGAAGATTTCCCAACTGCGGCTAACCAGTGTTGAAGACCTGAAAACAGCCGCTTGGGACTGTTTTTATGTTCCACTGTCGGCTTAGAAGCAAATGTCTAAGAGAACCTGGACACGGATCAAACAACTGTGCCAGGAACCCCATGCGATGCACAGATCTGCTCTTATACCTGCTGAGGGCCCGCGCGGCTGGCCTGCTCCCCTTCAGCCACCCGGGGAGAGAGAGAGCCTCTGAAATGTCTGAGAGGGCCCCCACGGCAGCTGGCCTGGGTATTGGGGACAGTTCTGGCACAGAGACCTCGTGGGGCGGGAGGCAGTCATCTCTGTAGTGACTTGCGTGGAGAAGGTAAGAACAGCGCTTTCTTGACCAGTGGAAACAATGGGGCAGAGAGAGGCCTGTTCTCGGGCGCAGGGGTCTTGGACCATCTAGGTGTGGAGAGCCAGGCGACTGGAGACCCCTGTTTTCCACGGGGAAAGGAAGGGCTCCTTAGAGCCACAACACGGAGGGAAAGGAGAGAGGACATCTTCCCAACCCTCCATCTGTTCTTCCTTCTCTCTGCCTCCTAGCCACAAAATAACCTACGGTGCTTTTGTTTGAACCAAACACTGGCTTGGGGGTGGGGCAGGGCTGGAATCCTGTAGAACCTTTTAACAGAACAAGTATAAGAAGGAGAACAGAAACACCAGTAGATACCAGTATGCCTACCATGGGCCGGGCACTGGGCTAAATACCTTGTGAACGCGGTCACCTTTCCTCTGTGAGCTCTGAGGGTCGACATCGTCCTCCTCCGACCTTACAGATACCCCTAACCACATTCGCCCGGATGGAAGTATCTGGGGACTCTTAGCAAAAATAAACCCAGGTAACCTCTGGGCAGGTGTGTTACCTTGGGTCGGCGGCAGGTGGATTATGACTGCACTGCTGCCATCATTGGCCGGCTTCGGGCAGGTGGGGAAGAACCGCAGGGAAGCACCCGAACGGGGTGAGAGGTGACCAGACACCTGACCCCGAGTCTCAGCACGGCAGCCTCACCGTGTAGTTCATAAACGGTCGCGAGTCCTAAGGGAGGTTGTCTAGGGTGACAGAAGGACATAAGGGAAGAACAGCGGCTTAGCCTCCATTTTACATTCAAAACAGCTGAGGCTGGGACAGGGCGAGTGATTGTTCCAAAGTCACGGAGCAAGTGAGTTACAGAGTCAGGATTTGAACCCAAGCCTCTCTGGCTTCTCAGCAGGACGCCTGTCTCTCCCGCTAGACCGGATCCTAGCCCCGAGGAAGGACAGCTCTGCCTTGCGTACAAAGGAGACATCTGGCCCAACGGAGTCCACACCTCCTGAGAAATGAATAAGAACAGGAAAAGCTTTTATTGCTGTCCTGGAAAGGACCTTTTCAGAGGGTCATTTCCTAAATCAGTTGCTCTTTTTCTTGGCGAAAGGTCACAGCTATAGACTCTCAGAGACAGAAGAGATGTCTCTCTCTTCCCTCTTAGGAGGACATCTAATTTCATCCCTTCTTTCTACAGAAGATGGGAAAAAAACCCAGACGGAGGAACAGGGCTGTTCAAGGTCGCAGAGCGAGTGGAAGATGTAATTGAGCCTAGAATCAAGGAATTTTGACTCTGAGCCCTTGCCCCTCCTGCCGCTTCATGAACTGTCTAGCATCTTTGGGTTCTTCCCACCATGAAGGACACATGGCAACTCGCCCTAATCTTACTTGGTCTACAAGTGAAACTTTGACAACATTTTCTTCTGCTCTCTCCCTGCCCCATCCCCTCCTCCCGCCCCACTAACTGGAGAGTCACTGCATGCGCACCATCTCTCTGAGGCCCGGAAGGGGGCACCCATTTTTTTCAACGCCTAGATTGGGAAGATATTAGTGTTGGTTTAAAAAAAAACAAAAACAAACATATCTTAAGGGTTTACGTTAAAAGTCTAATGATGAAGATACTGTTCTAGAGATGAAATGGAAGACAGATCCACCAACTGTGCATAGCATGGGCTAGAATCAGGCCCGCACACATATTCAGCAACCTGTGTATGATAAAGAGGACCCTGCAGTGTGATGGGGGAAAGAAGGACCTTTTTCATTAAGTGGTGTTTAGTCAAGTGGATATCCTTACTGGGGAAGAAAAGAAAAAACAAACAGAAGGAATTTTAATCCCTAACTTGTGCCACACAGACACATTTTAGTTCTAAATGAAAAAGGTAAATTGATTAAGGCGTTTAGGAAAAAAAAAAAACAACAACAACAAAAAACCAACAACGTAGGAGGGTATCTTCAGGACCCAGGCTAGATAAAGATTTCTTAGACAGCACATAAAAACCCTAAGCATAAGGGGGGAAATTGATTAATTGAAGTACATTAAAATTAATTACTTCAATTAATCAAAAACACAAGTTAAGAAAGCAAAAGGGCAAGCCACAGAGTGGGAGAGGATATTTGCAAAGCATGTATCTATCGGAGGACTCATATCCAGAATATGTGAAGAACCCTACAAATCAATAAGAAAAAGGCAGACAATTCAATAAGAAAATGGGCAAAAGACTCGACATGGCCTTTGTGAAAGAAGATCTCCAAGGGATCCATAAACATACAGAAGGTGCTCAACATTTTTGGTAATCAGGGGCATGTAAATTCAAATCATGTGTGATTTATGGGAATCATAAGTGTGATTTCACATGTGATTTCACATGTGTGAAATATCATCACGTTTTCAGCAGAATGGTTACCACGAAAGAGACAACACCAAGTATTGGGAAGGACAGGGAACAATCACCTGAAACACAACCGGTAGGAGAGTGAGCTGGAGCAACCACTTTGGAAAACAGTGTGGCGGAACTTACACACGCATCTCACGGCTGGCACCCTTACGTGCCTTTATCAAAAGACACACGCAAAACGTTCCTGGCAGCATGTTAGATGCTCAGTGCTGAAAACAATCCAGATATTTGTCAACAATGGAATGGGTGAACAAACCGAGTTACACGCACACTCTGAGATACTTACCTAGAAGGGAGAGAATGAACAGGGGCCAATGAGCAGCAGGGATGGGTCTCCCAAGTACAGCTGAGAATGAAAGCCAGCAGACACAACAGAGAACGTGCCATGTGATTCTAGAGAAATCGGAAGCATGGAAGGCTAACCCACATTGTGACGAGCAGGAGAGAGAACCCCTTGAGGGGGGATAGCGGCTAGGGAGGGGTGGAAGGGGAGCCTCCGGGGGACGGAGGGCAGGGGAGGGGGTAGAAAGGTTCTGTTTCTTGGTCTAGTTTCTGAGCACGCGGATGTGTGTGTCCGGTGAAGGTGCATTGTTCCACCACAACAAGCTGCACTGAAACATCCGAAAGTGGAGGAAAGCGAGGCAAAAAGGAAGGGCTTCTGTTCGTCCTACTTTCAGGCTTGCCACAGCGCCAGACCTACAGGCCCTAACCCAGACCACCCTCCCAGCCACCAGGACTGTGCCTCTTATGTCCTGTTTTCCAGATGGGACAACTGAGACTCAGAGCAGTTGTCCGAGGCTATGCCATCACCAAGCGCTGGGACGAGTTTCCGCCTAGGGTTCGAATTCGGGTTTGACCGTGAGCGCTGGGACGTGTTTCCGCCTAGGGTTCGAATTCGGGTTTGACCGTGTCCCGAGCTCCACCTTCTTTCCTCTGCATCATGGCGCTTTCAAGGAATGAGCACCCGTGTTGGAGTCCAGGAGTCTCGCTTTGAGTCCTAGCGGTCCCTCCCTGTATGACCTTGGGGAAATCACCCAGTCTAACCGGTTCTTGATGTTCTCATCTGTGCTTTGGGGGGATAGGGTGGTGGTGGAGAAGGTGATGCTGGTGCCGGGCCGTGGAATTGATCACAAAACCACTAACATAGCCCTGAACTCAGCAGGTGCCGAATACATTCTGCTTTGCCTAAACCTGGCGAGGCGTACCTGCCCTTCCTAGCAGGGGTGTGGAGCTCCAAGTCAAATTCACCGTGCCCCTCTCCCTGGTGTCACTGTTGTAGCGAAATCAGACCAAGATGATCATCAAGGTCAAGTTCAGTGGGGGAAGGAACAATGTTCAGCCTGAGGGTGTGAGTGAAAGTGGGCACAAGGCTCCGCTTTGGTGTCGGGGGAGCGGGCTGGCAGAACTTATGTAAATACGGTTTCCACTTACTGTTCTGACACCAGATGGCCAAGCTGAGTCCATTTGCTCCCCTTGAGTTCTCCCCTTGAAGGAGAGGCTAGGACTGAAGAAGGAGCCCCACAAGCCTACCAGAATCACTCTCTGAAACACAGGGGAATCCTGCAAACTCCTTCCACGACAGAAATGAGTTCAACTTTTTTTTTTTTTTTTTTTTTGTCCTCTAAGAATAGTCGGGAAATGGATGGAAGGTAAATAGCATCTGTATTTGTTCAACATTATGTCACCTGTCCCCAAGTTTCCTGTGTCTGCTGAGGAATTGGAGCTTTGGGGTGGGAGGGGGTGGAGACAGGAGTTTAGGTGTCACCCTTGAGGGCAGAACACGCAGATGGGATTTTATATGAACTTGTGGTCGCGGTCACGTTCAGTACGTGAGGCACATGAAAAGAGGTGCCAATCCCTTGCCAAGGTGAATGTGGCAGAGCCGTCCTTCATGTCCGCGGCTGAAAAACCCTCTTCTTCTAACGGCTCAGACACACGACGGGGCTGGTGGGGGCAAGTGAGTTTTAGCAGAAAGGATTGGGGGGGCGGTGCCCTGAGTGGGAGCCCAGCCCCCTGCTCGTCTGCCCCTACCTTACCCCCGGAAACTCACCAAAGTCTTCATCTCTCTGTTGCTAAATTGCACACATTGATCTGAAGTGTACAAAGTTGCAAAGCAAGTTGGCAGGAGCACTGGAGTGTGTCAGGTCTGCTAGGGAATAAATATACTTGGGTTTTTAGTTTAAATGTGTGGAGAGCCAGGGAATGGCTTGACAGCCATGGGGAGCCCAAGCGTCTGTTCCCCAGCAAACAAGTCCCTTTGTAAAGTTGGAGCTCGTCAGTCAACACAGCCCCATGGGTACCTGCCCCTGGGGACAGATGTCCCCACCCACGCAGCTGGCCTGTCATTTCAGAGAAGAGGCGTGGGTGGGAAGGAGGCCAAGGTGGCTGGCTGTTGGAAGGGGAGTCTTTTTAACATGGCTTTGACCTCTCTCCCTCCAGTCTTGGCTCTGATGCATGCACCTTTCCAAGGGGAGGGGAGGGTCCGGGTGGGGGGCGCAGAGCGGACCCTGGCCCAGCT
>CM053613.1:80805070-80831142 GCA_028646535.1 Procyon lotor | reverse complement strand
CCCCCCCCCCCCCCCCATTTCCTAGCCTTTCCAAACCACCCACTCCTCTCTGAGTGACTTTGATTGAAGTTTGAAGTTTTCAGGTTCAGTTGTTTTCTAGTTACTTGTTATTAGAAAATGTAGCAATTTCCCCCCAATAAAGAGGAAAAAGGCCCTTCCTCCCTCCCCTTTTCTTCTCCCCCTCGCCTCCTCTCTAAGTTTCCTGGTGTGTCATAACTTAAAAAAAGGCCTGCGTGATATAGTTATTTATTCTTCTCCATCCTTCCCTCCACTCAATCTTGGGCTGAGGCCAAAACTTGGGGGAAACAAAGAAGCAGCCATCCGAACGGTCTCCTTCCAAGCCCAAGTGTTTGTTCGTGTGACCGCTGCCCTCTTGGGTGGGGGCGGGGTGCGCTGGCGGGGAGATGAGGGGGCCTGGGGGTGTGCTTGGCACCCTCCCCTGCACGGGCCACCCTGTAACCCGTGGCCCAGCCCCGAGTGGCTATGAAAGGCCCCCTTGTGCTGGAAGCAGTCGGTTCAGAGGGAGCCTCCTTAGAAGGTAATTGCCTCCTCCCAGGGTCGGCCTTGCTGAAATTTATAGCTCTGCTCAATACGGCGATTGTTGTGGCTCGTCAGGAAGCCATTGGGGTGGCTTAGTGCTGGGGGAACCCGGAGACCAGGGAACCCAGGCAGGGCTGGGGGCCCCCCCGCCGGGGCAGCCTCCGGCAGAGAGGTGGATGTCACCCGCCCCCAACCCCCACCGCCTCCCCACTCCCGCCCTCCAGGCTGTGCCTCATTCCAGAAGGAGACTCTAGCTACCTTCACGTGCAGAGAAACTTGGCTCCGGAGCTTTGCTCCAAATGAGAGGAGGAGGCCCCAGGAAGGAGTGCTTGCCTAGAAAGGGTGGGGGCCACGTGCTGGTCCCCGAGAGAGAGCGGGGCTGCTTTCTCCCAGCTCAGCTTCACATCATGAAGGGGTCAAGCCAGAGGTTGCTCCAGCCTACTGATACTGGGGGCCCCCCCTGGTGATGTATTTTATTGCTATTCACACACACACACACACCCCAGCAACTCAAAGGTGTAATGAAAAAATGATTGTTTTCAGAAAGCTGGGGACGTCGGGACACAGGCCCTAGACCTAACCCGGAATTTCTCTGCAGGGCGAATGGCAGCCCAGAAGAGCAGAGTGGAGACCACCCCAGCTCGCTTGACGGATGCCCGGCCTTCAGCCTTCCTCAACCGTGCTCTGTCTTCTGAGAGCAAAGCTGAAGCCCTGAGACCCGGCACATGGCCTGGAGCAAGCAGCTGAAAGGCCAGTGCCTGGGGCAGTGCAGGGGGGGGCGGGACTGCCCCAGGCTTGGGTGGGAGGCAGAGGGGAGGGAGCGCGGAGGGAGCCGAGGTGTGAGGCTGACCCGCAGAGGGGGAGACTGGAGTTGGGCGTAGGGAAGGTTGGAAGGCTCTGTCCCACCTCTGCTTCGAGACCTGCGCTCGGAGTGGCCCCTGGCATGGGAGTGGGGAGAGGTCCCCAGAGGGAGCCCAACCCGTTCAGAGAAGCTCTGGGGGCGCCCAGAGTTGGCAGGAGCTCAGCCCCTCTTACGTCTTGCCGTGATCCAGTCCTGCCTCAAAATTAAAAAGGAAAAGCTGTAAGCAGTCCCACTGATTCCTGAGTTCCGCTCAGAGTGGCTCAGCCGCTGCCCCAGGGGAAGTCACGGGGCACCCCGCCTGGGGGTTCCGGCAGAAGGGGCCTGTCCATGTAAATGCTGTTTCCTGTGGCCGATTTTGGTGTTGGAAGGGGTATATTTGTTAAATTCTAGTCGATATCCAAGGGGTTCTGTATTTACTCCATTAGGAAACCAGATAGAGCTAATCAATGCTAGAAGGACTCTAGTTAACTCCTGAGGGAAGGCAAATATAAACAGCAGCATTCAAATCGATGTAAAATGCCCCCTCCCACACGCTGCATTTGGTTAGGGTGCCTGCCAGCAAGCCTGTGCGGCAAGCTGGACCTGCAGCTGGAGGAGGCAGGCTCCTCCCTGGGGGACTGAACAGGGGACAGCCCGACAGTCAGGGGCCTGCTGCCTTCTGAGCCCGTTAGGGTTCCACAATAGCCGTGAGCCTTGGGCAAATCAGGGAGCCTCCCTGGCCCTCAGTCTCTTCGTCAGAATGGCAGTCAGTAACATTGAAATGCGCACTTCCAGCTCATCAAAGGCTTTGATTATCTTACTTGATATTCATCACCTTTTGAGGTGGATATCATTTCACTATTTCCACTCTGTGGATAAAGAAAATGCCACTCAGAGAAATTAACGGACTTCACTAAGGCCTCAGGCAGAGAGACCAAGAGAGTCTTAAATCCCAGCCCAGCGACCTCAAGCGCCATATGCTTTCCTTTAGGCCCTACCATTCTGTGAAGGACTTTACATCATCCACAGAACCCCAGGAGATAGTTGCTATCGTTACTACTTATTTGCCATTTAAGAAGTCAAATCCCGAGATTCAGAGAAGAGGCTGGTCCAAGGTCACATCGATTGTCCGAGTCCCACCCTTGCTTGTTCAAGATCATCGTACCTCTATCCGGGGCAGAGTTTGGAATAGCTGCTCTCCGATGTCTTTTCTAGGCAAACCATGCTGAAACGCTTTAATGTTCTTTCCCAAGGTCGCCCTCTTAGAGGCTTCCCTTTCTCCCCTACCGCCGTGGTCACAAATTAAAGTTCCCTGCCTCTGGATGGAGGGCAGTGGGGAGGAGACACGGGAAGGCCCCGAGAGTAGCCACCCTCCCTCCATCAGGTTTTTTGCGGCTGCACCTCTGCCCTCTCCAGCTGAGGAATATCCTTCTCTCGTCTGGGGACAGTCCTTCAGGAGTGGCCGTTCCTGCGACTGTCCCTTTAGGTCCTCTGCAGAGATGGTCATGGAGTTCACCAACCCTGGAACCCTTGCTGGGCATCAGATCTGGGGCTCTGTGACCCTTATTAGCTCCCCCAGGCCGGGGGAGCATATTTTACCAGCAGCCAAAGACTGGGGGGAACGAGGGGGTGAGCTCTCCAAGAAGCTCAACTCTGTTTGTGATTTTAATTACTCCCAAACTTGAGTCCCTGTACCTGTGCAGTGGTGGCTAGTGCGATCAGGTCTCAGGGGAGACACGCCAAGATTTAGGAGAGATTTCCTCTTTCGGAAAGGGGGGCAATCAATACATACCTCCTTCTCCAACATCATTTCTATTCATTTTATACCTTGCATAGGGACACCAGAAGAGCTAGCTAGAGCTTTCCGATTATTATTAATAGTGATTTCTTACTTCTTTATTTTTTTTAAATTTTATTTATTTATCTGAGAGACAGAGTGCACGAACAGGAGTGAGGAGGGGGAGCAAAGGGAGAGGGGGAAGCAGACTCCCCACCCAGCAGGGAGCCTGATGTAGGTCTCAATCTCAGGACCCTGAGATCATGACCTGAGCTGAAGGCAGAGGCTTAACCGACTGAGCCACCCAGGCGCCCCGATTTCTTACTTCTATAGATAGTTGTACATGTAGTTCACATAGAGCCTTCCCCCCACCCCGCAACGCTATCCATCGACTCCTCAAAATCAGTGTGGGGTACGAGATTATTTTTATTCATGTCCTACAGATGGAGAAGCCAGAACTTAGGAAATCCAAGTGACTTGTCCAAGGTCGTGAACTAGAAAGAAGCAAGCAAAAACTTCCCAACCCTGGGTCTGGAGCTTTACTTGGGTCCCCAAGCTGTCCTTTGGAACACAGTACAGGTGGCTCTTGAATGCGATGTTCTTGGGGTCTGCGGTGTCCTGGGGGTGGGGGGTCTGCCTCAGTTTTGTAGAAGAGCCAGCTGTGGTTTGAGAGGTGAAAGGTCCTCAGGGGTGCAGGAGGCATTAAGGTCTATTTCCCGGATATAGGGGAGGCTTCTCATGCGAGGCTCCCATCCATGTTTGATGTATAAATGAACCAATGAATAATTAAATGACCAGATCTCAGCTTTCCCAATTCCTCATCAAACACGCCTCCCAGTACACCTCTCTCATTCCTGCACGTTCATTGATCGGAAAATCTAAACATCAGTTTTCAGCCTTAAGAGAAAACACCAGTGGGCTCTTTGCCGAGAAGAAATACAGAAGCAGTTTGGGAGCAGGGAAGAGAGATTTTCCAGGGAAGAAATCGAGGCAGGGCCCGGCTCGGCGCACGAGGAGCTGCCCTCGATGCTTCCCCGACTTCCTGATCCCCCGGGAGGAGGAGGCCAGCGCCCGCCCCATCCTTCCTTCCGGGCCCAGAGGACACATCGCCTTTGGCGGCCGGCCAGCCAGAGCCCGTGCTTCAGAACAGGGGAGGACCGCTGAGCAGGAAACGTGGCCGCCTCGTTCAGAACCTGTCCTGCATCTCCTCTGTGACAAACCACTCTTCATAAACCCCAGAACTGCCCAGCGTCACCAGGGCGAGGCGAGCCACGCTGCCGAGAGGCAAAAACAATTAGAAATACAATTAATGTTATAAGAGCTGGTCATAAATATTTGAGTTCCCTCTCTGAAGAGGAGGGACAAGATGACAGCTCACAATTCCTTGTATTGACAAAGGAGGAAACAGTCCATGAAACTGGTCATTTGCCTGGGTATTTTTATCTATCCGATCTAAGAGTCGGAACAAGGGAAGCATGAATGATTGGATTAGCTGCCCAGCCTTTCTGTGCTTTTGCAGCATCAGCAATATGCAGTTCCTGCAGCCCTCGGACGGATGTGGGCCTGCACCACACAGACACATGCCCGGGCCAGCGTGGGGTGGACAGGCTGCCCCGCAGCTGGGCAGACGCGACCCTAGGCTCGAAGGCTGCCATCCGACGCGGATGGGTGAGCTTTCTCTACCCGGGCCGGGTGCAGAAAACCATGAGCATCCTTCCCTCGGAGCCCTTCCTCCACACTCCTGGAGAAGAAGGACGGAGCCGGACGCATCCTATAACGTCTCCTCTCCCTCTCAAGGGCCTAAGCCCCTCACGATGCCCTTCGCGCCTTCGCCTTCCCTTCCAAGTGCCCATTTGGTTGTTCCTCGGGTAGTCTTGGCTCCGCCACATGCTCGATGCGGCGAGGCCTGTTCATTTGGCAGCCCTAAGCCCTCCAGTGCCCAGGCTCGCCCTTCCCACTCCCTGCGACCCCTGGGTCCCTCCGTGCCTCTGGTGGGACTGGTCGGGGGTAAGCAGGGCAGAGGGTGCGTGCGGGAGTGGCGAGTGTCCTGTGCCGGGTGGGACAGAGCCCCCCCTCTGCAGGCGTATGCAACCGCCTGGAATTTACGCCCACCAGCAGGCAGCCCAGCTCCCTTTGCTGGGGGCACGGCGCCAATGTGACAGATGGGCCTGTGTGTCAGCTGCCAAGGGACCTCACACAGGATCCAAACGGGGTTGCGTTTTTGGAGGGCAGGACAGTCTCTCCTTTGCTCCCCTTCTTAAAGGCAGGACCAGCCGATGAAACCATCTCTCCACGGGATGCCCTCGTTCCTGTGTCGCACGCACTTCACAGACCCCCGTGACTGGCACAGCTAACGGGGACGGTGGCAGGATGGACGGGACACGCTCACCTCCGCCGGGACTCACGCATGCCTGTGTGTGAGCGGAGGACGGGCACCTCTGCACTGAGCGGCACAGGATCCCCAAATCCGCTTGCCAGGGAGTCTCCTTGGCTCTTCTCACAGATGATCGCACCGTGTCAGCTCGATTACCCGAAAGCGGTGGGAAGCCCGCTGCCTCGTGGGCCCCTTCTCCTTCACTGGACAGTTTCATTCTGTGACACAAAATCTGCATCCCGATTAATTCCAACTCTGCCCTGGAGCGACTGAGAACAAATCTGCCTTCCCTTCCTCTATGCCAGCTCTTCAGATATGGTAAACCGATGCTCACGTCCCCGAAGAGCCTTTGCTTCTCTAGGCTAAGTAGTTCCTGTCCCTTTGATTCCTACCGTCATACCTTCAGTGACACAGGACCCAGATGGCTTGTTAGGATTGCGTCGTGGATTCTTTAAAAAATAGCTGCTGAATTCGGAGACACCTGAGGCTGAGTCACCTTCCTCCGGTGGAGGGGACGGGATAGAATCCTGGTGTTCCCAATTGGAGTGGCCGTCTGCGGCATTCAGTCCCCCGCACGTATGGATTAAACAGCATTTACCAGACTGGAACGATGTGATAAGGGATCTATCCTTATTTAAAATGGGTATTATTTTAGAAATGAAAAATCGACGCGACCTAGCTTCGGTTGGGTCAAACAGTGAAGTCTCTGACAAAGCAAGGGTTTGAAACTATTATGGGTTCTGGTTGGTTCCAAGTCTAGCAGGCTGCTGTGAGTGGAGATTGAGCAGGGGTACCGGAAGCGAAGGTGATGTGCCTGGGTAGGTCCGGATTTCCATGGTGTAAGGTGACCCAACAGCTGTCAACAGACCACCCGAGAGTGCGGTACGAGCAGGGGCAGGAGTGACGGTGGAGGACTTCCACTCTCTGTTCCCTGAATTCTTTTATGGTTTGAATGTTCTTAAGAATACAATATATCTAAGTAATTCTCATGTATTTGAAATACAAATAAGAGGCTTACGATTTGGATAATAGCTCCAAATTGGATAAAATCCAATGGGTGAGCTAAGATGTACTCAAGAATAAAGAAAAGTCCCAAATGGGAGAGGCGCTATGGGCTGGTGGCCAAGACCGTAGCCCCCCTCAGAGCTCTGGGGCCTAGATGTCAATCACGGCGCTACCCTTTGCTTGCTCTTGACCTTGGACAAATTCATCCCTCTCTTCCTCTATTTCCTCATCTATAAAATGGGAATGATAATTTTTAGTGCCTATCTTATACGTTTTGTGGGTCAAGAATAATGAGCTCCTTTGATTTTTTTTTTTTTTTGATTGAGGTATAGTTTACATCAGTGCAATGATCCCTTTCCAGTATAGATTTATGAGTTTTGACAAATGCATAAAACCACTTCCACAGTAAAGATAGAGAACAATTCCATCAACCCCCCACCTTCACCAAACTCCTCTGCATCTCATGTCATTTAAACACTGCCCACCCACCGCCCCTAGCAACCACTGATCTGTGTTTCGTCCTTATAGTTTGCCTTTCCCAGAATATCTTATAAATATAATTATAGAGTATATAGTCTTTTGAGTCTGGCTTCTTCACTTAGAGTAATATATTTGAGATTCATCCCTATCATTCAGTAATTCATTCTTTTTTATTGCTGAGTGGGATTCCATTGCATACAAACTACAGTTTGTATTTCTATGCACTGGAGGAAGAGCATTGGGGTTGTTTCCAGTTTGGGGTGATTATGAATAAAGTCTCTACAAACATCCACACACAGGTTTTGTGTGCATGTAAGTTCCTTTTGTAGTTAGTACTGAGCCCAGGATTTCAAGGTCCTATGACAAGTACATATGTATAGGAAACGGCCAAACTGTTTTCCAAAATGGCTCTATCGAGTCGCATTCTTACCCACAAAAACAGAGTTCTGGGTGTGCCACGTCCTCCCCAGCACTTGGGATTGCCAGGTATTTGCTTATTTCTAATTTCAGCCACTCTATTAGGTCTTCAGTGGTATCTCGTTGTATTGTAATTTGTATGTCTTCAATGACTAAAAATATTGCATGTCTTTTCATGGGGTTGTCTGCCATCTGTGTATTTTTTTCAGTGAAATGTGGGTTGCTCACTTCTCTTTTTCTTTTTAAATGGGTGATTTGTTTTCTTATTGTTGAGTTTTAAACATTCCTTATGTATTCTAGACTGAAGACCTAGAAAATATTCTTTTTGGAAATATTCTCTCCTAGTCTGGGTCTTGTCTTTTAAGTCTTTTTAAGTCTTTCGAGAGTGTCTTTGAAAGAGAAGTTTTTAGTGTTGAGAAAATCCAATTTATCAATTCTTTTTTAAGGCATAACAGGTTTGGTGTTACCTAAAGTCCAGAAAGTTTTCTTTCACATTCCCTTCTAAAGGTTTCCTAGTTGTAGGTTTTGCATTTAGGTCTATGTTCCTTTCTGGGTTGCATCTTGTCTATGGTGTGAGGTAAGATCAGAGCCTTCTATGCAAGACCCGTCACCAGACTTCTCCGATCCTCCATCTTCTCCTTGGCCAGGCTGTTTGCATTCTTTAAAGACCTTTCACGCAAGGCCTGTGCTCATGTTTACATCCCTGCTTAACTAGGCCGGCCTCTGCTGCCCTGGGCGTTTCTTGGACTCAAGCAGGATGGAGTTCCAGTCTTTCCAAACTACTGAGGAGACGTTTGCCACTCCTAGTGCAGAGCGTGCTGAGAGCTGGAAGCTGCTTCGAGTGCAGGCTGCCTGGGGGTTGGGAGATGTCCAGCGAAAGATTGTCTGGGTCTAACCTAGTCCCAGATCGCTCATGGCTTATAGCCTTGGTTGTTGTTTGGTCATGGCGTATACTGGCCTGGGGCAGGAAAACTCAGCTGTCCTGGGCCCTGTGCCCTTGGTTATGACCCTCTGAAGAAAGCTGCAGATCAACCAACAATTGAGGCTCTGAGTGGAGCTGAATGTAGTCAGGTCTCAGGAAATGTGTGCCGTTGAAGTAAACCCAAGAGTCCGAGCGACAGCCAGTTTTCCCTCTCCCCTTTGCTGATCGTAAAGACAAACGGCATTCCTAGAGCACTTGAGAAATGCCCGCGGTCCACTGTGCCTTTCCTCCAGGCAGCCCCTTTCCCTTTCCATGAGCCAATGTCTCCAGCAGGGGAACAGGGGAGATGAACAAAGTAGTTCAGGCTGGTGTGCGAGGCAAAGCTTCGAGGCTTTGAAGTGTGAACTCAGCAAGGGCTCCAGATGTTCATGTTTCTACCCAAGGCACCAAAACAAGATTTCGATGCCCGAGCTTGGGATGGAAGAAAACAGAATCGCTGGAGTCCTTAGCCTGAAGAGATTCCTTGAAAATTACTTGGTCCCCATCCTCCTGCCTTTGATCAGAATCTCACGTAAATTGTCCCAGATAGGGGAGCCCCAGATAGGAGATGATGCAATCTCCCTTGGTTATTATCTCTGGCATCAACCTTGATTTAGGCATCTTGGTATTGGTGCTGGCATTCGGGCAGATGGTATCTTTAAAGAGGGTGTTAGCTGGCAGGCAGAGGCAGGCTGTGGAATCGGGAGGAGACCAGAGATAAGGTGGAGATGGCGGATGGAGAGAATGAGAAATGGGACATGCGACCGCTTACACTCTTGAACCCCCCTGGGGATCCCAAGCAGTGAAAGTACAAGTTCTGGAGCAGCTCCGGGGTTCCGCTCTTCCCTTGACCAAATTACTGCGTCGCCCGGGGCTGCTGCTTCTCCTTTGTAAACTAGGAGAAATAAACCACCGCCGCCACCGCCACCACGACTAATTTTAGCGAGTGCCTAATAGTTGGCACGTTTTCCCTACGCATTTTCTGCTTCAGCCCTCACAGCAACCAGAGAGAAATATTGTTATCATCCCCACTTTACAGATGAGGCAGTAAAGGCACAGTGAGGTTAAGTAATGTGCCCAAAGGCCTACTTCTGCAGAAGCCCCCCGAGAGGATGAGATCAGGTGAGGGGAGGTCCCGCCCACCGCTGCTCCGTTTTACAAACGATGGATGCATCCTGACGTGTATAGGAAGCTCAGGCTGGCAAACGGGCACGGCCATTATTTAGCTCCATGGTGTTCAACAAAGGGCACGGACATGCAGGGAGTTGGGGCCCTGGGTTCTCCATCTGCAACTTGCTCCGAGTGGCCAAGTGACCCAGGAACCAGACCCGACAGCGCTGGCCCTTCGTTTCTTTTAGGCTAATATAAGGGCTCAGGTGCGATGATTTCTCCGGTTCCTTCGGGGGCTTACCGTCATAATTTTATGATTCTTATTTACTTATTTTTTTAATTCCGTGCCCTCAAGTTCACAAAGGGGTCGGGCCAAGTTCCTGGAGCCCAGCTCCGTGGGTTCCCAGAGAAGAAGCAGAGAGTGTAGTGTCAGATTTCAATAAAAGGGACAGAACTTAAAAGGACTCCTTCCCCCACGTCTTTCTGCTGCTCTCTATATTATGCCTCTTTCAAGACTCTGAGCTCAAGGCCCATATGGCCTGGGAGGCCCTCCAGTACCAGCTTGGTAAATGCTGTCCTTTGTAAACATAATCTGTGTGTGCAGCACCGTCTGAGCCGTATTAATTAATTTATTAACGTACTTACTTATATCTGCCTGGTGCCAGACAGGCGGTGTGGTGGCTTACACACACGGGTACGACGCAGTGAGATACAATCCACTGGAAGCCAACGGGAAGGGGAAAGAGAAAAACAAAGGAAGGTCCCAGGGCATCAGGAATGGGGCTAAGGGAGGCCCGCGGAGCTCGCGGCCCTAGACATCCCCCCTGATAAGCCCTAATTTCAGCTCCAGGGCGTTGGGCAGCCAACCTGACCAAGGTGAATGGATCAGTCTCACCAGCCATCGTGCCTGTAAGATGGGAGAAATGAAGAGGAAAGGAAGGAAGAAGGAAAGGAGGGAGAAGGAGACAGAATGGAAGGCGGGAGAGAAGGGATGGAGGAAAGGATGCGAGGGGGAAAAGGACAAAAAGTTGTTCAGGAAAAACTCAACTTTCGTGGTGCCGTGGGGGGCCAGGTCCTTCTTGGGGGACTTCCTGTGTGCAGCTGGGGTAGCAATGTCCTCAACAATCCCACGTAGTAACCACAACTCCTCATGTCTTTAGGCTGCCCCCCCCACCTCCCTGTCGCATCATCTGTCCTCACAAATCTCGCTTCAACTCAGAAAACCAGGGACCAGGGGGACACGGTGCAGTGCACAGCTCTCTGCTGACCCGGCTTAATCCCGTTCTCACTGTCAATATTCCCGGGGGGACGGATGGACCGCATACCCTTCAGGCAATCTTCCGTCTGCTTTCTCTGTCTCAGCTGGGTTTTTGATGGACACCGCGTGGCAGCGAGTTCGAGACTATATTTCCTGCCAAATACCTGAAGTGCGTTTCTTGGGTTGCCAATTAAATACGGACCCATATGCCTTACAAACATACAAACAGTTGGAATCTGCCAACCCTGGGGTAGGGTTGTCATTCTCTTATGAAAATTGATGCACCTACCCAGGACCTGGACGTGATCAGAGGGCCACCCCCTCGGCTCTGAGCTGAGCCGAAGGAGTCCGCGGGGGGTTGATCTCCTCCTTGACCGTGTCTGTGCCGTAAGACAGGGCGACGTCTCCAAGAATGGAGGCCCTTGGCTTCTGTCATTAAATGCCTAAAAGCAGAGGCATTGTCTCTATGATTTCCAAGTTCCCTTGCAGGCCAACACTGCTAATTCCAGAAGGAAAATGCTCCATGGGAGGAGGGCTGTTAAAACGCTAGAAAATTCTGCCACGGGAACAGTGAGATTGCCTGCCTCTGAGACGGAGGAACCCACGCCGTCCGGGTAAACTGGAACAGATCTGCCTGAAGGCAGGGGGCTGGACACAATGGCCTCTGGAATGCTTATCAACGTGTCCCAGGTGGTGAGTCTTCTGCTGGCTTATCTGTGTCCTAAGCGTGCATGGCCTGGCTCGGGTTACTTGTGTTCACTGGGCACATGCTCCCTCCTCTCCTCCGTGGAGACACGCGCATGCACGCCTATCGGTGACACGGACCTGACGCCTCCCCCCTCAGCGGCCGTGGTGCGGGAGCCCCCGCTGCAGACTCTTCCCTGGGAAATGCATTAGGGCTGCACAGCGTTCCCCTCATAAAAATACAATAAAGGGGCCTGCAAGCAAGCATCCACAGAGTAATGACTGTAACCCAGGGGCGTTCTTGGAAGGGCCTCTTCAGAACAAAGCCGAGAAGACTTAACAGAAATCTTTGGGGTAATTAGGTTTCTGGAGTGAACAAACCTCTTAAATCATTGAGAGTCAGAGAGGACTTGGTGTCTAAATCATACACCAGGCCAGGCCGAGCCCAAGGGCTCCCTCCATGGCCCCTGCCTTCCCCCTCGTACGCGGGCTGATAACCACGGGGCAGCCCCCTTTCTTGGGGGTGCATTGCATCTGACCCTCGGAAGGGACCCTCCCTGACCCACAGAGGAAGACATTTGTCGCTGAGTGGCCTAGGGAAGCTGAGACAGAAAGCTGGTCCATAAGCCGGGCAGGTGGATTTTTGTCTGGAGGGCCCGTGGGCGAGGGGTGGGTGGCCCCAGATAGATGGCCAGGATGTCTGAACAGAAATTTTTCCAGGCTCATGATTCCTTGTCAAGGATGGAAAAGAAAACTTTCCCACTTACTTTCTTCTAATCCCCCCAAGTACCTTTTCCCCACCCTGGCCGGTTTGCGGGCCTACAGAGGTGTTAGGGCCTGGGGTGGGGTGCGGAATTGGAGACAGTAAGAGGGACCTGGGCAGGTGGACTTGCAGGCTGTTCCCAGGCCCCGCCCTCCAACCGTTGCCCACCTCTGCCTAGATGGAGAGGGAAGGGGGACCCTCTGTTCTGTGCTCGCACCCCCACCTCTTCCCCTGGGGGCTCTGTGGGTGGCTGGGCCATTGAGCGGATTCCTACCAGCCTGGGACCTTGGTCAGGGAAGGAGTGGAAAGCAATCGTGGAGTTCCTAGGCTTATGTGGCATGCACACCTTCGGGGCTTTTAGGGAAAGTAGATTAAGAAATCTTTTTCCAGATAAGAGAGGCCTGTAAAGAGGGCAAGGAAAGGGAAAAACACCCCCCCTTTGATCACAGGGGATTGTAATTACTCCGATATTGATTGGGATAATAAGTTTGCCAAAACTCCAGAGAAAGAGAGATATACCTCCAGGTATTTTGCTTTTGCGGGATTTGCTGAGCTCCTCTGTAAAGTCGAAGTCAGTCTGGAGGCCTGGGCCTGGCCCTGAATCAGCCCCCAGAATGGGAGTTGGAGGCCTTTTCCTCCCGTAGAGAGTGCAGTGCACGCCCTGGAGAACGGTCCCCACTCACCACTCACCGGGCTGTCCCTGCAATCCATATCAGCATGATCCTTGCTGCTGTGCATAACCCTTGGGGATCGTTGGGGTTGAGTGGCAGCAAGAAGTGAAACTGGCCCCAAAGAAGAGAGTGAGCCCCTCAGCCTGGATTCCAGAATCTTCTACAGCAGTCTTCTTGCTTCTTGGCTACAAGCCTCCTCTCTCGATTTCCCCTGCATTACGCCCCCGTCAGGGGCCTGTGCACGTGCACGCACACCCGCCCAGGCCCACACACGTGTTTGTGCGCGTCTTCCCTGTACACTTCAAGCCCGCATCTTCCCTGCAGTGTGCACATGTCCCCACCCAGCATGCACGGTGGGGGGTGGGCGGGGGCGTCAAGAGCTCTGGCTCTGGGGTCAGGCGGGAACAAGGGAGCAAATCCCTTTACCTACTGGGGTGTCCGAGTTATCTGGGGGGGTGGGCATACTAGCAGGCCGGCGCCAACCCGCGTGGTTGTTAAGAGCACGTGAGCTGGTGCCCAACAATTGGAACGATGCCCCCCCCCATCTCGAGTACCCAGTGGAGATATCGGTTTATTCTCGCCATGTTCCACCCTCTCTCTGAGGTTTTGCACAGATAACTGCTTCTGAGGATTTTCCTTTCATCACAGTTGCACATCTGCCCGGCCCAGGCCAGACCTCAGCTTCGCCCCCGTCCTGGGCTTCTCCCTTCCGCTCGCATGGCGCCTGTCTGTGCCTGCGTAGGGCTCTACGACCCCAGCTTGGTTTGCGGTCCGTCTTGGAAATCAAGGAGGGCAGGGGGATGACTGCTTCATCTTTAGACCTCCCCTGCTTCGATCCTGGAAATGACCCCAAACACGCCTAGTAGGTAGTCGGGATGCAACACACTTGGGTTGATTTTTTATAATCACAGTGAGTATCTCGTGAGCAATTACTGTGGGCCTGCCTCTTTTCGTGATCACACTTAATCCTCGTACAGACCCGACACAATGTTATGGCTTCCATTGTATAAATGTGGGAAGTAAGGCCGTGGACAGATTCAATCCCTGAGTGGTCACCCAGCTGATGTGTGGCTAAGCATTGCTCTGAGTGTTTAGGGTCTGTTTCTGCAGCCCACAGTTACCCAGGGCTAGGCCAGACCCAGCCCGACTTTCACTGGACGTCTCCCAGTCCCCGGCCAGGCAGCCTGCCCACGAAGCAGCTTCTAGCTCTCAGCAAGCTCTGAGCTACAGAATAGCTTGGAAAGATCGCAGCTCCATCCTGCTTGAGACTAAGAAATGCCCAGGGCAGCAGAGGCCGGCCTAGTTAAGAAGGGATGTAAATATTAGCACAGGAATTGCAGGAAAGGTCTTTAAGGAATACAAAGCGCCTGGCCGAGGGGGAGGCGGAAGGCCCGAGAAGTCCGGCACCAGCCGCGGCCCTGGAGGCCCTGTGGGATCGGGTGTGCCAAAGGACCGGCACGTCCTGCCTGTCATAGATGCAGGCCGCAGAAGACAGAGGAGAAGAAGTTTGGCTCCAACAGAGAATCGGTGCTGGCAGGGACCGGGCATGAGAGCTACCGAAGACAGGAAGGCCAAAGGTGAAGGGACACGGCCGCAGAAAGTCTTGATATGGCCCATGACGATGGTGAGGATAGGGCATGTCCTCCATGTGCCCAGCGCCGTGGGGACAGGACGTGAGTTTGCCGGCGGGGTGGGCCCTGCCCTCCAACCTGGGAGGAAGGGGACGCATAAATAACTGATGGGTTGGGGGGTGTCATTAGAGAGTATATTCAAGTGCTCCGGGGGATGGGAGGAGGGCCTCGGGGAGGAAGCAGTCTAGGGGCTGAGGAGACTTCTAAGGATGGGAGGGTTTAGGTAGGTCACCTGTGGCGGGGACACTGAGCAGAGGTCATAGTTTTTTCTTTTATGAAGATTTTATTCAGTTATATATTTGAGCACATGAGTGAGGGGGAAGGGTAGAGCGAGAAGCAGACTCCCCGCTGAGCAGGAAGCCCAATGACGGGCTGGATCCCACGACCCAGAGATCATGACCTGAGCCGAAGGCAGACGATCAACCAACTGAGCCACCCAGGCGCCCCAGAGGTCACAGTTTCATAAACGCGCGGAAGCCTGAGAGGGTATGGGGGGTCCGAGGTGGGCTTAAGGGAGAGCCCCGCGGGTCTAGGGCCGGGATATGTGAGCAGCAGCAGTGGAGAAGGTCTGAGAGCTCTGGTGGGACGAAACGGTGAGACGTCAGTGAAAGGCATGTTGTTGCATCAATCAACAGATTTCTTTATGGAGCATCTGCTACGTGCCAAGTGTGGAATCTGTTACTGGGACTCGCACGGCAAGCAAGCCGGAGTCGCTCTCTGTTTCCTACGTAGGACGCGGCCATATGGCCCAGGTTCCTTCTGGTCCTGGAGGAATGACTACTGGAGCCCCCTTTTCCTTTCAGAAACGTTTCTATTTATACCATGCACGTGGTCATTCACGTGAGAGCTTCGGCCTCGGGCAGAGAGCCGTGACCGGCAGCCCCTCCGGTCCAGAACTCAAGACCCACCGAGGCTGCTCTCAGGCACCCCGCACACACAGAAGGTCTTCAAGGTGAGGGTCTCGCTGTCGGAAGTCATGGGACTTCTTTGTTGGTTGAAGATCTCGCTCGCGCTCTCTTTTTTTCTCTCCCCGTTTTTAACCGTAAAACACTGAAAAAGAATAGCGCTTTTCATTACAGAGTATTTCACGTGGTAAATGAGCCTCTCGGGTGTGTTTTCTCATCAGGGAGGCAGCGTGGAAGTGCGAAGCCTACGAGTCAGCCGAAGCGTGCCTTCTGCTGTCCTCACTCTGCTCAAACCGTCGGCCTGAGGACATACAGGGTCCTTCCCCCGCTGGCCTCGGCCTCCTCGTCTATGAGAAGGGGGTGGTCTTCCCCACTTCCCCGGGGGATTGGGACCATCAGAAGCCATGCGAGTAATGACATCCGAGGACGCACACAGTAGGCATCCTGAAAGGGGTACTGACTTTTCTCAGCTTTCCCGAGCTTACGATGGTTTAAGAAAAGGTGCTCTGCTTGGGGGAGAGACATATTTTATTTCACTGAAAACGCAATACAATGGGGACCGAGTGGAAGTCAGTGGACAATGTAGGGAGGGGAGAAGGCCCATGGGGTTTCAGCCACTAGAAAGAAACTGGGTTGAAGAACAAAGGCTTCCAGTTATAACCAGGGCCCCACTGGGCCAGGGGTGTTAATAATGGGGAGCAGCACTGTGCATATGTCCGGGCAGGAGGTGTAAGGGAAGATCCAAAGGCTCAGGTCATGATCTCATTGGGCTCCTCGCTCAATGGGGAGCCTGCTTCTCCCTCTGCCTGCCGCTTCCCCTGCTCATGCTCTCTCCCTCCCTCACTCATACTCTCTCTTTCTGTCCGATAAATAAATAAAATCTTAAAAAAAAAAAAAAGAGAAAAATGAATAAAATCTTAATAGAATTCACAACTAAGCAAAACAAACCCATACCCGCCCTCTTCAGCGGGACCCTTCGTGGCCCCATAAGCCGCAGAATCTGCTTGCCTGGCGGGCTAAGAAGGGTGGGGGAGAGGCTTCTCACGGAGTCGATCCTGAGAACCCAAACTGTCTTGCAAACCCAGGACACGACCGTGGATGCCTGCAAAGTCAGACAGCAAGGCCTTGACGAGGGTTTCCTGGGCTCTATTTTTTTCTGCTCTTCCTCGTTCCTCTGCCTTCCAGGGAACTCTGTCTGCGGGGAGAGGGTGCCTCCTGAGAGCAGCGACACTGTCCCAAGAGAGTGGGGGACTGAAGGAGCCGGTGGCCCATGCGCCAGGGCAGGGCACACGCAAACCCCGTTGGCCCTTTGATAGTGCAGCGAGAAGTGTATTAATCGTCTCCGTCCAAGTCTGGCCAGCATCTGGACTGAGAGTCCAGACAGACACCTGGGGTCGGCACCTTATTTCCTGTTTGATTTACTTCTGCTGTTGCTCTGGGGTAGAGTTGTGGGGGGTTGCCAAAACAAAGTACCAGAGGCTGGGTGGCTTACAGAGCAGACATTTACTTTTCCCCCCATCCCGGAGGCTGGAATGTGAGCTTGAGGTGTGGGCCGGGTCCTTGCATCTGAGGCCTCTCCCCTTGGCCTGCGGACGCCCATCTGCTCCTCGGGTCCGCACACAGCCTCCCCTCTGTGCGTGACCGCGTCCTCCTCTCCTATCTTTAAACGCACCTATTGCATGTACCTCCTTTAACCTTCGTGACCTCTTTAAGGACCCAGATCTCTCAGTGTAGTCACATTTTGAGCTACTGGCAGGTTAGGTTTTCAACATATGAATTTGGGGGTGGGGGACATAGTTCAGCCTGCAACAACCGCTAGGCAAGAGGAGGCATCCCTAGTCTCAGCCCCTCGGCAGAGAAGAACAGCAGGTTAGTGGGCCTCCCGGGCATCTTTCCTGGGAGAGGGGCGCAGCGGAGTTGAGATCCTGGTAGTTTTTGGAATCAGAGCAAACCCCTCTCTGAAGGCTCTTCGCTTTTCCTGGATCCACTGGTTCCTGAATCCCTTCTTCTTGCCTCCAACTTCCTGTCTAGGAGAAAGCATCTGTTTTCTCTTTCTGGCTGAGACATAGGAGTCCTTTCTAAGATTCCTTTTTTGCCTGGGACTGTAATAGTGTATTTGTCTTGTGCACAAGTTGCTTCACCAGAAAAGAGCTCTCAGCCCCTGGAGGATCCTACGCAGAAAGCTCCCCTTCTGTGAGATAAGAGGGCCAAGGAATTGACTGTGCTTTCTTCCTCTTGTCCCTTCCTTCCTCTGCAGGGGCAGGCAGGAGACCACACCTGTGTTTGTAATCTCACACACATGCTGGGATCCACAAATGTGTCATTAGCCCACCGGTTGGTGCAGAACAGCAGCAGCTGAAGGTGATTTAACACAGGTAGAACCCTACTTACGGATGGGCAGGGTTCCAGCGATTTGCTTGGAAGTTGGTTTCCATCAAGCAGAGATGTTTTTTGCTCGTAGAGAACGTGTTAAATGTAGGGGGAGGTTTATCAGGGAACTCCTTGAAAACCTATTAACTCACACATAACTAAAATACTAAATATGGCCATTTCAGTCCCCAACACCTAAATGCCTCACACGTCAGCAATCGAGGGGGAAAGATGTTATGAGATCTGACTCTTCGTATCAGGATGAATGCTTCTCCCTCATCCGTGTGGCCATTCTGCTGGCAGCCTTGCGGAAGGGGGGCTTTGAAGGGAGGGCAAGATGGGCAGTCTTGGGCCAGTTGCTCCTGGGCACCCCTCAAGCAGGGTATGAAGAGTGCAAAATATTCACATTTTTTTAGAAGCGCGCACTCAGTCGCATGGAAACCTCACGAGGTAAGCGCGATGATGTCTGTGCGAGAGCAGTGGTATATGGGCCCCAGGGATGTCAAGTGAGCTCTTCGGGGTCACACAGCAGAGACAGTCACGGCTTTCCGGGGTGTAACCCCTCTCACCTCTGTGTCTGTGGTTCTGGGTCAGGGCTTCTCCAGCTCATCTGTGCTGGAAAATCTGGGCCCCAGGTTTGAAAGGAGTCCGGCGATCCCTGCAGGGTCCGTACCTGGCGGGGAGCAGAGACCCGCTCTTCTGCAGGGGTGGCCGCGTCCCCGGAAAGGGCTGGGAATAGGGCATTTCACGCTGCTTGGTGAGGGCCAGGCAGAGGTTTGGAGCTGGTGGCAATCCTGCAGACAGCTGAGATTTTAGGATAAATGGTGATTTTCCTCCTTGGTGATTTCCCAAGGCTACTGAGGCCTGACAATTCTGGCAGGAAAACCAAATTTAAATGAGTCCCTTTTCAAGTCTGCCTGAGGGGGAGGCATTAGTCAGAGAACTAACAACCTCGCTTGACTGTTTCCTGGGTTCCGCACACGGTATTAGGGGGTGGCGAGGAAACGCAGCCACCATTCCGAAGGTGCTCTGGACGCGGCCAGGAGGAGACAAACAAACAGACCAGTCTTGCACACACTGACAAAGGAAATGCAGAACACGTCTGGGCGAATTCCTCTATGCTGAGAACATAACTGCAGAGGGAACCTGTGGTCATCGGAGGAGGGGCCAGGCACTCGCAGACAAGGCTTCTGAGCTGGCCCAAGAAGCCCTAAAGGATGTGAGAACTGGCAAGGTGTCCGGGTGCTCAGTTCCAGCACCCGGCTGTTCGGACGGGAAGTGGAGACTCAGGACGGCTCACGATTGGCCTGAGGCCCTAAGAGTGAACAAGAGAGTCAGGATCCGAAGTCAAGTTCCCTCCTCGGGTCTAGTGGCTCTTAAAATTGTGTAGAAGGAAGGGAGTAGGGAGAGAGGATTTTATGGACTTGACGTTCGTACTGAGCAGAAGGGAGAAACTGGGGGGATCAAAATGGGGGACGGTCAGGTGATTGAAGACCTTGAAGGTTGGGGAACAAAATTTGGTATTTTTTCACGATTGGCAGTAAGGATCTAGAGAACAGACTCCCCCTAACTATCGTCCAGGGCTTTCTTCTGCTGATATTACTTGTCAGAAGGATTATTCTGCAAAGACTCCACCAATAAATCAAAAGCCCAGAGTCTTTGGGTTTTTAGGGTTCACCTGGGACAGGAACCTGGGTCCGACATTCTGCGCTCCCGGCTGCGCACCAGAAGGTAAGGCGGAAAGGCCCAGACCTTGAGGGCTCTGCACATGGAGTCTCCTGTCCGGCACCCGGCCAGGGGTAAGGACACCGGCTGTGCAGATCGGAATCCCTGTTGGCCGGGTCTCGGCCTTTCCCGTGTTATCTCGGGTAGGACCCCATCGTGCTCCCGGAAGAGGCAGCCTTGCGTGTGTGGATGCCGGAGGGGGCCCGGAATGGAAGGGAGAGGACAGGGAGCCTGCGGAGGAGGCCAACGGGATGGAAGGCCGGCCGCTGACCGCCGCCGGCTGCCGTTGGGCTGTTGGTACCGCCGAAACACGGCTCCGGCCCCAGGGGAGAATGTAAGGGTCAAGAACTGCAAATTGTAAACCACAGTGAAGTGAGATGAATCAATCTGCAGTGACCTAATAGACAGGAGGAGAGCCTGCTAACGGGAGGCTTAGAAGAGGCTCCCAGGATGTGCCGGGCCGCAGGAGATCACGACCGGGGGGCTCCCGGCCTCTCGGACAACCAGGCCCGGGGAGCTTCGCTCATAGGCTGGGCAGGGTGGGACCGGGCCCTCGGGGGCCGACAGCACGTCCCCTGCCGCGTCCTGTCCTCAAAGGTCAGGCTTGAAGGTCGTCCCAGGGAGCGAGCCTGCCTTTTCCACTGTGGTCGTGGACCCTGCAGAGGAAAACATCGCTTTGGTTTACACGGCTCCTCATTCTTTTCTGATTATAATGTTTGGGTCAGAAGTACAGAAAAATCTGTAGAAGGAAGGAGGCTGCCCTTCACGATCGCACCACCAAAGATAATCACCATTAAGGTTTCAGGGACTTTCCTCCCAGGCTCTTTTGTGCCCAGGTAGACACAGTTTAAAATAACGTTGGAATTGCATTATATCTACTTTCTTCATAATCTTTTGTCGTGTAAGATTATATCGGGAGCCTAGTCCCATCCTATTAAATATTGTTCTATAATATGTTCTAAAAACCTTGCAGAGTATTGAATTCCACGGATGGGTATGTATTTAGTTAACCCATTATTAACAAATATTGGGATTGTTTGCAAATTTGCACCGCTGTGAGCACTACTACAGCGAACACCTTTGCATCATAATATTTGACCAGGCTTCTGATGATCTCCGATGGCTGCTTTCCTAGAAGTGGAGCCCGCGTCGCCAGGGCTGACCCCTTCCCACCACCTCCCCCCCGGCACTGACTCGCGCTCCCATTCATCAATGCCTACGACAGCGCCCCTTTCGCTGCCCGTTTGCCAATAACTGTGAGTTACTACATTCTCTGGGGCGGAGGTCCTCTTCCCCGGGTCACGCACGCTCGGCTTACCGACAGCATGAGCTCCGAGCCCGGCAGTTCACTAGCTTCCGGGTGTTTGTGCGCAGTCCACCCACGAGTGAGAAGACAGAGGCTGCAGCTGATCCTCAGGCAGCCACAGGTGCTGGGGAGGAAGGGAGGGGACCCGTGGGTCAGGTGGGACTTGATTCGTCCTTCTCCAAAACTCAGAGTGTATTGAACTGCCCTGCCAAACCCCTTCTCCCGGGGCCCTTGCCCAGGAAAGCTCCCTGGCTGCTGAGGAAATAAGAGAACAAAGCAAGCCTACACAAAGGCAGGCTTAGTGCTCTGGAAGGCCAGCGATGTGCAAAGCCCCTGACGCTAAGCAGAGATGAAAACGTTAATGGTGAGACATCCAAAGGAAATGTATTCCGTATGTACCGGGCGGCGGGCGGCGAAGGAATACAGATGCACTTGGAGATTAGCTGGGGAGAGCGAGAGCAGCGGCAGAGAACTTCGGACTTGTTTCCGGACACCGTGAGGTCCGTTTTAGCTGAAGGTGCTGGGGTGCTGAAGTTGACTGTTTCCCAGACTCCGGCAACGGATAAACTCGGCAGTATTGCAACATTTTTTACGTAAGAGACCCACAGTTTGTTGGGTGAGCCCAGTAGGGTGTTGGGCTCCTACCGTACACTCGTGGTACTTGCTTGGATGCGACTCATTTCATCGTGCGAACAGGTCTGTGAAGCGGGAACCGACCCCGTATCCCAGAGGAGCCGATGGATCCCCCGTGAGACGGAGCGACTGGCCGAAGGCGTCAGACGGGCAGACCTGGGATCTCCAATCATGCCCATCTGGTCCACTGCGCGTGTTCGTTCTGTGGCGAGGCCCGAGGAGGGCCTGATTTCCAGGTTCCTGGAGGAGCAGATGGGGCAGGGGAGACTTTGCAGTTGAGGAGCCTGAAAGATGAAGACTTGCGGCCTCTCTGAAGATGGGCTGCCCTGGCTGGTAGAAAACAGTGGGCTTTTCCTTCTATCTGCCATGCGTTGCTAGTGGTGATGTGCAGACAGGGGTGGGCATCCTTAGGAAGACTGTGGCCGACAGATTTTAGCATGTCCTTCTGGTGGCCCGTGAGCCAGGGCCTTTGGGGGCAAGACATTCTCGGAGAGCGCCTTGGTGATGAGTGGGTGGCTGGTGTTATAACCTACATTTTCCTTCTAGAATCCTTGGAAGACAGGCCCTCAAAGGGATGGGCCCATTGTCCACGGGAGGGCTATGATTTTCCGGTCATCAGACTCCAGACTATTCTAGAAGAACTGCTTTTCTGCTTTTCCTGCATCTGACTCCTCTTAAGACCTTGGGCTTGCCTTGCACATGCATTCCATAGGAAGGGAATGGAGTAGTTGTAGAAGAAACGAGAAGGAATCCCTCCCAAGGAATCTCTGGGACGCCTAGAAAATTGTCTAGTGCCCAGCCGCCCCTAACTTCCCATCTCATTAGGGCCTCCTCAAACTCCCCCAAATTGTCCCACTGCAACATATGTTTTGCTGACCAGGGAGAATTCTTAGTGCTGACTTGCTCTTTTGCTGGAAAAACACTGGACAGACAAGAATAGGATTTTTTTTTTTTTCTATTTAAAAAACAAAACAAGACAAAAGCCAAAGCACACAGCTTTTAAGTAAAGTGCTGGGGGGAATTGACTGTTCAGGGCAAAATGGAGAATGGCTATTATCTAACTGAGAAGCTCCAGGCTTGCTAGTTGATGGGGAATCAGTCTCAGGTACAAGGTGACCCACCCGCGGTTTCTCTCAGCCTTTGTATTCAGCTTCTGAGGCTCCAAAGTGTGGCGTGCCTCGAGGGTAACAGGGCCAGCGCCATCGGCAGAGTCCTATGTGGGGGATATAGGTGTCAAGTGCTAGATGTGTCTCCCCATCTAGTTCTCTGGACATCACTCTGAGGCATCATCATGCCCATTTTGCAGATGGGAACACTGAGGTTTAGAGAGGCATGATGTTTGTTGATGATCATGTTTATTCCAGGTCAGAGCTGGGATCCAGAGCAGGCAATCCAAGAGGGAGTCTCAGCCCTCAACTGCTTCCTTCGGTTACTCTGCTTCTCAGATATCAAGGGCTTCTGCCCCAGGAAAGAATATATAATTGTTTTTTCCCTTAGTCCTTGAGGCTTGCAAATAAATACCCATGACGAGGTCTCTGGAAGGGGTTTTCAAGCCAGCACCCAATGATTAAAAAGGATCAATAGGATCCAATCAAACAATCTATTTGTTGTCCTGACTGTCCCTGAGTGGGTCCCTGAGTGGGACAGGTGGCCCAAGGTATGGCAATGATTTGTCTGCTCTCTGTCCCTGCTGCCCTCACTCTGTGTTCTTGATGAATAAACAGCCTCCAGAAGGGTCACTCAACGGAGCCCAGTGCCCGCCCTCCCCCAGCCCACGGTCTAACTGGAAGTAGATTTGAGAGGAAAATCCCTTTTTGGCTAAAGTAGGAGGAATCATGAAAACACACTGGGCTTTAGAAATGTAAATATCTGCACAGCGAGATGGATGAGGACGGTGGAGAGGTGCCAGAGGAAGCCTGGATGTGAGACTCTGGCAGACAGGGACGGATGCAAAGAAACACGGGAGTGCGAGAAAAGCAAAAGGCAAAAAGCCACAGGCGTGGGTGGAGAGGGAAGCTGTGGGGTGGCCGTGACCGGGAAGTGGCAGCTCAGAGGACAGGGCCAGGTGAGCCCAGTTTCTCTCTGGGGCAGGAGGGCGAGGGGGGCACGGCCCACTGGGGCAACCCACAGGTGGGATGCATCCGTTCAAAAGAGGATGCTTTGCTTCCTGCGAGCCCCAGGCTGCTTGGAGAGGAATAGGGAAAACTTGGGGATGTAGAATGGTGGTTCCCAAGGTGGGGTTCCTGGGCCAGCTGCATCGGCATGGCCTGGGGGCAGGTTAGAAATGCACGCTTCGGGCCCTGCATCAGACCCACTGAGCCAGAAACTCTCCGGCCCGGGGGGCACCTGGGTGGCTCAGATAGGTAAGCATCTGCCTTCTGCTTAGATCATGATCTCCAGGTCCTGGGATCGAGCCCCACGTCAGGCTTCTAGCTCAATGGGGAGCCTGCTTCTCTCTTTCCCGCTGCCTCTCCCCCGCTCATGCTCTCTCTCTGTCTCCAATGAATAAATAAAATCTTAAGAAAGAAAGAAACTCTGCAGCCCCGTCCAACATCGTGTTAGTTTTCGCAAGCCCTCCAGGTGATGTGATTTCCGCTAGAGTTTGCAAATCACTGGCGCAGATGGGGTGAAGGAGGAGCTGGGATCAAGACTATGTCGAGGTCTCGCTCAAGGGCAGGTGCAGGGGGGAAGAGACAAAGCAGAATAGTCTCATTCTGGTGGAAAAGTGCACAGTGCACGGGGATCAAGGAAGTTCATCAGAGGAGAGCGGGATCTCAAGGGGAGCTGCCCTCAGTCATTTGGGGAACAAGGCAGGACGTGGAGGGAGGCCGAGCAGCCAGCAGAAGGCTCGTGGGCCAAGCCGGGAAGAGAACAGCCTGTTACAGGCCAGTGACTGACTGGTCTTTTTTTTTTTTTTTTTTTTTTTTTGAGATTTTATTTATTTGACAGAGAGAAACACAGGAAGAGAGGGAACACAAGCAGAGGGAATGGTAGTGGGAGAAGCAGGCTCCCGCTGAGCAGGGAGCCCGATGAGGGGCTCGATCCCAGGACCCTGGGATCATGACCTGAGCCGAAGGCAGACACTATTGGTCTTAATGGTGCCGGAGCTCTAACTGTCAAGTTTCCAGCAGCTCCTAGAAGAGCATGCGTGCACGAGTTAGGCACTAGGGGCAGGGGCCCTACAGGGAACTCAAGTGCCAGTGGACTTAAGGAGTGGTCTCCACTCTCATTTCCTTGTTGCCATGGTAGAAATGCAACCAATGGCTAGCAAGTTTGGGTGCCCCCCTTTTCCTCTGGGCTCTGATGGTCCCTCCCCTGGATGGGAAGCTTTTAGGAATCAGGGTCGGAGTGATTAGTTCCTGTGTATGGAGCGATGTGCCATTGAATCCAGGCCTCAGGCTTCACGTGGGTGCTGCCGAGAGCAGGAGGGGCCGGCCCAGGGCAGGAAGGTGGCCCACATGGCCCCAGCCCTCCGGGGCTCGGTTTCGACACCACAGCTCGACACCACGGTCTCCTTCATCTCCGTTGTATTTATTTTATTCTTCTTTTCCTTTTTTGCCCACTCGATACTGGAAAGAGACAGCTGGGTCCAGAGCTGGAGACATTTCTCTCTGAACCCTGACATTTTGGTTGTTTTATTTAAGGCCGATGCCCAGCTAAGCTGCACTCCAGGATCAGGTGGGGCTCCCCCGCCGGCCCGGACCTCAGCAGTAGAACACAAAGCACGGGCCTCTCATGTTCACCAGCCTCGATTGCTACCCAGACCTTATGAGGATCCAGGGAAACTTGTGCCTGAGTAAATAATCATTACTATACTTATAGTTTTGATAATGTTCATTTTGGGTCTTCCTAATGCACCTTCAAATCTGCTCTGGAGATCGTACTTTAAGAAAAGGCATTTTTGTATGCCTCTCCATTTGAATTTGCTGGTAGACCTCTTCAGGACCACACTTGGAGACCCGCCTTGGTAGCGGACAGCCTGGGTGGGGGGAAGTGGCTGCCGTTTCTGCTAATAGATCAGGAGGAACTAACTAATGAATTTGAGGAGGGAAAAAAAACAAAAACAAAAAACCACCCAGTTGAAAGCAATATCCATTAGCGTAGCGCACTCAACACAACCATGAATTATTGTGTTGATTGGAGGAGACAAGCCATAAATTTCTCTTATTAAAGTTCTTGACTCACAATATCAGGCAGAGACTAATGACTTAAAAATAATATGGGCAAATGTCATCAGAATACAGATGACCCAGAGGGGAGCCCCAGTGGGGAGCCCCTGCCTGATGTCTCAGACAAAGCAGAGGGTTCATTTCAGAGTTGGGGCTGGACAAATACCGTCTTGCATGCAATGTTTTATTTTTAGGCAAAAAGAGGTACCCTGGAGACACCTATAGGGACCGCATCTTCCTCTGTGAGACAGTTTCGAGATTAAGGCGAAAACAAAAGGAAGGGAAACTCGAGACCCTCCGGGGAGGGTCCCGGCTCCCATCTGCTCTGGGCTGGGATCATCTGCAGGAAAGGTTCCATCAGGCAGAACCCAGGGAGGAAGGCAGTGACTAGGTCTGCACGCCTGCTGGGTCCTGGCTTCCCCGTTTGCTTCCTCTGAGGGAAGATCTCTTCT
>CM053613.1:80788797-80804570 GCA_028646535.1 Procyon lotor | reverse complement strand
CACAGACTAGTGACTCAGGGAGGGTCATGAGCCCGTGCGTCACTGAGGAGATGGGGCATCCTTCCTACTCGCTTCGGGAGAAATGGGTGAACACAGCTTCTAGGGATTTGGGGCCCGCGCTGGAGAACACCCAGCCCTTGATGAAGCCCCTAGTCTTGTTTGTAGGCAGCACCGCCGTGTGGAAAGACATCTGGCTCTGGCACAGGGCCTGGTCTCTGAATTCCAGCCTTGCCTCCCGCCATGACACCCCACAAAGGGCAGGGTCGAGCTTGCTTGGGAGGACCGTCATCAGACGTGATGTGACCAGCAAGGTATTGTAGGAAACTTGTGGTCAAGCCCGCACTTACCTATGCTGGCTACAGATGCCTGGGGGAGGAGGCCAGGTGTTGGTCCCACACCATCCTCATGGGGGAAGAGGGCCTGGGGGAGGAGGCCAGGTGTTGGTCCCACACCATCCTCATGGGGACGGGGCCCAGACCTGGACCCCGACACGGGAGGCTCCCCCCTCCCTCACTCTGTACGCTCTGTGTGCTCCGAGGCCTCGCAGGGGAATGGAGCGTCTAGAAACTGTCCTGGGTGCTTCCGGGAGATCATTTTTCTCTTTTTCTTCTCTCCCCACCCCCCTCCCCACATTTTTTATTTTTTTTTATTAACAAGGATGAAAGTAAATGTGAACTCGAAACAATAAGGCCCGGAAAAAATCACAGAAATAACTTAATTAAGTTTTTAAAGATTTCCATGCTTGAATAAATTAGTCTTCCTGCAAATGTCACAACATTCAGAAAAAAAAAATTGTAATCAATGGAGCACAATGCTTCCCTGCTCTTTATTTAAACGAAAGCTCCATTGGTGCGTTTCCTTTCCCCCTGCTCCTCCCCACAGCTGCGGCCCCCCGGCCCCCCGGCCCCCTCGGCTTCAGGCAAGGGCCCCAGACTCCTAGGCAGGCTAGTCAGCAGATTCCCGGCTCTGGCTGCCGGGTAGGAGGGGACAGAGGGTGGGGGGAACGAGGAGCAGCGAGTGTTTCCTTGGCCAGAGTGAGAGCTTGTGGTTCTGGCTTTCTTTGGGGAGGGAGCAAAACCTAATCTCTCTTTGAGGGTTGGGGATGTCCTAGGCTTTGGCCAAAGTCGGGGGCTCGGGAGATCCTTCCTTCAGAGCCAGGATTGGAGTATGACAAGGAGTGGGGGGGGAGAAGCTGGCCCCCATGCCCACTCCACACACACACCCCCCCCCCGCCCCCCAGGCCCTTGCTCTTCTCCGGGACTGCCAGGGCTTGGAAGGAGATCACAGGAGAGGGTGGAGGGAAAGGGGAGGGGCCGGGCCAGACTTCCACCTCGAGGAGGGCAGACTGCTGGGGTTGATGAGTACCTGTAGCCCGGCCTTGGACTTGAGTAGTGAGTGAGATCATGCTGGCCGCTGGGCTCGCTCTAATGCAGCTGTCAGGGCCCCACGGGGAAAACTTGGGGAGAAATACGAGAAGCCTAAAAAGCAGCAAAAGGCCCAGTCCAGTGAAGGGAAATGGAATTACAGTAATGCTGAAAGCAGGCACACTGGAGAATTAAGACACTTTGTTTTGGAACCAGAGTCTACTCAACCTGGGTTATTAAATTATTTATTGTTTGCATCTCCAGTAATGGGAGAGAGTAATGGGGGAAGCCATCAGCCAGGGCAGAAATTGTTTTAATTATCAGGCACATTTGGGGCCACCCTGGACCTAGCCTGGTGCCCCCAGAGCACAGGCCCGAGTGAGGTGGAAACAGGGTGTTTCAGGCCTTCATTAGATTAATCGGATCCATTTGCTGCACTGACCCTGAGATGGTTCATATGATGCTCCTTCAGACTTCCCGTGGAGGATGCCAGCCCCTTTCCCAGGGACGGTCCCCGACGCCGAACGGTTCTTTGAGGGGAGTCGGTGTGCATGTTGCTGAACCCTGTGGTGAGTCGCGTCCGCTAGGACCGCTGGGCTTGGGGAAAGGGTGGTGACAGGCCTGCGGGAGGTGGGGTGGGACCCCGGGAAATGGGAGACTCCCTCCCCCCATCCTTTGGCCACTCTTGACCTTTGGGCAGTCTGGGCGTTGGGAAGGCGGGACAACCATCACCAGGCCGTGCTGGTTTCTGATGACTGGAATGCATCGCACACTGTGGTGAGCGTTTGACGCGTCGCCTTCTGTTTGATCTTCACAATTACCCCCCTCAATAGGGGAACCGGGCATCATGGTTTGTCCAGGGGCACTCAGATTTATGCCTGTGGTCTCTGAGTGATCACAAAGGGTGCCCCCCCTTCACCCTCAGAAGGGCCCTTCCTTATTTGGACCGCAAGCTGTTCTCCCCATTTTGTCGATGGGGTGCTGAGGCTTCGGAGCTTTGCCCAAGTCCTCCCAGCTGGTAAGTGGCAGACAGGGTTTTGTGCTGGCTCTGGCTGGAGGCCGAACTCTCAGCTGGCATGCTCTTGGGCTTTGAGGCTGGTGGAGAAGAGGAAAAGCAGGGAAATGAGGCAGAAGGGGAGATTGCTGTGCTGTTAACTCTCGTTGGATACCTAGCATAATCTAATCTGTCTTTAGAGGCTGAGGGGCTCCCACGGGGAAGCCAGGGGCACCCCGCTTGAGGAAGCAGTTCAGAGATGCCTGGTTAACTCAAGGCAGTCAAAGGAGAGGGGCTGCCCTTCTAACTCCGAGCCCCAGAGTAGACTTGTTCTCAGTGCCGATGCCTGGAGAACCCCGGTTGGGACTAAGTGTGGTGCTTTGCCACGAGGGGACCCGTGCACACCAGGTTCTTCTTTGAGTCCAGTAGTTTGGGCAAAGAGCCAGGAATCCGAGCCTCTGGGTCCAGCCCTTGAACTCTGATCTGAAGCCATGAGATACTCAATACCCTGCCTGTAACATACAGAGTCCCGTTTGCCAGGGCAAGGTTCCATTAACCTGGCTACAGTTTGTCAAGGGGCTGGAAAAGTCAGCCCCTGAGAAATGCAAATTGTTATTACCCTGCAACCAGTTGATATAAAGGGCTGGTCCGGAATGTTTTGCTTCCTTAATTAGAGCTGGTCTTTCTTTTCCTGCAAATTTGGGGACTCTCCTGTTATTAATGACCTTTTTGGATCCGTGCCCGGGACTTAGAGATATTGTCTTCGGATCCAGGTAATGAGGCCGCTACTGATCCTGAACAAATGGGGGAAGTTATTTAATAATTACTCTGTACTGTCCGTGGGTGACCTTTCCTTTGTCGAGATGAGAGGCATCTGTTTATCATCACCCCCACATGGAAGATTCTGAGATTTCAGGATTGGTTCTCCTGGACGGGATCCATTTCACTCTCTGCCTTTCTAGAAACATTTGCTGTGTGAAAAGGGGCCACATGCTACAGCTCGAGAAGGGCAGCGCTTGAGGCAACGGGAATGAGAACCTTTTCAGACAGGCTAGAAAAACAAGTTCTTCCTAGTCTGGGGATGAACGATCAACTGCAGGGCCAACAGACCTGTGCCTTGGTGAGGCAGGTCCATGGTTTCTTGGGGGAAACCCTTTGAAAGCAGAAGCTGGAGAGGAAATGAAATGTAGAGCCGCATGCAAACTTAGGAGGAGACCAGGCCTCTTCTCCTTTATGCACTTAGAGTGTAAGAGCTCTCATGCCCAATTCCAGTGTGTGTGTGTGTGTGTGTGTGTGTGTGTGTGTGTGTGTGTGTGTGTGGTGGGGGAGTTAGGGGTGTTTCCCCACACCACCAAGCAGTTAACTCAGTTCTGACCTATCTACCCGCAGAGAGCATCAGATCCCACAGGCCAGGGGCTCAGTCCCACTGGACTGCCTCCCCCCACTGCCCCCTTCAGATGCCAATTGCGATTGAGGCTGTCACCTGCGCTCTGATCAACCAGCCACAGATTGGACGTTCCAGTGACCCCACCCCACCCCCAACCCTGGGTTTGATTAATTTTCTGGAGCAACTCACAAAGCCAGGAGAAGCATTTCATTTACTAGATCACTGGTTTATTATAAAACAATAGAAGTCAGGAACAGCTAGATAGAAGAGAGGCCGAGGATAAGGCATGGGGAGAGGGCATGGAGTTTCCAGGCTCTCTCTCAGGGCACCCCTCTCCCCAGACCTCCACACATCCCCCACGCTGGAAGCTCTCTGAGCTCAACCTTTTGGGTTTTTAATGGAGCCTTCATTAGGCTTCATGGATGGGGCTTGATTGATGACATCAGTGACCACTGGGGATTGAACTGCATCTCCAGCCCCTCTCCCTTCCCCGGAGATGCACGGGTGCTTGTGTTGGGGGGAAACGCAACCACGTATTCTTGTGGTTGGTGCCCCTGGCAACCTGTCCCCATCCTTCAGCGACTCCGGGGACTGTCCAAAAGTTGCCTCATTAACATAAGCCAGGCCCTGAGGGTTTTAGGAGCTCTGTGCTAGAAAGCCCGTTTCTCATTATAAATCACAATATCACACCACGCAACGGAGGGCACCCCCGTGCCAGGGAGAGATGTGGTGACTCTTCGGCCTGGAGAACGGAACACCATCATGAATCACAGCCTGTGGAGGATGGGACAGAGAGGCTCAGAGTTCTTCCAGGGAGGAGTTCCTCTCCCATGGCCTTGGGGGGCCTCTGGAGGGCTTGGTGGGGACCACCATAGAAAGAGGAATGACGGGGACCGAAGGCTGGGGAAGGAAGGCAGATGAGTTTGACCAACCCAGAAAGGCCCTGTCACATGTGGGCAGTATCCTAGAGAACGTGGTAGTGTCCTAGCTCTTCATCTTATTTCCATATCCTTTAAAAATATCCTTGCTGAGGGGCGCCTGGATGGCTCAGTCGTTAAGCATCTGCTTTTGGCTCAGGTCGTGATCCCAGAGTCCTGGGATGGAGCCCCTGCATCGGGCTCCTTGCTCGGCGGGAAGCCTGCTTCTCCCGCTACCATTCCCTCTGCTTGTGTTCCCTCTCTCGCTGTGTTTCTCTCTGTCAAATAAATAAAATCTTAAAAAAAAAAAAAAAATCCTTGCTGAATGGCCACCCAGCTCCTGCTTATGCTTATCCACAGGGAACTCAGTAACTCAGCCTCCTAAAGCCTCCATTCTGTTTCTAGGCATTTTTTTAAAAAGATTTATTTATTTATTTATTTGACAGAGAGAGAGAGAGATCACAGGTAGGCAGAGAGGCAGGCAGAGAGAGAGGGGGAAGCACGCTCCGTGCTGAGTAGGGAGCCCCATGCGGAGCTCGATCCCAGGACCCTGAGATCATGACCTGAGCCAAAGGGCAGAGGCTTTAACCCATTGAGCCACCCAGGTGCCCCATTTTTATATATTTTTTAAATTGAGATAAAAATATGTTCTGTAACTTTGGCCCATTGACCTTTGTTCTCCTTTGTGGGCACTGACTTGTGTTGGTTTCCTTCCTTAGGACTGTCTTGCAGGCTTTGGGACAGCCGTGCCGGCCCCGCGCCTTCTGGGTAAACATCCGGTTTCCTCCTATGTCCTTCCCGAGCTCAGGTTCCAACTCCCCTCACCGCCCTAGTCACCGTCCCTCGATCGAGGCTTGTTGCATTTGTGTCTGAATCAGAGACTTGTACAGGATCGCCAAGTCTGGTTGAGCCAGCAAGGGTGGAGCGGGTCTATCTCCTTTTTGCTTCCCCCAAATATTGTTTTATTAATGCCCAAGCAAGGGAATTTTCTTCCAGAGGCTGAGGAGGCCAGTTGGTAGAAGACCTTGAAATCCCTCTTGAAGTGGAGGCGGGAGATCCTCAGAGAAGCACCGTGTCCCGCAAGGCTGGTTTTGAGTTTTGTTACCAGGGTGCAGGGGGGCACGAGCGCCTGGCTCCGAGGGTCCCCACACAGCCCCGGCTCGGCCCCAGCCCCTGGCGACATCCGCAGGCCGAGAAAGGAGCAGTGGTGACACAACAAAGGGATTTATGTCGGTGAGGCCAACCGTGGGAAGACAGTGCACTAGAGTCTCAGAGACTGTCCCCAAAGTGCCGAAAATACTCCCAGGTTCATGTGAGGAAAGTGGGGGACAGAGGTCGGTGGGTCCGTGCGGGTGGTGGGCAGTGAAGGTCAAAGAGGTCATTGTCTTGGGGACCGCCGTGCAGGGTCTTGGTGGCGTCAGGCGGTCCTTGTCATGGGAGGGGGTGGTCTCGATTCCCATCAGGGGACATTTTGCCTGCGGTTCTTTTGCTTCAGTTAAGAGATTTGGAAAGAAGAATCTCATCAATTAGAAAGTACAGACTGACAGACTGAGGTCATGCGGAGGAAGCAAGTTGTGCAGGTGGTTGGGGCCCTTCTTCCTCTTGGATGAGCAGGGAAACCGGGGTTGGGGTGGCGCCTGAGGGGTGAGTGGGAGGGCAGCCTTGGGGAGAGGACTCGAGGAGTCATTTTGAATCTTCTCACACTGACCCGGGAAGCGGCGAGTCCTGGGGGGTAGGCCCCCTGCTTTCTGACTGAGTGAGTTCCCTTTGTTCACGTTGCCTGGAACAGCCTAGACAGCCACCCCTATAACATGCGTCATAGGAGCCAACTCTGTCAGCTTCTGACTGTCTCGGGCCCCGAGGGCAATCCACACTTGGCTGTTGCACCATCCTTATAGCCCACGGTGCCCAGTACGGAGTAGGCGTTCCAGAAAAATGCAATAGGGAAAAAATCATAAAGACATAAAATGGTCTCGACGGAGGAGAAGAACTTTAGAAAGAAAAGACTTTCTTCTTTCACCGCCCCCCCCCAGGTCCCTGCCCTTCCTTCCTTCCTCTCTGTGTCCCATTTCTACAAAGCAATTCCCTTGCACCCTTAACTCCCTTTCCCCATCTCAGTGGAAAACCCCAACGACCCGCTCGCGCTGCACCTTCTCAGAAGCGGCTTTGTGTTGCTGGAGAAAATCGGCCTCCCCTCGAAGTCGGCCGATGGAACCCCAAAGCGGAAACCCCGCAATGATCTCTCGCAACGTGGTTTCTGAAATCTGCAGGACCCGCCAGGGGCTTCTTCATCTCTGTTGCCCGTTTTAGAGGGTTATTTCCTCGAGGACATCTATTTGGGTGGCTCTTCTGCACCCCACTCTCTAGATGTAGGCTGGGAAGTGTCTTAGGGACTGGCTGATGTGGTACACTTTAACGCTTTTAACCTTTAAGTGGAAAACCTCCTTCTTCCGTAGAACCACTGTTTGCAACAGAAGTAGGGCTGCTCTTGCCGCCGGGCACTGAGAGCCGGGGGGCCCCCCCTGCCCCCGCCCCAAGGCTGCTCCCGGGCCTTAGGGCCTCCACAGAGTACTTCTGAAATAGCTGATTGAGCCTAAGAAGCTTGTGGTGATGGTGAGGGGACTGAGGTACGGAGAGAGACCATGACTTGCCCAAGGTCACACAGTAGACCCTGGACCCAGAATGTCTTCTCTGGGGCTCTTTCCCCTGGAGCGGGGCACCTCGTGCACTCCCAGTGAGGCTTTTTGGCCTCCCTACCCTGTCTCTGGCTTGCAGCTGTCACTACTGTCATCTCCTGCTGGGCCCCAGAAGGCCGGTTTCCCTGGCAGACAGACGGTGCCTTCCCGGGGCCACATTCCTGGGCACACAGGGAGGGGAGGGCGGCCAGTCCTCTCGCTGCTGTCCTTCCTGGGGATTGGAGCCCAAAGCCTCTTACAAAACTGTCTTCTGAGGGCCCCTTGGCCGTCCTGTTTGTAAAACCATTCACAGGCAGCCTTGCCTTTCATTTCCTTAATCTTAAATTGCATCAAAAAGGGAGAGATTAGAGGTAAAACCTCAATAAAAGACTGAACAAAGCCTTCCCCCACATCGGAGTCTCACACCTAGCTTCGCCTCTGCCCCCCTCCCTCTTGTCTGACAGACGGAGTGTATGAACCTCTATTTTTTTTTTTTAAACTTAGATTAAAACACTATTTAGAAAAGGCCCGCAAGTTTGAAGTCACCTCTGGTTCATACATTAAACATCAAATGTACATTAACTGTGAATTATGGTCATGAAAAGTAAATCCTTTAATGCCGTTTTCTGTGTTCCCCGGCTGAAGCTTAGCATTAATGGCCTCTTTGCAGCTCTGTGAAAGGGTGGACTTCTTATTCCACGGCGCTCACCGCTGTGGAGGCTTCCCGCTCCCGGCACCTGTAAACATCCAGCCGTGGGAGAAGGTGGCAGGGAAGTTTCAGCTCCAGAGAAGAGCTACCTGGGTGGCATGAGAGCCGTTCATCCCCGATGGCCATGCCTCGTGTGGGGGCACCCTGAGAGCTCCCTTGTGACCCTTCTGGGCTCGGGTTCAATTCCCTTGGCCACCTGAAGGTCAAGGGTGGGGCGTCGTTGGTCGGCAGGTGTCTACCTGTGTCTAGCTCGAACTATTGATCAGAAATCCTGGCAGCGGAGAAGCAGAATTTCTCTTCCTGCAGAAAAGGCAAGTTCAGAAGCCCCCGCCTATGGGGAAGGCACACCTGGTGTTGATCGGTGACGGTCCCTGGGTCCTGGGTAGCCGTCCTACTCTTGAACTGCTGAGTTATCTGATATTCTCTGCGGAACCAAGATGCAAGGGCAAAGGGCATCTATCCCAAATACTCTTAGGAGAAGGACCTTTTCCCTAGAAAATTGTAGGAGCCCTCCTGCTGTGGAGCAAAGAGGCCAACTATCTGCAAAAGCTTTTGCTACCACCTGATCTAAACCCCCGGGGGCCAGAAACCTACCCGGAGTTGTTGACAAGCCTTAGCAGGCTTCAGGAGGAGAGTCAGAATGAATTCCTTCTCCTCCCACCCACGGTAAGAGAATAGACTGGATAGAAACAATGATGCAAAGTGGTATAAAAAGACATTGAATTGCATTTCAGTGTTTATGCACCTTTAAAGTTTGCACTAAATTGCACAAGTTATTTAAATACCTTCTTTAATATTTATGCTTTGTTGTTTTAATAAAGACTTCTATTTTTAAATAAAAATGCATAATTAAGTGGAACAGAATATTTTCTTCTTTGATGTACTTAATCACGCCTCTGGGAAGCTTAAGTTGTTCCAATTATAAAGTCCAGACGCGCCTGTCTACAGCATAGCAGGCTGCACTCAGTAGGTCCTCAATAAATATTTAATGATCAGCTATTATATGTCTGACACTGTGTTAAGGTCTGGAGATACAAAGGAGAGGGGGAAAAAAAGACAAGGTTTGTGCTATAACGGTGCTCGTAATACAATGAGAGAGTCAGCTGTTACACAGATGAGTGTGTGCTTACAAATAAAAGCATCAGGAGAAATGGGGGTACTGTCTGATGAAAGCTTATGCCCCCCCCAAACTAGTCCCAGCCACTCCTTGAGGTGGAGGGCTCCCGGAGGAGGGGGTCCTTTCCCCGAGGTGGGAATGGGATAAGCAGGGGGTCGTTGGGTCAAGAGAGAGGACAAGGGGATCTTGAGCAGAGCAAGTGGTGCGAGCAAGCCTAGTGGTGGGAGGGAACATGGCGTATTTTCCAGAACTCAAGGAAGGCGGGGATGATGTGGCCACAGTGCCGGCCGTGCTGCGGATGAAGGTGTAGGAGTGGAAATCCAGCCGGGCTCAGGCTGCCATGAGCCAGAGCCCAGATGAGCAGCTACATCAGCCCGGAGGTAAGGGCACCTTTTCCCATTTGGGCTGCCCAGAAGGGGCACCTTAATCTAATACCCTCCGAGGTGCCCTAGATGCCACCACGGCCAGGGGGCTGGACCATGGCAAGGGAGGGGAGATGTGAGACCAGGTAAGGCTGAAAAGGCAGCCAGGGCCAGATTAGGCTAAGCCCTGAAGTCCCTGCTAAGGATGTGGTGCTTTATCCTCAGAACAATGAGAAATTAATGGAGGGTTTTAAGTGTGTATGCGTGTGATGAACAGATTTGCATTTTGAAAAGATCACTCTGGTTGAAGTGTGGAAAACTGATTAGAGGGGGATCACAGTGGAAGGGGGGTATGATTTGGGGCAGAAGATCATGATTTTGGTCTCGGACTACTGAATTTGACGTATCTTGGAGGCACCCTGGCAGAGACATCCAGCAGCAAGTGAGCTCAGACAGATTGCATGCACGATACTTAGCTGGTAGTTTTCATGACCCCCACGAGTTAGCCACAGTGCACGTAGTAACTTAAGCCCTGAGTCACTAGGGAAAGAGAAGGATCCTAACCACAGCCTGGGTGGGGACTAGCGGAGTCCATCCTGGTGATAAGTCTGGCTCTCAAGTGGTGACGTCCCAAGGTCCACATCAGTGTCCCAGAGGACGAGGAAATGCTGGTAGATTCAGCTCAGCACTGGGAGACTCCAGGCAAGGTCATAGTAAGATTAGCGGCGACAAACGGCTTCTTCTGGTGCAGGGGCAGTGGCCCTCTGAACCACCAGCTATGTTCTGGCTATAATGTGGGCCGAGGACCGGAAGAGAAATAGGGTACAGATTGGACAGAATCCAGCCACGCTCACCAGGAAGACAGGGTGAGCACTGGTGGAAAAGGTTCGTCTCAGCGGACCTTGGAAAGTGGAAAGCCTCATGGGGTTTAGCTAATTGCTTGAGGAAGAGAGACCCATTGATTACAGGTCCTCATCTGCAGGTGGGAGAGGGCCCCCAGGAAACACCTGGGTGTGGTCAGAACAGGCTAGGGGAGAGGGCAGGTGGGAGTCCACAGGTGAAAGCATTCAGTCTACAGGTGGGTGCGCTGGAGACGCGGGTGAGATCGGAACTTCATGAATACAGACCTGTCAGCTGTTGTAGACACTGTTTCTTCTCTCCTGCAGGTCACTTGCTAGTGGTTCTAGTCGCTTTAGCAGTTCCACGAGGAGGGGCGTGTGTGTGTGTGTGTGTGTGTGTGTGTGTGTGTGTGTGTGTGTGTGTAACCCTTTCCATTCCTGGCCAGGCCGGGGCCAATTTTGCAGAGATAAAGAAAAAGGTGCGATCACCTAGTTCGGAAAAGATAAGGCCAAGAGACAGAATCTTAAGTAGTCACTCAATCCGGCTCCTTATCAGCTGGGCAGGACTTAAACTCCACTTACTACTATTAATAGTAATGCCAGGCACTCCTCCAAACATTTTATATGAATCAACTAATTTAATTACCGCAACAACTTCACCATACCCCTGGGAGGTCGGGTATTACTAACCACACTCCACAGGTAAGGAAACTGACGCACAGCTGGAAGGTTAAGCCACCTGGTCAAGGTCACAGAACCAGCAAGTGTTCGAACCAAGAGTCAGATCCATTCGGCTCCAGGCCTTTGTGCTGGATGTCTGTGTCGTATTGAACACAGTGGGACAACCTCTACGTTCTCAAGCGCCGTCTTACACAAGCGGCTTAAAAACCCTCTAAATTCTGGATTCTAGGGTTTGGTGGGATCAGCCCTGCCTTCCTTTCCTCCTAGGCACACTTGCAGGCTTCGTGAGGGGAAACCAAAGATGCAGGGATTGTGGGCATGACTATTCTGACCTCGGGGTGGGTGGTGGGGGAGAGTCACCCTGGAGGAAGGTGAGCCTGGCCGTGAACTCCAGGCTCCCCAGGTCGCATCTCATAGTTGGGTCTTGGGCACAAGGCACCTGTACCTCTGAGTCCCCACCAATCAGCTTCCCCAGGGCCCAAAAGACAGACATCACACTGGCGTCAGCATTCATCGCCCAAGAAGCCAAAGAAGGTGTGTGCTCCAGCTCTTTAAACAGCAACCTTAGGCCTGTAGCTCCGCCTCTGTTCTTTCCAGAAACCTTGCTCCCTGGTGGATCACGGAATAGTAACACTTACTGGGAGCCGTTTGGAGTGAATGAATAAATTACTAGGTACGGTTTGAACTATGAGTCAGTTTACAGGTGCGTAGCTTAGTCATAACATAGGCCTTTGTCTGGCTTAACCCCAGGTCTGCCTTCTCGGTTCCAAGTGGGTTCATTCCAGGCATGCTAGCTGGTCATTTTTTCATTGCTTCCAGAGAGAAACAAAGTTCCCTCTGGGGACGTTTTTCTCCAGGCCAGAGCCCGCTGCATAGACACATTCCTGGTGTAGCCCGGCTGCCGGATCTTTCCTTGCACCCCCATCCCGCGTTTCCCAAATGCTTATCCTTTCTCTAGCAATTTAACCATGAGCAGCAGCATCTCCTAGTGTGCCCTTCAGGTGAAGGTCAAATGGCTTTCCTTTGATGGAGAGCAAACAGGATGCAATTAAGACAAACAGAGGACTTGGGAGAGAGGTCAATCCCTATGAGGCCATGTGGAGGGACTCAAGTCAATCGGACCGTGAGGGCTCTTGCCCATTCTTTTTTTTTTTTTTTTAAAGATTTTTATTTATTTGACAGCGAGAAACACAGAGAGAGAGGGAACACAAGCAGAGGGAATGGTAGCGGGAGAAGCAGGCTTCCCGTCAAGCAGGGAGCCCAATAAGGGGCTCGATCCCAGGACCCTGGGATCATGACCTGAGCCGAAGGCAGACACTTAATGACTGAGCCACCCAGGCGCCCCTTGCCCATTCTTTTTATTTAGAATTTGCTTCCTGTTGAGAGGGTTGGGATGAAGGGTGCAGGGAAAGCAGCTGGCTGGATCCAGCCCTTATTTTTTTAGGAAACAGATATAATCACCCATGAAAATTCATGTTTCACAAGCGAGGCAAAATCTGCCTGGAGACTCAGAAGCCCTTTCTGGAGCCAAGGGCAAGAGGTCCAAAATGGAAAACAAGACCTACGGTCACCCACTGAAAATCTTAATCAGGTTGGAAATCTCGGGCTGTTGGCAACGCAGATGATCATTTTCCTTCCAAATCCCCATTGTCATCAGCTCTTATGTCTTTTCTCTTTTGGATGAATAGTCTCGGCCAAAAGGTTGAGAGCCATGAGCTGGGATTAGGTAGTTTGGGATGCCTGGGGCTGTGGCCCGAAAGGCAGGGAAACCCTAGGGGGCAGGAAGGGCTTCATTTGCCCCTTAAATGAACAAAACACAAACACCGAAGGGATTGTGAAGAAAGAGCCCTGAGAAGATACCGGGAACACCCCTCTGAGTTTCTCCCTTCTCTCCTGCCACACCCCAGACCCCGCCCCCCCGCCCCCGAAGTGCCTGGGAGCCCAAGAAAGAAACAAAGAGAATCCCTTCTTCCTCTTTTTCTTATTCTCCCCAGAAAGGCTTTGCTTTAAAACAAACAAACAAACCAAAAAACCTCCAAAAAAAAAAAAACCAAAAAAAAATGAAACAAAACAAAAACACAAAAATATCTATTCTAAAATGGAGAGAAACTAAAATGGAAATGAAGGAAATACAGAAATGCTTACGCATATGTAAGCTTAAAATGTAGGTATTCGTGCACTAAATCAGACCAGTTATGGGGCGGGGAAGCCCAGCTTCTTTCATCTCATCTCTCTCTCTCTCTCTTTGTTTTTAAGATGTACTTATTTATTTGAGAGAGAGAGAGAGTGGTCGTGTGAGGGGGGAGGGGCAGAGGGAGAGGGAGATCCCCACCCCAACCCCGGCCCCAGTGCAAAGCCTGATGGCAGGGCTTGATCCCACAACCCTGAAACCTGAGCTGAAATCAAGAGTTGAATGCTTGGGGTGCCCAGGTGGCTCAGTGGGTTGAAGCCTCTTCCTTCGGCTCAGGTCATGATCTCACGGTCCTGGGATCGAGCCCCGCATCGGCTCTCTGCTTGGCGGGGAGCCTGCCTCCCCCTCTCTCTGCTCTGCCTGCTTGTGATCTCTCTCTCTCTGTCAAATAAATAAATAAAATCTTAAAAAAAAAAAAAAAAAGAGTTGACTGCTCAACCGACTGAGCCACCCAGGCGCCCCTCCATCCCTTGTCTTAGACGTATGCCCAAAGTCCCTCTTTTTTGGTTCCAGAGCATTTCCCTTCCCATTGTGGATTGAAGTTCCGGTCAGGTACATGTCTGGAAGGCTCTCAGAGGTGTAAGTGAATAGGTAAGCTGCCGGCCCCTCCCCAGGGAATTGGGGCTGCTTTAACTTTCCCCAGGACCCTTCCCCCCGCCCCGCCCCCCCTTGCACAAAGTGGGTGTGAATAGTCTGCTCTCCACAGGGAGGGGCCAAAGGGCTCTTTCCCTAGGGACCCTCCACAAATTCTGGCAAAGTGTCCAAGGCACCGTAGAACAAAAACAACAGAAAGTTCGAGCTCGCGCTGCTAGTTCCGTTTATTTCAGCATTTTCTTTTCTGCAGGCGTCAGGTACATTACAGACAGGGAAATTGGGTTTCAGAAATAGCACCTGTCGGAGAGCGGCGGGCGGGCACACTCCCCACCCCCGTCCACACCAAATGGTCTTAATTAACTTTGGACACTTCCCGCACCTCACACTTTATTTCTGAATGTTATTGAAAGTTGTCAGAACTTGTCTCACTTTTTTCTTTTATTATTAATGTGTAAATACAATGCCTCGGGAGTGTTACTAAAACACAGAATCTAATCCCAGGAGATTAATTTATGAACGCAGCATAGGGCGAAGCCGAATCCTAGTGGCTGTAAATTGGTGTTGGTCCCAGCCACAAGCACCAGCCTCTCCAGACCCACAGGGATCCAGGAGGCCAAGAGGGTTGGAGGCAAGCAGGGATGAGGAGGAGAGCTGATTTCTGCCGCTCCAGGACACAGGATTTTGGGTTTCTCTTGATGGGGAGGAGAAGAGGAAGGCTGTCTTCTTTTCCTGATGGGACAGTGTTCCTTGCAAGTCTGTCCATTCATTAGCCAAGTCCATGGGCATTTATTGAGTGTTTATCCTACATCAATCTAAGCTCAGCTCCATGGGGATCAAAGCAAGAAAAGCAATAAATACTGCTTGTGATGGCTTTACCTTCCTTGGGGGAGTCAAACACAGGCACTTGAAACTATTGGAAACAAAGTCAGACCCTCAGCAAGCATGGGATTGTGTCCGGCAGGTGTTAAATGCGTAGGATCAGTGGGGAGGGGAGTCAGCGTGGGCTGGAGTGATCAGGTAAATCCTCCAGGGGGAAGGGGTTGCCGAGGTGGGGTACCTAACCTCAAGTCTAAGGGAGTGGGGCTAATGACCGGATGCCCAGTGTCCTTTCTTAAGGGCACAGGAGACTTGGTGAATGGTGGTCCCAGGACCACGTTTCCTCAGAGTTGCTGAGGCCAGGCAGCCTGGCAAGGAGATGGGAAGAGGCACCTGCTAGGAAGCTGTACACAAACTTGAGAAGACATCTGTCCATCCTCATCTGGAGGAGCAGCTAAGCACTCTGGCCCAGTATCACCACCAATCTCTGTGTACCTTCTGGGAATTCTGAGCACTGAGGCCTGCCTTTGGGATTTGAGAAGTGGTTCTCACTGGGGCAGCAGAAGAAGTGTCTGCCCATAGCCAAGGTGGGGAGCTGGGGACAGGGGTTACCAGCGGCTTTGGGGGTCCACCTGAGCACGCTGGGAGCCTGGAATGGGGCAGGTGAGGGGGAGCAGCCGGGCTTTCCATTCTGGGGTTCCCGATGATCTGCTGTCTCTCTGAAGACCAGGAACAAGTGGGGACGCCTGTGCAGAAGGGGCTGAGGTTCAGCTCCTGCCCACTCCCAGAGTATGCTGGGAGTCCCCCTGCTCCTTGCCCTGGGTCCCTTTCTCCAGCTCCCCTCCCACCTGCAGGCCAGGCTGCTGCAGGGCTGTCGACACCTCTGTGGACCCCCTCGGTGCTCTCTGGGGAGCAGGTGTGTGTGTGTGTGTGTGTGTGTGTGTGCTCGTGCACGCGTGTGCACGCGCACAAGCTGCGGCGGACTGGGGGCTCTCTCCTCCTCTGCAGGTGCCAGTGCAGACGGCGGCTCAGGCTGGGCTGAGCGCTCCCTCCTTCGGGGAGCAAGAGCCGGTGGGTGATGGCGCGGTGGCAGCAGCAGCAGGGGAGTCAGGGGTGGGCGTGCTGGC
>CM053613.1:80756031-80788297 GCA_028646535.1 Procyon lotor | reverse complement strand
GCTCTTTAGCAAGTCTTTAGCAGTCCCACTCTCCGCCCCCATGGAGTTGGCTCTGAGTAGGTGTGATCTCCTAAAAGTCCATGCTCCAGAGACAGGGGCAGGGGGACTCAGGGCTTTGGAGAAGGGGCAGGCCACACCCCGTCCCTGCTGCTCTCTCCTCTCACCGATCACCTGCTGGGCACCCACTCTCGGACACAACATCCCACCTGGGATAGAAGTGCTGCCCAGACCACTGCCCCCCCCCCCCCCCCCCCCCCCCCCCCCCCCCCCCCCCCCCCCCCCCCCCCCCCCCCCCCCGCACAAGGGCTGATGGCCCATGCCCTCCTCAGGCTGCCGGGAGTAGCAGGAGGCAGGGGACCCAGGAGGGACGATGCAGAGCACATAGTAGGTGCTCAGAAAACTTGCAAGGCAAGATGCCCACGGACTAGGCGGAGCCTTCCGGCCGGCCATGGCAACTGGGGAGGTGAGATTCAGAGCAGCAGACCATAGCCAGGGAGACAGAGGTCCTGGCCCTGGCAGCTCACCCCATTAGCCGGGCTGGTGGGAGGCGGCCAGCCCTTTGGAGGGCTCAAACAAGACCCGCCATTGAAGGGCTGCTCTTTGGAGCTGCTGCCAAACTAATCTCAGGCCCGCAGTCCATGCCTTTCCTTCAGTCTCAGCCCAATCGCTGGCTCTGCCCTTCAGAGGAGGTCCTCCGCCCCCTCCTGGGGGTTCGGATTAACCCCTAAAAGCTGAGTTTTGTTTGCAGAGCTTTCTCTGAAGCTGGGGTGGCCTCCAGAGTCTCCTGTTCTTGCTGCTTGTTGACTAGGGGATCCGTGAGGTCAGACGGTGTTGGCAGCAGTTCAGCCCCTGGCCCCGGACGCATACTCAGCCTGGGAGTCCGCCAGGAGGTCTCACAGGGCCCAGCCTGGCAGTCCCGCCTTCCCCAGCCAGCCAGGCAGGCACGGTCCCCGGGGCCTTTTCCTACGGGCCCAGCCCGCCCAGGTTCAGAGCCTGCCTGGAGCGAGCTGGGTGCGCACCAGCTCCTCGTCTCACTGGTAGGGGCCGTGCTGTGCTCGGAGGTCTGCCCACTGATTCAGGATCCAAACGCCCTTCCTTTGATCATGACTAGAGTGGTCCCATTCATACCACTGGCATCTCGGCTGCCTTAGTTGCCCAAACAGCACGCCTGCCTCTGAGCCCCAGTCTCACCTGAATTAAGTGTTGGCACTGAGCCCCTCTCTGGCCCCTCCGCACCCCCATCCCGGGGAGCTGGGCTGAAGCCACTGGGACCATGCTCTGGCCCGGCTGACCGTCCAGAACCACAACTGTACTCTCTTCGACCTTTGAGGGTCTCTGCTGCCAACTCCCCGCTAATTTGGCCTCCCACTTCCTCTCGGGTACCAGCCGCAGCCGGACTCACGCCCAAGTTCCCCTGCACCCTGCTCACTGGCCCGGGCTCCTCCTACAGTCTGTCGCTCTCCCCGCATCATCTCTGTATCTGCTCCGGCTTGAGAGAGAACAAGGAACCGCGGTGAGTTCTACTTTCCTTTCTCTACTCACGTGGTTTTCCTATGACCGCCTAGCTTTTCACCCCTCTCCTGGGTGAGAACCTGCTTTTCTTTTTGAAAAAAATTATTATGATGATTTTAATTTTATTTATTTGACACAGAGAGAGAGAGAAAGAGAGAGACAGAGAGCACAAGCAGGGGGAGCAGCAGAGGGAGAGAGGGAAGCAGGCTCCCCGCTGAGCAAGGAGCCTGATGGGGGGCTCGATCCCAGGACCCTGGGATCATGACCCAAGCCAAAGGCAGACGCTTAACCGACTGAGCCACCCAGGCGCCCCAAGAGAACCTGCCTTTCTTACACCTGTGACAGACGACAAGGCTCTTTTTTGAGGTGATTATGAGTGAGATTGCGGGTAGCTACCCCACTCAAGTGGGGGCTTCCTTTGAGCCAGACATTATTGTTCTAAGTACCAAGGCTAACAAAGATGAAAAGATAAGGTCCTACCTGTTCCCAGAGATTTCCTTTGTGGTGGGGAACCAGGAAAGGCTTCAGAGAGGCGATGTGAGAGAAGCTGTGCCCGAGGCTGACTCTAGCCAAGTCAGGAGGCAGGAACATCCTGCCTTCGAGCTCAGCAGGTGTGCTGGGCTCTGCCGGCCTAGCCCCCAGCGGAGGAACGGTCGGGGGCAGGGAGGTGAAGGACGGAATGGAGCTGGACACAGGGAGCTAGCGAGGGTCTGAAAGTACCTCCCGAGGAAATAGATTTCCCTTTGCGTGCGTGGTCCTGTGTGGCCTATGGAAGTGACAGAGATGTGCAGTCCCGAATTCTAACGGAGGGCGGGTGGAGGAAAAGTACGATAAAGGGCACGATCAATGCATTACTAACACATGGTCCTGGAGCTTTCCTGTAGCACACATTACTGTCCGGTCCACCCTTGCGCATGGCGGGGGATGGGGGATTAGTATTTGTGGTGGATGGTTTTATGTTTGGGCTTCTAGCATCCTCTCTGCCCACCTTTCTTTTTCTTTCTTTCTTTCTTTCTTTCTTTCTTTCTTTCTTTCTTTCTTTCTTTCTTTCTTTCTTTCTTTCTTCCTTCCTTCCTTCCTTCCTTCCTTCCTTCCTTCCTTCCTTCCTTCCTTCCTTCCTTTCTTTCTTTGTAATGGAACTATACATTTCTTTTGGAGAAACATCTTTCATGCAAGTGTCAGGGCCTTAGTTGTGTAGGGCACCCCTACCCCTCACCCCCTTATTCTTCACCTCCAGGTGGACTTGGAGAGTCAGGGTTAAACCAGTGATCACATTTCCCACTGGAGACATGGTGATTGGCTCAAGGATGACCAGCTGGGAACTTGGGTGAGTTTGGTGGAGGGGAAGAGGAGCTCCTGTAGCCCCTATGCCATTTACCGTCCCAAGTCCTGGATGCCACGGGGCCGGGGGTGGGGAGTGCGGGAGCCTAGCCAAAGGATGGCCTCAGAGAAACTCTGTCCTGGGGACGGTTGCCTGAGTTACCCTCTAGGTGTCTAACACCAGGCTTAGCTCTAGATTTGTCAGTTACATAGTCCAATAAATTTCCCTCTTGATTTAGGCACTTTTGGCTGGGGACTTGATCACTTGTAATGTGTAGCCAAAAAGGAGATAACTGATGTGTGTTTATCAAGCCCCTCCTCTGTGCAGAGCACCGTGTTCCATGCTTTTAATTGTAGCCCCTGATTTGATAGGTGGCTAGTACCGTCTCTATCTTGCCAATGAAGACTCTGAGGCTCAGATAGGTTAGGACTCTGGAAGAAGTTGGGAAGTTTACTCAGGGACAAAAATTTAGGAAGATCAGGCAGGGTCTTAAAGGGCCCAAGCCTTCATGGGGAAAAAAAAAATCAAGTCTCAATCAAAAAAAAAAAAAGAAAGAAAGAAAAAAAGAAAAAGAAACTTCAATCAGAGATGTTCCCCTTTTAGAAACTCTGTGCCTTTCTTCCTGCTTGTGGTTTCTGGGCCTCTCAAGGTGCGGGAAGAGGCAAGACTCATATTGCAGGCAGATATACAAATTCTGTGGGCTGGTAGATTGGTGGTCGAGTTTGCAAAGCTCTAGTTATTTCTGCAAGACGTCAGCGTAGGGAGACGCTGGGTGCCCAAGCAGGGTGAGGGGCAATTGCACAAGGAGGGGGAGCGAGCTGCCCAGAGCAATCGCACCAGCCTGCCGAGCCTGCTGTGGGTTCTGGCGGGAGGGAGGGAGGAGAGACGCCTAATTCAGCTCCAACCTGCCCTGGCCGTGACCCGGGATGCTCTGGGTAGGGGAGAGTTAACGGCCAACCTCCTTCAGCAAAGAAAAAGGTTTCAGTAACAAAACCCAACAGCACGGAGGGAAGAGACACGAGTTACCAGCCGCAGAAGCTTAAAAAGGAACCCACCCACAGCTCCTGCTACAAATGCTTTTAGCCACATGTTAAATCTCCCCTCTAATGGCACCCCGTTAAACGAGATATGTCACCCGACCTGAGGAGGCTGACTTGAAAGGCAAATAGTTGGAAGTGATTCCACACATTATTAGTGAGAGCTGTTCTCACATTTCCGGCAAAAATAATGGAGCGGAGGTCTGAAGAGATGACTAATACCCCCCCATTACTGACCCGAGGCCCGGCCGTACATCGTAATCCTGGCCACTCGGCTGGCCCTTCGAGCATATTTTTTGGTGCTTGTCCTCTGGGGACTTTCAGCCATCTGCGTTCACCTTGGCGACCCAACCCCTTGGAACGAGGAGGCTTTCCCCCATGGGGCAGCTCTCATCTCCCTGCGGGTGGAGGGGGGGCAGGGGCTGCCCAGGACATACGTGGCCTGCCCCCGTGATTGGGGCTGCTCCCCTGCCTCGTGGAAATGCTCAGCCTCAAACTTGTCCCAGACATGCAGGCATCCGTCCTGATCCTCATTTCATCGGGGATTTTGTCATCTTCTTTAATAGCCTTTCTGGGAGTTTTAGAGGCCTTCCTGTCGGGAAATTCTTTGGGTTTAATCTTAAAGCTCCCCTATTAAAACGTTAGCCTGTGTCTCCTTTTTTCCGCCTTCAATAGCATAGAAGAATACGAGCTTTAGAGACTTTAAAGGGAGAATTTAACAAGAGCCAACATCTACTGAGGGCTGGCCGTGTGCCAGGCACTGTGTTGGGGGCCTTACAATGCCTTGCAGAGCCCCTTAATGCACACACAGACACGGCCCTGTCCTGGGTCACCAGTGACCTTGATGTCGGGGTACCTGTCTAGTGGACATTTTTCACTTCTCGATTCCTTTAACCTCTCAGTGATATTCTACCCTCCTGACCACTGTCTGCAGATAAAAGGCCTTTCTTTCCTGTTCTCCATGATGCTGTGCTGGCCCAGAGTGTTTTCTCCAATCTGGGGGCTTCTGCCTAGTTTCCTCTGTTGGCGCATCCGCCCCTCCCCCCGTCACGTCTACGATGGATTCTCTCCAAAGGTGGCCTCCCCATGCCAGTGGCTTCCTTACGAACGTCCAAGCCAGACCTCTTCTGTACCCTCCAGAGCTGAATCTCCACTCGGCGCTCTCAAAGTTGCGTCTGACTCAGCCTTTTCAAAATTGAATTCATCGTCTTCCCTCTCAATCTTGGCCTCTTCCACCATTCTCTTTCTCTAGGTATTTCCGTTTGCACAAACCGGAAACCTGGAGGGCTCCCCTTGTCTCTGCAATCCTCATCCAACGGACCAAGTTCTTGCGGATCTGACTTCCTAATTAATTCCTGAAGGCTCCTTTCCCTCCTCCTCTGCCATCACCCCGGGTCCAGGGGCCATCCCTTTCTGCTGGTGACAGCTCCCGAGCTCTGAGCTCTCCCACCACCCAGGCTGGCCCCTACGGTCTTTTCCCTCTGCAGTCCAAGGTATTCCCTGCTGCCCCAAGTCCCCTCCGTCTCCTGGTCTGTCCACAGCAATTCTTTGCAAGTGCTCTCGACACCCTCCCAGCAGATTTGCAGGACCATCTTATAGATGAAGGAAAGGCCCAGAAGGCCAGCCTGGCCTGGAGAAAGACGGCGTGGGAACCCTAGGCTGCAAACATTGTCCTGCTCCTCTGTACTTGTCGCCCGGGGCCTTTTGTCACCCTGGGTCTGCGGGCCGCTAGGGTCCTCAGAGAACTGTGCTGGCTGCCAGATTCTCCTTTTCTGGCAAAGGCTTGACTCCTTTCGTGGAATCTAACCCCACGTATTTGTTCTCTTTGGAGCATTTGCCTTCTCATATATAAATACTGACCGATGGGGTTGGAGCTGGCGCTGGGCGTACAGGAGTGGTGACAGCTGCGAAAGTGGGTTTATTTTTAAATAAAAATTGGAAAGTTACAAGGCTCCTGAGGTGTTCCGCTTTTTTATATTTTATTCAAAAGAAAAAAAAAAAGGATGAGGGGAAACAGCTCCTGTATCTCTCCCGCTCCTTTTCCCGGCTCCCTGTTTCCATCTCCATTGCCTGCTTCCCTTCCCTGGCATTTGGCATCTCTGTAAAGAAAGGCAAGGAGTGATTACTTCTAAGAAGGGAGTGGGGGATCCGTTCAAGCCAAGCATTAGGCATGCGGCCCCTGAGCAAGTTGAATGCATGGTAAAATATTACCTTAATAACATACTCACAGAGAGCTATGTGTAAATGCTACCAGCTGCTTTTGTGATGGCCGTGTTATAAATGATTGCAGCCCTGATCATTAATAATGCATCTGAACAATAACAACTTGGTTCCAAGGAACGAGTACAGCCTTTCATTTCTTCCTGGCACGCGAATTTACTCTTGCCGTTGTGTGAAGTGACTGGGCGCTCGGAAAGCCGGCCAGCCTTGGGAGGGGGCACGGGAGGGGGCACGAGAGGAAGCCGGGAGCACTTGGGCCCATTCCTGCCCCCCTCTCCCCCAGCCAGGTGCCCCAGGGCTTCCGGAGGCCACTCTAGAGCTTGTCCTTTGCCCACCGTGTTGACCTTCTGGCTGGCCTGTGCCCTCTAAATCTCTCCACTTGCCTGGGACCTCAGGCATCAGGAACCGGCCACCCTGGTGATGGCTTGAAGGTGGATCCTGAGAGTTGGCAGGAGCCTGGAAGCTTCCCAGCCATCGGGGTTGGTTACTCAAGAAGGGTTATTTTCCTTTCGCATGTCTGAGGCTATTGCTCTGCCTGAAACACAAAATCCAAACTCTTCAGGATGTCAGTCGAGGAAGTCTAGCTTCCAAACCTCACACACATCCCTCCCTGCCATTCTTACCCCACATTCTGTTCTCACTGCTCCAAACTTCTCAAGGTTCCACACTCATACTACACTGCTGATGGCCTTTGTGCCTTGGCATAGACTGCTCTTTCCGCTCTACCTACAGAACTCCTACTCATCCCTCAAAACCTTGGTCAAATATGCCTGCCCCCTTCCTCTATCTCCCCAAGGGCAGAGTTAGTTTCTCCAGCCTCTGTGAGCTCACCTCTATGGGAACATTTCACACAGGCCGCAACTCTAGCATTAATCATACCGCACACGGTAATACTTTATTTTTATATTGGTTCTCTCTCTGGGATTTGAGCTTATTAAGGCCAAGAAGTATGTGTTAGTATTCTTTATGTCTCCATTCGCGAGCACAGTGCTCAGGAATCATTAAATATTCAATAAACATTGCGCACAAAAAATGAACAACCATTCAATAAATACTTTTCTGTTTTCTTATGTTCGATGATGTTCTGGGACTCTGGGTTCTGAGCGGGTCTCTAATACCATGGTGAAGACTCGCTCCTGCTCACTGGGGGTGCCCCCTTGGAGCACTGTGATCCTGAGCTGTGGCCACCCGAAGACATCTGGCAGTTCCTTGTGTCAGCGGGGATGGAGCCCGTTGGCCTCCCCATTTTCCATGCTAACTCACACCATAGTCCGTGTCTGCCTGCGCCCCCAAGGCATGACTTTCTCCTGTAACTGCTTTGCTCCCTGTATCCCCGCCTCTCCTCTGGTACTTAAAGTTTGCACAATTCACTGTACTGAGAAGGGCCTCAATATCCTAGAGATGTGAACTTTGGATAAGCCGCAGGCACACAGACCCATACCGGTCCCCTCGTTTCGGCCTGCCTTCACTGCAGGGCTGGCCTCTATCACTGTTCCTGGCTCTCCTTCTTGTATATTCTGCTTTCCGGCTCCGGTCTGGCCCAGAGGTTTTTCTTTAGTTTCCTTGATCATTGGGAAAATAAGATTCTTCTACTCTGGCCCTTAAGTTCATTCCTCGGCACAGCCGTCTGAACCCACTTGTGCACCCTGGGCGCAGGGACCTCCGCTCTGGAATGAATTAGACCCTCTCTTCTCCGGATAAAGAGACCCCACGGTCAGTTCCCTGAAAGCACCCCTCTTTTAACTATTCTTCCTGCTCTAAAAGCTTTTTCTTGCCTTCTGCCTTTTATGACCACACTCTAAAACCACTCTCCTCTCGCCCTGTTCTAAAACTTCATCATCGTTTCTGAATCCATGTTTTCTCTACGAGTCCTAATTTTTTACAACTCTGACCTCGGAGCACCACTTACTCCTCTGTTGTTTCTGGCCCGGCTTTCCATCAGAATTGCCAATCCCAGGGCTCATCTTCCAGACTAATTTCTCTCCTTAGAAAAAGAATAAGAATAACAATAAAAAAGAGTGATCAGAAGACATTTGCACACCCCTACGTTCATGAATTTTTGTTATTTATTTATAACTTGCCTTCTTACAAAAAGGATTGATTGGAAACTTCACCAAGAGGCAGACAATACAGGAAGATAAAGCAAACTAAAGAGAAATGCTTTGGGGTTTTGGTTTTAAAGAAGAGGCATGAGGCGACAAGGCTGGGTGAAAGTGGCAGAGCCATGAGTGAGGCTCACTGTGGACGTCATGAAGTCCTATCTACCGGCTGGTCGTGGCTGATGGGTTTGCCATAGACCATCCCATGGTCAAAGCAAGAGGGGAATGGGATCACTTACAAAATCCAGTAGCCAGGAGGAAAAAAAAAAACCAAAAAACCTGCATCTAAATTTCTCATGAAAACTACAAATGTTTAAGGTACCAAGACTGGAGCAAAACTCATGCGAAGCCTCAGGCTCTGTTCACCCAACTAAACAGCAATCTTCAACCAAGCCCCGATGGATGCTCTTTGTGCAAGCTTGTTCTTATTAGAAAAGTCGAGTGCACTTTCACTTAGTGGGAGCGTGGAGAGAATAGTCAAGCAACACACTGATGTTTGAACTTGGTGCTCTTGGTGCTTCCTTTCAACTCGAACTTCTTGGTGTGCTGATGGTTATGAAGCCCGATACGATACGGCCCCTGCCCTCAGGGACCTCACACTCTCCTCGGGTCGCTGCTCGCAGATGTGAGCGCCCACAAGGGTCCCTGGGACGCGCGCTGGACCTGTAGGCGCCACGGGCAGGGCTCCAGAGCCTGCCCTATCACAGTTAATAAACACAGTTATAATTCTGACCCAGCTGGGAAGTACCACGAAGGGGGATCGAAGCGTCCATCCACAGTGCGAGGCACTGTCCTCCTGAAATGCTGAAACAAAGCATTTACAAGGAGCCTAAAGTGGTGCAGCGGTCACTTCCGGTGGGTGTGTTAAGGGAAGGAGACGATGGTAGTGTTTGAGCTGAGCTCTGAGTCATGAGTAAGAACGAGCACAGGAAAAGTGGGGAGACTTGCAGGCAGAGGAAAGAGATGAGGGAGAAACTCGGAAGAGGAAAAGTGCAATGCTCCTTTAAGAAAGAGCAAATAGATCAGATTGGCTGGAGGATAAGGTCTATGGAGAGGAAATAGTGGGGGCTAGGGCCAGAAAGGTAGGTTGAGGACAAATAACACAGGGCTTTGAATGCCGGACTGATGAGTGTAAGCTTTACTCAGTAGGCAATGGGGAGCCATTGAAAGCTGTAGGGTCCCACAGTGACTTGATCCAAGTAGTATTTGAGGAAGATTAATCTGGCTGCAGCATATAGGATGGAGTAGAGGCAGAAAGACTGCACAGGATTCGGTACATAGAAGGCACCTTATAAATGCTCTTTGAGGGGCACCTGGGTAGCTCAGTGGGTTAAAGGCTCTGCCTTCGGCTCAGGTCATGATCTCGGGGTCCTGGGATGGAGACCCGCGTCGGGCTCTCTGCTCAGCAGGAAGCCTGCTTCCCGCTCTCTCTCTGCCTGCCTCTCTGCCTACTTGTGATCTCTCTATGTCAAATAAGTAAATAAAATCGTTAAAAAAAAAAACGCTCTTTGAATAAAATGTTTGAACAGAGCAAATAAGGGATTGTTGCCAAAGTCTAGGTGCAAGGTGATAGAGACCTTAGGGGACTAACAATGACAAATAAAGTGCAAGGGAAGAATGCTGTGACATTAATAAAGAAGAAGTTATGGACCATGGTGACATGACATGCAGGCTGAAGGGGAAAAAAAAAAAAGAGTCATTGTTTGTGCTGAAGCTTGGAGCCCGAGCTCCTGGGAGAGTCATGGGTCCCCTCCCTGTGCCAGAAAGTCAGGGTGGGACCTGGGTGAAAGAGCAGATGGTGGGTCTTTGGATTAGGGATGTGAATTGGAGCTTGTGAGAGGAAGAGGGCCAGGGATTCTGCTCCAGGGAGGGGGCTTCTGGAGGAATGTGAGCTACAAGGTAGAATCTTGAACAGCGCCCATACTCCAGTGTTGGCAGAAGAAAAACAAGGCAGCCTGGGAGATAAAGAATGGTCGTAGATGTGCAGGGATTAAGCTAGGACAGGGTCTGGAATTCAAGCGTTTCCAGAAGGGAAACACCAAGAACGGTCCTCTGGGCTGCAGATAGGTGGGGAAGCCAGAGCTGAGTGCGCATTGGGATTTAGTGCTTAGGCTGTCGATGGTTGCCCTTGCAAAGAGGAGTTTCAATGAGCAACTGAAATGGAGAGTTTCAGCTCCATTTGTTAGGTCCCGGATTAGACCAAGGGTCCTCAATTCTCTCTCTCTCTCTTTCTTTTTTTTTTTTTTTTTCTTTTCTTTTATCATCTCCTAAATTTCACCCACTCCTTCCATTACTGGCTCCTGGCTAGACCTCTCCGCTCCCTCCTCCAATTCCATATGGCACAAGAGCACCCTTAAGAGGCAATTGGCCTTTTGGTAAAACCTCAATGACCATGAAATTCCATCACCCAAGGAATGGAAGCAGATGAAGCCCAGGATCAGTTTCTTCTAGGCCAGCTGCCTGCTGTCCTTCTGGCCTAGTTCCCTTTATACCCATGCCTTGAATTCAATGCCAATTTAAACAGCTTGTTTTAAGTTTGACAGTCGGCTATGTAGTCATCTCTCCGTATCTATCAGGGCTCTTTGGTTGCAAGTAACAGAAACAGCTTGAATTATCTTTTCTTAGCAAAGGGAATTTTGTTGGCACGTATAATTGAGAAGTTCAGCGATTACTAGATTAAGGAACCAGATGATGTCATTGGGATTCTTTCTCTCTGTATCTACACTCTGCATGTCTCTGCTTGGCCTCATTATTTCCTCCTGCGAAGATGCCTTCTCCAGGTGTCCAGGAAGGCATATCTCTCAGCGTTCCCCGACAATGCCTGGAAAAATTCCCAGGGAAAAATCTCTGACTGGCCAGACCTGGCCCCATGCCCATCCTTGAACCATCGCTGGGACTAAGAGCACGAGGAACAATGATTGGCTGGTTCTGGATGGCCTGCTGTCATCCCTGTCCCCTAGGAGTGATCCGCATCACCTTAGAAGTGCCTGACTGAAACGGCCAAGGAGTGGGTCCCCAAAGGATGGAGGGACAGGAATGGTGGTGAGGGTCAGTTCAAAACGACCGCTGTCTAATTATCCTCCAACTGCTTGGCTTACAGCTTCTCTGTCATTCTAGCAAGACTGCCTATATGCCTCACATTCCCATCGCTGCCCCAATTAGTGGGCTGAGAGCTAAAGGAAGCAGAATACCAAGCCCCCCCTTCCCCCGCCACCGCCCACCTCTTGGGGCTCACTGTGTGACAGCCATCACCCACCTGGGCAGGTGTCTCCTGGTTTCCAGAGGCCCCAGGCTGGGGTGGCAAGGGAGCCTTAGATCAGGGCAGTGATGGGTTGGCTGGGGCGTGTGGGAGCGGAGGCAGAGTCAGCCCCGGGTGCTGAGCCAGGCGAGATGAAGGTGCTGGAAGGCAGGAGCCCGAGGGCAGATTGCCCACTTGCTGCCTGAATCGGCAGGAGGACTCGGTGCTTTCTGAGGGCCTGCGTTGACTTGCTCTGTGACCTTAGGCTACATACTTAATTGCTCAGGGCTGCTTCCCCTCACTCTCCCATCCGGCAAGCAGAAATACTGATGTGACTGCACGGGCAGAAGCCGTATCTTCCTGGGGTTGGGGGGTGGGCTCGGTGCTATGGAAAATGCTTTCCGGTCCATGCCGCACCCCTGGAAGCTGCTTGGCCCCCCCAGTCTGCTTCGCAGAAAGCAGGTCTCTGAAGGTCTTGGACTTCAGCTTTTCTGATTTCTACCTCCCGGTCCATGTGGCGCTTGGAGCTGAGCTGGGAAAGGGATGACCGTTCTCCCACTAATAGTGGAGAGTAGGTGTGTGGTTTTCAAGGTGCCCACAAGCATCAGCTCTCAGAGCTGGGATTTCTAGTGCCGCAGAGGCCCTAGTGAAGCGCAGGGGCTCGGGAGGGTGGTGAGGGCTTTGGTCTCTCCTTCCCCGGCTCCCTCCTGCCTGGGTTCAGTCCCAGGACCAAGAGCATGATGCTCTCAGGGAGGAGACACACGGCCACCAGTTCGCATGTCAGGGAGAGAGGAAGGACAGGCAGGAGTATCGTCAAGCCAAGTAGAGGCTGACCTGTACATCCCACACCTGCAGCCGTCTGCCCCTCCACCCTGTCGGCTCTACAGCGTGGTGCTCCAGCCTCCCGGCCACCGAGAGTGGTGGGGAAGAAAACGCACATCCGGGAGGACCAGCGGCAGGGAACACGAATCACACCTGGTGAGTGGCCCGCGCACAAAGCTTGGATGATTCTGATACTGGTCGGACCTGTTTCTATGGAGGGACTAGATCCTATGTCAGGCTAGAGGGCCGAGCTCGGGGGCTTCATCTGTGCTGAATGGGAACGATTTTGCTTTAATCGGCTTTGTCCATTGAGGTTCCAGACCAGATTACGTGAGAACAAAGGGTCTCGGGATCTCAGTGTAATTTGAAAACCACTGAGCAAAAGCAATCTCATCACCTTGGCAAATTTAGAGTCCAGGCTTCTTAGCTTCAAGTTCAAGGCCTCCTGTGGTCTGGCTCTTTCCCATGCAGCTTTAGCCGCCGGCAAGTTGGCAGCTCCAAATCAGGCTTCTCACATCCTTCCCAAAGTCCTCCTCCTGCAAGAAGCTTTCCAGGGTTACACCAGAAGGTCAGGAGCTGTGAGACCGTGGCCAGGGGGGCCGTGGGGGAAGGACACCTGGAGTGGAGAGGGGAGGAGGGTGTACCCTCTCGACACATCCCTCCGATGAGTTACCTTTCCGGGAAGTTTTCCCAGGTATTGTCTTGATAGGGCTGGAGGTCGGGAGGAAACAGTGAAGGCGAGGTTCAGGGAGACCAGAAGTCAAATGGCAGTAGAGAGCCCCTCCCTGCCCCACTCTGTGCCCACCCCACCCAGCCTGGCTCCCTCCCCCTCCGGACGACTCTGAGCAGTGGGGGTCCGATGCTTGCCCCATGGGGCCAAGAAGAGGGTAGAGCAGAGGGGGCTCCTTTGGCTTTCACCCTTTCCACTGCTCCCACTTCTCCGAGGCACGGGCATTGCTTCTCATCAGCAGGATGAAAATACACTGGGCTGGGCATTGGAGAGTGAGCGTGGAGGGGCCCGCCCGGGCCCCCGGCTGGCCAGGCTGGCCCTCTCAATTCCATCTTGCCTTCGCCGAGGGGGCAGGCATGACAGGGGAGCGGGGAGCAGGGAGCGCTCATCCCGAGAGCTGTCAGCCTGACCAGAATGGGCATTCATTTTCCGAATAAATAATCAACTCAAAAATGTACCAAATTCATTTTCAAATTGGCTTGTCAGATACACGTTTGCCCAGGACAAGTCGGTTGAATAAAATGTATCTTGGGGAGCAAGGTGAGCTGGCCTGTCTCATTCCCTTAGGGACATCTTATAAATAAGGGCCATTCTGGAGGCCGGAAGCAGAGAATTCCCCAGAACAGATTGAATTCTGGCTTTGTCTTAATGAACGTCAATATTTATTACCAAAGGCGTTGTGCTCCTTGGAGTGATAGAGCATTTCACCATTTCGGCTCCTGCCTGTTGCTTTCCCAAGTACCAGATGCATGTAATCGCTGCTCGTAAAGGCGGCAGACAAGATTGCCAAGGAAACTCACTCCTGGCTGTAAATCTTCATAATCAAAACCAGCAGAGGTTTGGACAGAGCGTCCCTGAGGGCAGGGCCCACCTAGATTCGCTGGTTTTCCGCCTCTGGCATGGACAGCCCCAAACACCCACCGGGGGTTTAGCAGGGACTCCAAACACCCACTAGGTGAGTCTGGGGCTCCTCCTGGGACTGGGGACGAGGGCACGAGCCGGCAAGGGCTGGGAAGGCTGAGAAGGGACAGAAGTTACAGCCCCGACCCCAATGCAGAGCTAAGAGAGCGTCACCCATGAATTGGGAAGGGCGCCATGAGGTTGTTCCAACCTTCTGGCCTCTGCAAATTTGGAAGGTGAGGCTCAGAGAGCGGTGGTCTCTGTCAAGGTCACACGGCTCCCAGGCCGGTGCTCTTCACATCTGGCCCCACCGTCTCATGGGGATTAAACGGGGAGCTCGAACCAGCTTGGTTCGAGGCTTCCTGGGTGAGTGGATTCCAGTTGGGAGATTTTGCTGGACTCCTGGTAGGTCTGGGACCCGACTGCCAAGAAGCCTGGCTTCCTGGGGTCCTGTCCAGATAGGACACTTTTCCTAAGCTGATGGAAGGCGATGATCTGCCCTGCCCTTTCCTGGGGAAACCTCTGGAAATCAGCTGCGAACTAAGCCCCTCAGCCAAGACATTCTCGGGGGCAGCAATCCCAGCTGGAAAACCTGTGCGAGGAAATGGAGATGAGTTTCAAATTTTCCTCTGCGTGAATAATCCATTTACTTCTAGTGGGACCTTCGCTCCACTGAGCGGAGGGGGTGGACCTCTCCGAGAAGGGATTTGGAAGGTCAAAGGAAAGCCTAGAATGCCTGAACTCGGGACCCGAGGCTGGGTCAAGTTCAGCGTCTGGCTCTACCTCTTTTCCTCCTGCCAACTTGCTAAGGACAGCGATGGCCCCAGGGCAGAGACACAAAATGGGTTTTAGAGAGTGATGTCATGTGGTTCCCAGACACCAGATCGCTCTGCAGAAACTGCCTGGCTGCTGTTCTGGGAGTCGTGCTGGAGAGAATTATAACTTTTGACAATGGACATCTCATCTTGCACAGATGCGTCCTTTATAGAATCTGCCAGCAAGATTACAGAGGCATCAGAGTGTAATGGGAAGAGGAGTCAATAATTCTGGGGTTATTGATTCTAACCAGACCCATTCTTCTTTTTTAATTTATATTTTATCCACTTTTTTCAACCTGTTTTTTCTTTTTTTTTTAAACCCATCTTCGCAAAAGTACCTGCTGGATCAAATGCAGTTGATTACATTTTTAAAAATGATAGGAGTAATTTGCTGTCCCGAGGCAGAAGCCAAGACAAGGCTAGAGGGGGAGAGGAGTGCTTGCAGGGAATGGGGGGAGGAGGCAGGTGGACAGGAGGGAGCACAGAACAAATCAGGAGGAGCTCGGTGAGGACACCCCTGCAGACCCTGTGTTCCCCGATGCTCCTGTGTGGATGACGAGTCCATCTGAGAATCAGATTTCCCACAGTTTTGCAACCTCTCTGTGTCTTAACACACCCTAGGGGACAATTTCTCAACCCCCAGAGCCTGCTTCCTCCAGGACAGCCTTCCTGCTAAGGCAAATGGAGACACTGGGTGGGTTAGGGCGGGTGGAATGTTCATAGAGACATGCTTGTGCCTATGCTCATGTGTGTGCCCACGTGTGTATCTATGTTCTAGAATATTTACAGACAGGATGCAGTGCATAACCTGACAGGTTTTTAATTGTTGGGTTGGATTGCATGGAGTGAGCTAGTAGTGGCTTGAAGGCTCTGAAAAAATGGGTTATACGCCGGTGATGTCCCCAAGATCCCTTTTGATTCTAACCCACTAGGAAAGGTAGCACGATACCCCGTGGGCATTTGCTAAATCATCTGCGGGGAATTAAACGGTGATCACTTAAACGTCCCTTTCTCGTGGAGGAGTGACCAGTGACGTCTTGAGTCACTGTACCTGTCACGGTATGAATTTCTGATTCAGTTTCTAAAACGCCCTATAATTGCCATTCTGCTGGCTTCTCCTCTAGTTGGGAATCCCCGGCCCTGTTTCCGTTAGTCATAATCTTGATCACGGAATGCCCAAGTTTGGAAGGGCCCGAGAGATGGCTCAGTCCAGACGGGGAAACTGGGTACCAGAGGGATTCTTGTGATCCGCCCCACCGCCAGCAGCTGGTTTGGGTTAGAGTCAGTAGCACATTAGTGCGCTCTTCCCGTGCAAAACTTGTCTCTCTTCTTCCTCTTACTTCATGTTCTTATTCGGACAATAGCCAGAACCCGCCTTTTGCGTCTCTCCCCGCCTCCCCAGTTGGGCCCCTCGGAGTCACAGAAAGCTGTTCTCTCCTATTTGCTTCTAGATGGATCTGAAAGTAGGCGGGGCTTGAAGAAACTGTAAGAGGCAGAAATAGAGCTAGATTTCGTTTCCTCATCTCCCACTGACTCATTTTGTGTAGGCCTAGACCACTTTTCTGTTGCTGACATTCTGTGGGTTTCGAGGTCAAGTGAAGACAGAAAGAAAGATCTTTGTGTCCTTTCGCTTTCTGGGGTGGGCAGAAATATACCACAAGAATCCTGGATTGTGCTTCCACATCTAGGATGTTGGGGGTTGGGGGAGATCTCAGAATGGATAAGAAAGAGCAAGGCCAACTTTTTTTGTTTTTTTTCTCATTCTGAGGCTTGGGGGACCAACGAGACCCACAAAGATGGCCAAGATCCTGGCTGACCTTGACTTCCTACCTGTCCCTGTCAGCAGCCTCTACGGCCAACCCCTCTGGCCATTAGCCAGAGGCTTTTGATATCTTTTTTCTGTATCCCTGACCCCTCTGAGGCAGTAACATTTGCTTTAGTGAAAGGTACTGCTCGGAGTCAGAAGACCTGAATTTGAAACTAATCCCTTAACATAGTAACTTTCCCATCTTGGGTGCGGCTCATTTCATTTCTTTAAATCTGTTTCATTGTTAGTAAAGCCAGGGGAAAGATGCCTGTTTTTCCTACTTTATCAAGGCTTTGAGGACCCACACTGATAGCTGGAGTGATATCCTGGCATAAACCGGAATCGGCCATCTACATGGAAGACACTCTTTAAAAAATAAACTGTTTATTTGAGACCAGTTTTAGATTTGCAGAAAAAGAGAGTTCAGAGTCCTCACGTAACCCGCACCTAGTTATTTCTATTATTAACATCTCACGGAAGTATAGTCCATTTGTTGCAGTTAATGGACCGATAATGATAAATTATTATTATGAAGTTTGTAGTTTCGCTTTCCTTAGTTTTTACTTAATGTTCTTCTCCTGTGCCAGGATCCCATCTGGGATTTCGGGTTCCAGGGGCTTGTCATGTCTCTCTGGGCTCCTCTTAGCCGGGATCACTTCTCGTGCTTGCCTTGCTTGGCATGACCTTGACCGTTCGGAGGAGAACTGGCCAGGTGTATTGTAAAATGACTCTCAAGTGTAATTGTCTGTTGCATTTCCTCTGGTTAGCCCGGGGTTTGGGGAGCAGGACCGCAGAGGGAAAGTTTATCATTTCCACGACATCACACTAGGGTGTACCCCGGGTGAGCTTTCCATGGTAGGTACCGATGTTATTTTAGACTTGACTTTGTCTCTCAGAAAGGCCGGGGAGCCCCGTTTTAGAGGGCTCCCTCACTGGGTCTGGGTTACATGGGCCCCTTCCTGGCCCTGGAATGGGTCCCAGTAGGGAGTCCCTAAATAGGAGAGGTTCTTTCCCCTTAGACCACTGAGACTGCCTTTCTGGTCACCAGGGCTAGAAACTAATGAGTTGTTAAAAACACGACCATTATCTATGCAAATGAAGGGAGCGGGCTGGGGCGGGAAGTGCCCGCTCCCTCCAAGGGCTGAGTAATGAACCACGTTGCCATGGTTATTAACCAACTTAACCAAGGTCCCCTAAGAACGGACCCCCGAGGGCACCTGGTTCTTGGCTTGTTTACAGCAGCCGCTCTTTGCCAGACACTCCCGGCCTGGGAGGGGTTAATTTGGCTCTGCTCCATATTACGGGAGCGGTGTGGCGTCAAGGGCTGCAAAGAAAAGAGTCTAAACTCCCTATTTAGTCATCTGCTAAATGCTGTGTGTGTTCAAGACGGTTACTTGCCCTTTCTGTGCCTCAGCTCCGCCTCTTCCTTGTCAGGACACGGTCTGGGGACAGGGAGCAGATGCAGATTGCTAGCTGGGACGGCCCTGCTCTGTGTCTACCTGTTTCTCACCTGTGGGACAGGGTAATACGTTGAGATTTGTGGCCCCAGGCCCCTGGAGTCGTGACAAGGACACAGGCAGGGGGAGAGCGGAGAGGTTGGCGGTTGTCAAAGCCTGCTGCCCTTCCCCATCCAAGTCCTAGTCATTTCCTTTGTTTTTTTTTTAAGATTTATTTTTAATTCTAATTTTTATTATTATTTTTTAGTCTTTTTAGTCATTTCCTTTGTAAGGAGAGGCAGAGGGAGCGTGCAATCGGATGGGATACAGAGGCAAAGAACTTCTTGCATCCATAAACACTCTAGTTGTTTGCCGCAAAAGTCTATCTTTTCTAGAATCAGGACGAATGTGAGATGGTCTCTGAAGAACATGTATCCTCAAGATATGTGACATGCTACGTGCTCCCCCCCCCACCCCCAGATACCTCCTAGTGTGGCTGCTTTGTTGAGAACGGCCTCCCTCCCTCAGCACCGGTCCTCAGAGCACCAAGTGGAGTTTGAGGCTCTGACAGATCAGAGTTTTCCCCTCTGAATTCTGAAACGATTGGAAAATAGACAGAGGAATCAGGCAGGGATCAATATATCAGTTTTGTGGGTGGTAAAGCTGTATAGGAAAAATAAGGTTCGGATCTGAGGCTTAATGTGGTTTGGCACTTGGGCTTTCTTTCCTTCCCTCCTGAATTGAAATTTTGTCTTCGGTCAGAGGCAAAGACGTTGAGTGACGGCTGGCCTGCCCCGGTAAATCCACTACACAGAGATGACAGGGATCCTTGTGGCCTGCGTGCAGGGGATGGGGAGTGATGGGGAATGAGAACTTGTGAGAGAGGAGAATGCACATGTCAGGAGGGGGACTGAAGCCTTACTGACTATGCATCTCATCGGTTGTTACAAGTCCCAGGGGCTGATATACACGAGGATGGTCCCCACGATTCCCACCTCCCCTCAGGTTCATGCCCCGCAGAATCCCCTCCCTTAAAGTATGAGCAGGACCTGTGACTTGCTTCTAGTCAATAGGACATAACCAAGGTGAAGGGATTTTGCAGGTGTAATTACTCAGTGGATTGGGGTTAATCGAAAAGGAAATTATCCTGGGTGGGCCTGACATCATCAGGTAAAAGCTCTTCAAAGAGGGACTGGGCCATCACCTGAGGAAGAGATTCCCCTTGCTGGCTTGCCAAAATGAGCCCCTGTATTAAAGGAAGCCCCCAAAACAAGGAACGTGGCCTGTCCTTTGTGAAACGTGGGCAGCCTGCATTCGACACCAGCCACAACTCAGGGTCCGCCCTTGTATGAACCACAAGGACTTGAATTTTGCCAACCACCTGAATGAGCTGCGAAGTGGTTCCTTCCCCAGTTGAGCCTCTGGATAACAACACAGCCCAACCAGCGACACCTGGCTCCCGGCCTTGTGAGATCTGGAGCAGAGGGTTCAGTTAAGCTCTGTCTGGACTCTAACCAACAGAAAATGGCAAAATAAAAATGCATGTTTTTCCAGGTCACAAAGTTTCTGATAATTTGTTATATAACCAAGAAAAACGAATGCTATTCTCTTGGAGAAATGTGAAAGGGACAGGAGTAAATGGTAGAGAAAACAGAGGTAATGGTTTCTGTGAAGGAGGCAGTTATTTTAGGGACCCAAGAGGAAAGAGGGGGAAAATGTCCTTTCTCCCATTACACACCCGGGTAGGTTCTATTGTCCCTCTTGCCATTCTGATGATTTCTTTTCTGAATCGGAGTTTTACAAGAAAGAGAAATAGGGTTTGATTGGAAATCAGAGACAAGCCACATTACGGTCCACACCATAGATGGAGGTTCTGTCGACAACTGTGTTTGAGAACCTTTTTCTTCCTGGGTTTTGACTTTCCAGTTCTTCCTTCTGTCCCATGAGATATCCAACTGTCCTTCCAATAAATCCTTCATCTTGCTTTTTAAAGAAAAAGCAAGGGCAGCGCCTGGGTGGCTCAGTTGGCGGCTTTCAGTCCAGGTCATGATCTCAGGGTCCTGGGATCGAGCCCCACATCGAGCTCCCCACTCTGTGGGGAGTCTGCTTCTCCCTCTCCCTCTGCCCCTCATGCTCTCTCTCTCTCTCTAATATATAAATAAAATCTTCAAAAACAATAAAGAAAAACTTTTCTTAAGCTAGCCAGAGATAATTATTTTTGCTTGCAACCAAGATTAATTTTAATACCTGGTGAATTGTGCTACTAGTCTAATTGCCATGAGTTAGCCTCCACCACAGTGCACATAGCCACTATTTCTCTTCTGGAACAAGAACTTTAGGCTCTTCTCTGGTAATTTTGGTCCACTAATTTTCCGGCCCTGTTATTGTCCCTCTTGCTGTTGATCTCCAAGAGAGATCATTGCCTATCTGGTCCCACCTCTTCAGCCAGAAGCTATTGACACTGAGAACCCCAGAGGTGGCTTAAGGGAGAGGGACACCCATTCTCCCCCTGGCTATACCTTCTTAAACATGGGGTTTACTCTTTCCTAATTCCCATCAGCCCAGCTGACTTTTAATAAGCTTTTACTAAAGTCTTGAATATAACAGAAGTTCTTTTCTTCTGGCATTAGCCATTGTTAGCATCCACAGGCATGAACCCAACTCCAGAGCCCTTTGATGTTGGGCCAGATCTAGACTAAAGACACAGTAACTTCCTCCAGATCCCCTCTTCCAGTCTCCAAATCGGACCTTTTGGGGAGAAACACTGGATAAGAAAACAAGCCCATAGATACATCTCTCAAAAACAAACAGTAATTTTCAGGTACATCTCTCCTGAAATGTAAGTTTAGAAAAAGAAAAAAAAAAATCCAATCAAATATGTAAATGACTAGGATAAATTACACTAAATGTGTGATATTAAATAGGACCCTTGAAGGCTCAATTTGAAACATCAACATTTGGATTACTTCACAGCTCCCAGATCTTCCTCAAAAATTTCAGTATGTCCTTGCTTTAGGTTTGCATTGGTAAAATGTTTCTTTTGATGATTTTTTTTGTTCCTAAGCCAAGGAGTGCTTTCCTCCAAAAGTTCAATTCCAGTATCCAGTGGATCCCCTTTGTCATAGGGTTGGCTGTTTGATAGGGTGGAGAAAGCCTCCTATTAGATGTTGGAAGAATGAATTCCAGTTCTTTCTCTACCAAGGACTGGCCATTTTAGCTTAGGAATTCATTTCATCTTCCTAGAAGCTTTATTTTATCTGTAACAAGAGATAAAATACATGCTACCATCTAGCCCTAAGTTTCTCTGTTTGCCCCGGAGTTAGGAGACAGGGTGTGATGGGCCAGTGATACCAGGTACATGAAAATTGGGCTGCTTTATTCCATTCCAAACTGTAACGCAGTAGGGGTCAAAAACCTCTCGTGCTAGCTGTTCTGTGCAAGCCTGGGGGCGATGGAGCTGAAGGGGGACAGACATGCACCTCTGGTTGTAATGTGTGTGTGGGATGGGACCCGCCCTCCTGGGCGGAGCTACCACCGATTCCTCCTGTCCAATCCGATGCCTCCGAATCGTCACTATGGAGATAGGGCTGGTCTGATTGGCACAGGAAGGCTGCTGTGGAGGTCGTGGCAACGTCCTGCGAACATCGACCCCATCTTGTTCGAGCCCACCCAGTTCTGTGTTTGGGTTGTTTCTTCGCCAGATATTTCAGGTCACATATAAGTCCTTTTTTTGTTTGTAGGATTATCTGGCCCTCCTAATTCCCTCCGGTCCCCAAGGCTGTGGTGGCTGGGCTGTCTCCTTTTTCCTCCTTTCTCCACTATCTAGAACTTTCTGAATACCTTTGGTTGGCTCACAGGGCCATTCCAGTCTGGCCCGACCCTTTTAGCAGCAGGCCCTGCTTTCCTACCCGGTCTCTTGCTCTCCCTCATGTCATTCCCCAGGCAGCAACTGCCCCCCCCCCCCCCGTAACCCGGGGGGCAGGGCTGACTGCCACCAGGGCCGGGATCTGGGGGTCCGAGAGGAGCTGCTGTCACTCGGGAGCCTGCCTCCCGTCCTCCTGTCACAGCCAGGGTCCCCTGGGGCTCCGCTGGCACAGGCTGGCTTGCCAGAGTGTGCACTTCCTACCTGCCCGCCCAGCTGTGTTTGCCGGTACACAGAGCACGGTGCCAGACGGGCCAGCTCAGAGCCACTGGAGGCGATGATTAGAGCCCTCGGTGTGTTTGTTTTAGCATCTGTTGGAGGCATTGCTATCCAACAGGGGGGTGTTTGCCCCTAACCACATGCCTTGGCCCCAATCCAGGCCATGAAAAGAAAACAGGCAGTGACTGTAAGAAATAAGGTGGTGGGCATTTAAGGGACCTAGTTCCTCCTTCCTCCTCTTCTCCAGTTGTTAGAGTTCCAAGGGAAGGTAGAGGTTGAACGTCTGCTGTGTGTTGAGTTCTTTCCCATCCTCTTCCGTGTACCGTTTCCCTCTCAGTCCTTTGCTTCCGCCACGTTCCTCTTGGAAACCTCAGCTCCATCCCAGACTGTTCCCCTGCCCTTATTCTACCAACAGCTAATCTCTTTCTAAATCTCACTCATTGTCTGCATAGGTTGAGATCATCACTTTCATTTGACCGGCAAGGAATGCAGCTCAGAAACACACAGAAGGCTTGCTGAGGTCAAAGGGCTGGTACGTGGGACGGCGACGTTCGACCCTGGGTTTGTCTGAGGCTACGGCCCCACCCCCGGTGACTCCCAGGCCAGCAGGCATTCGGGGTGCCCGGGAGCCTGGGATGGTGCCGGCTGCTAGACTACGAGCCAGGGTTTTGACTCAAGGCAACCAGAAGACAGTTGGGGGATTGCGGTATTGTGTAAAAGCAAGGGAAGGGGGAATCGGGAAGAATTGCTGGAGGAGAGGCCTTCTGGTCTGAGTCACAAAGGTTGGCTAGAGGTTCAGGTACAAGGAAAAGGGGTTGTGGCCGAGGGTCAGATAGAACAAAGCCATGGACACAAGAAACAACGAGGTAGGAAACCGCAGCCTCTTCCGTCTGGGGATGGCCCTGAGGGCAGCAGGAGGACTCTGGGAAATCCTACACTAGGTGGCCTGTCTCAGCTTGTCCCCAAAGCAAGAGGGAGCTTGGGAAGTTTGAGCAGGGAAGAGAGGCAATCAGGGACGTGGAAGGGTGTGTGTGTGTGTGCGCGCGTGCACACACGCATGCAAGAGTGTATGCTTTTGCTAAAAAAATGATAAAGACATAGAGACCAATTAAGAGGCTTTTCAAACAGATTAGAGAAAAAGTGACAAAGCCTGAACCAAGGTGACAGAAGGGGGACGTGAGATGGGGTGGGTTTGACAAAGAGTCGTTGTAGACGATAGACCAGACACAGAGCTGAATTAACTGGTGGGGGCAGGGGGCGAGCGAAAGGAAGGTGTTGGGGACGACGATGAAATTTCTAGTTGAAGAACGCGGGTGCATGATGGTAGCTAACTCAGATAAGGAATGTGCGAGCAGAATAATGAGGTCAGCGTGGGACACGTTGGTGGAGAGCAGGACGCCTGTGCTGGGGACAGCCACTGCTGTCTTCTACATGACGAAGGGATGAAGGGTGTTGTAGGGGCGGTCGTCAGAAGAGAAAGGGGGTGTCCTCGGACATGGTCAGGGCCCAGGCTGCTATCCTGGCCAGCCAGTCAAGTTGAGCTTTGGAGAAGCCCTGACACCCTCCGCAAAGCTAGTCTGCATTCCCGGTTCTCTGGTCACACCGGTCCCCCTCTCTGCTTGTCATGAGTCAGGCACTGACAGCCTCCGTGGTGCTGGCAATTTATCAGCGAGTGGAAAAAGATAATTGACCACCACCTCACCTCGCCTCGCCTCAGCTGATAGAGAGAAATCTAACTGCTTCATTCCACTGTAATTTCATATAATTCTCCATCTTTTTCTCCCTAGTTTTTGCTTGGAAGTTTACACAAGTGATTGATGATTTGCTATCAAATATAAAAAAAGAGGCTAAAATATCACTGGACGGTTTAACAGCCTTTAAAACATAATGGTCTCTCTGGCTGGACATCCACGGGAGCCGTGGAGCCCCGAAGGTCAAGCTTTAATGAACTGGGGAGAATTAGGGAAGGAAAGTGAAAGTGATCCATGCTTAGCGCTGCCTCCACCGTCCGCTGACCTTGGGGGAGGAAGGCACCTCATGATTTATGGAACCCCTCGGGATGTTCGTGGGGCTGTCAGCAGCCGCTGGGGGGGCTGGCCTGGTTGGCAGTGCCCTGGCTCACGAGGCTGTTGGGTCTGGTCCTTGGGTACACTCTTGAGATCGCCCCGGGCTCAGCTTCTCAGCGGGCATCGCTCTAGCCTTCTGCCTCAAGGAGAGCCCGCCTCTGACCTGTCCAGAGAGCTCCAATCCTCCCCTTGCCATCATTTTCATGCTCCGGGGACTCTCAGACTTGCTCTCCGGATCCCTCTTGCTTCGTTCTTGGGAGTGGAGCTCGCCACGAGGCCTCCTTTGCATGCCTGCCTCTGAACACGCCAGTGGGTATCTTCCCCAAGTCACCTATTTACGCATTTTTTTTTTTTTTAAGACTTTTTATTTATTTGACAGAGAGAAACACAGCGAGAGAGGGAACACAAGCAGAGGGAATGGTATTGGGAGAAGCAGGCTTCCTGCCGAGCAGGGAGCCCGATGCGGGGCTCGATCCCAGGACCCTGGGATCACGACCTGGGCCGAATGCAGACGCTTAACGACTGAGCCACCCAGGCGCCCCACCTACTTACGCAATCTTACGCCTTCGTCCAGACCCTAACCTACATATTATCTCATTCGAATCTCTCTTCCACCTTTGAGGTAATTATGATGCTCACTCACCGATGAGGAAACCACGATTCAGAAGAGGAGGTAGGTCACTGCTAAAAGGCTGCCATTCGTGTCCTCATGCAGTCCCCTCCCCAAACCCAGTGACTTGCTTGTGATGAACGGAGTATGGCAGAAGCGAAGGCATGTCCCCTCTGAGATGAGGTTATTAAAAGACTGTGACTTCCAACTTGTTCTCTTGCTGCCTCATTCTGACAGAAGTCTTTGCCTTCTGGAAAAGTCCACGTGGCAAGGAACTGCTAGAGGCCCCCGGCTGCGGGCCTTGGAGGAACAACAGTCCATGGTCCACTTGACTGCCAATGGTCAAGGGAGTGAGCTTGGGAGCATGTTCTCCTCGCTGAAGCTGGGGGCATTCTGCAGCCCTGGCCATGACCCTGATGGTAACCTGAACAGAGGAGGCCTAGCCCAGAGGTACCCCGACTCCTCACTCCCAGAAACCGCACCATCGTAAATGTGTGTGCTTTGAAGCCCCTTAGGTGTTGGAGTGTTTCTTGATGCGGCAACAGAGAATCGAAATTGTCAAATAAGTTGTGCAAAACAGTTAATAAGGGGTAACGTTCAGGCTCAAACTTGGAACTGCTTGATTTTCAAATGTCACGATCTTTTCATGATATTATATTGGTTTAAGAAAAAAAAAAAAAGAAGATTGACATGTGCCTGTGGCTCCTGGAGGAACTGGACTGTGGAGGTTAAATTAAGCCCATCGGACAGTGGGATCCTGAGATAATCCGAGGAGTGGTGTATTCTATCACTACCTGCGGGGAACCCTGGGGGGAGCTGCTGAGTGACTGCCCTTCCTCCAAAAGGTCTTTCCCATTAAATGGATGGCACTTAGGAACTGCCCAGGAGCCCTCCAGCGGATGTAAGCATCTTTGCTTTTAATTTTTGGTCCCTTTTGGAGGGAAAGAGAAAAATAAGGTTAGTTTCCTCAAGTGTAATTGTTTTGGGCAGTTATTTATTAATGAAAAGGAACAACATGTCAACAAGCCCCGGATTTCGCTGTAGAACTAAATGTTAGCAAAGGCGTCAGTTGTAAGATAGGTAAGCCTGCCGTCAGTCTGCATTTGGCCTGTCCCATGATCGGCTGTTCATTACCCGGGCTCCGGGCCCTGGCTGGGGGACCGTCTTTGTTTCCTCCCCACGGAGGGTTGCCGAGCCCCGAGGGCAGAGGAGCGCCCTCTCAGGACGCCGTTCTCCTCATATAGTTTTTGGGGTCTTGGAGAAATCTGAAGATTTCTCTCGGCCTCACTCTCGGCCTGTGCCCCAGGGTGGTAGAGGGACAAGGCTGCCCGATGGCTTCCTCTGTTGAAGGCGTGGGGCATGGAACTCTGGCCTGGGCCGTTGGTGAGTTGTGTGAGTTTGGTCAAGTTGGAGTTCTCGTGGAGAGGACCCAAGGGAAGGCAGCCATTTACCTGGTGACTCCTCCTGGCTAGAAATTAACAATGTGTCTTGTAGGGACACTTGTGGCAAAATTGTTTTCAGCAGAAACGTCAATAGAATTCCTGCCTAATGGTAATTTAAACTCATGACGGCATTAATGATTCCTTCCCTGGGATGGTCCCTGGCTCTGCGTTGCTGCCAAAGAGGGGGGCGCTCCACCATCCTCAGTATGTTGGGTCCGTCCTCATGCTCACCACCATTACCATAAAATGGGCAACAGCTCCTCACTCAAGATAGAAAGAAAGAAGGGACTTCATAAGCTGTGCATGTCCATTTTATCTTGGAAAACAATTTTTTTCCCCCAAAGTTCCTGTCCAACATTGGTCCCATGGTCACTCAGATTGTATGGGGATCCCCGAAAGCAAGTATACGCCCTTTAAAAAAAAATATCGGTAGCAGGAAGAGGGCAAGAGAGAACGGGGTTAGAAATGGCCAAGTTAGCTGATTAGTTAGCTAAAGGGCTTCAGAAACACAGATGTTAGAGCGGGAAGGGGCCTCAGAGATGGACTGATGCAGCCCCAGAGAGGTGATTGCTTGTCTGAAGTCACAAATTAAGTGGCAGTGCCCACCGTGCTTGGAAGGGGCATAAATGGATTACTTCCATGTTTCACATGGATTACGAGGCATTTGAGGAAAACTCTTAAATAGAATAGCCTGGAAACCTAGGGTTTCAAAACATATCTGCAGTTTCTTCCTAAATAGTTATGTGGTTTTCTATAATATAGAGATAAATTAAGTTACGGAGAGAAAAAGGAAAAATGGAGGATATTGGCTATTTAGGTTTTTCTGTTTTGTGGCTACAGAGGTTTAAGAGGAGAAGCCCCCTGGGACCTATGCACCCCCTCTTTGCTATCCAGCCACGAAACCTCACACCGTGTGGAGGTGCCGAGGGGGCCAAGGTGGCCAAAGGGGTTAATTTGACACCAGCAGCAAATGTCTAGTGTGTGCCCACACTCTGCCTGGTACCAAATTATGGCCTGTGGTAGATAGAGAATAAGTGTGATTCAACTTAATTCAACATGACTCAACAAATAGCTATGGAGGGTGCTTGTTCCAGGCATGATAAATATATAAAGATAAATAAATGATGCTTTCCGTCCAAGTGCTCACATATAGAATGGACAACAATACGAACAACTCATTAAAGCACTGTAAAATCCTTACTCTAATGCAGACATGAACCAAAGGCAATGGGAGCTCGATGGATGCAATCAGAGGGCTCGCTGAATGACCGTTCATCGCACAGGGCCACAGAACAGAAAAGAGGTGGGTAGCATGATGCCATGGATCTCTCTGGAATGGAGAACCTGACAGGCCAGACAATCCAGAGTGGCAAACAGGAGACGTTCAGATAAGCCTGTGGAAGCTACGAGAAGGCGTCACCAGGCCTGGATCTGCTCCAAGAGGACCTGGAAGAGGGTCCAGGGAGGAAGACGAGTGGGAGGGATGAGTGATTTGGTAGGAACTGAGCCATCATAAGGAGGTGGGAATGTGCATGATACCTTGGGAAGCCATTCCTTGTACAAAAAGGCCCTTGGGCAACCTCTTTCTTGCTTTTCTTCAAGCTGCCAGTCACCGAGTTCCAAAGGGCCTTCTTACATGGTCCTAAGCAGAGGTATTCCTCTCGGCCAAAGAAGCCCACCCTTTAAGTGCATTCCTACAAGAGAGGCAGAGGGGTCAGCAAACACTTGGGGCTTGAAGGCTGGAGGTGACCAGTGGCCCACTTAAATCTTGATCCCACATCTGGCAATTTGTAAGAGAGTGATTCTAACCACTCCTCACCTCCACCCCCTCCAGAAGGAAAGATTAAAAAAACAGGAAGTTAAGAATTTTTCCAAGCACAGGAAAAAATGCCATTGTCATTCCATGTGGCAATCTACCTCGAAAGACTTGTTCAAAATTCGATGTCCATACCCTTTTCTATGTTATCTCTAGATTTCTCCTTTGAAGGCATTTCAAGATAAAGGAAGCTCATGAAAAGTTCCAGATAAAGATGCAGGATGCTGAAGGAATCAATACCATTTATTGAGTGCTTACTAAGTGCCAGGCACTGTTCTAAATGCTTTACATGAGAAGCTTACTTAAAAGGGAGAAAGAAGGTCCCACTGCTGAGCCCCCGGGGCCTGCGGCATGGAGAGCACGGGCTGGCAGGGTACAAGACAGTATCTGTGCAAACACAGCTCTTCTTGATGTTCATGAAGACACGAGCCCATTGGGCCCATTTCAATAACCTCATCCGTTCTGCTCAACCTCCCATCTCTGTCCCCATAACTGTTTTGAGATTCGTTCACACACTGGCCAGAGCTTTCCTGCCCCTATGACCTGCATGTAGGTGGCAGCTTGATCGACCATCATTTATACCCATTTTCTGGAAAGCTCTTCTTTGGGCAAGTGGTGCTGCTCATTGAGTTTCTGAGCAGAGCTGCCGTTGGGGCCAAGGGATGGCACAGGGAAGAAGTCCATTGACAGGTCCAGGATGGGAGGTCCCAGCCCCAGTGTCTGATTGTCATCACGGCAGGTTGGAGAAATGATAGCCTCACTCCACCTCAAGAGAAACCTCTGCGTGTCACCAACAATCATGCAAAACGAGACTCTTAAAATGAGATTAGGCTGAAGCACAACCAATCAAAGTTGGAGTCTCTATTGCTCTATGACTTCATTTAAAGCTTCGGTTGCCAGCAGGAAGAAGAAAGAAATCAATATGACATTTTCTTCCTCATCAATTTTGCTTTTTGCTAAATGAAAATGTTTTTATTCCCTCCTTGGTTCCTTCCACCACGGTAGATGTTCTTTGTCCCCACGGGCCTACCTGGACCCCCACCCTCTTATGTCAGCAGAGCTGGTGCAAAGAAGTTCATGCTGCACGGTGGCCTTTTTTGTACTAAGCACTTAAGAGTATTGCGGAAGATGTCATCCTAATCCACCAAAGTGAGTACAACAGTGCTCGCTCCGCAGGCCTCCCTCTGCAGCGGGGCTCCGACCGTGGTCTGCTCTGGGCCACCAGACCCGAGGCTTTGTGCCAGCTCGTCGTGCCAGACCCTGTAGAAGGGACTGTGATAGGCGAGACGAGCCTGTCTTAAATTCATTCATGGGCTCTGGTTGCAGAAGCAGCAAAGGGACCTCATTAGAAGATACCCTCACCTGCTCAGTTAACAGAAGGACCAAAAGGCTTTTGCTGAACAACGCAGTGGGCTCGTTCCCAAAGCAGTCGCACAGCGGTGACCTCCGAGGGCTCTCGACCAGCTCCCGTTAGGCTCGTGCCAAGATGGTCCCAATCCAGGACTTGACTTGCACGGCAGTATTTGGAAGGAGAGAAAGAAACACAAATTTGCAACAGAGGCAGGAAACTTAAGACCGTTCCACGGGCTGGAAACTCATTTCCTGAGGAGCAGGAGCACACGGCCCGCTCGCTGGGACTCGCCGGGCTCCAGGAAGCCCGACCAGTCACTTAATAAGTCATCGAGGACGTGTGGTTTAATTAACTCGCCCAAAATTCCTCCTTTCCCTTTCTCACTTTTGCTATTAATATTTTTCGATATCTGATAATGCAGGGTAGTTAATTCTTTCTGGCTTTATAATGAACACTGCCATAATGAAAAAGGTTAGCGGTGCTTCGGGCAGCTTTTAATTATCCAGCCGAGCAGGTAAAAGCACTTTATTCTTCTCTTTTTTCCCCCTTACTTAGCAATTAATGGAGGAGCTCAGTGGCACTTACTGTACCTTTTTTGTTTTCTAATGGATGACGCGGCGCGGAGCAGGGAGGCCCGAGTGTACCCCTGTCACTGCCAAGTGCAGACGTGGTCAGGAGAGACTGCTGCCTTTCAGACCGCTGGCTGCTGGGGCCAAGGCTCCTCTGCTGCTGGCCAGAGCCTCCTCTAATTAAAAAGCCGAGTTACCTGGAGTTGTTGTTACCAATTCCCTGTCTTGCCGTTTTCTTTCTTTGCATTGGCACCCGGAGCCCCTGAAAACGCTTTTATAGCCCAACTGGCCCGACTTTATGGCAGATGTTTTCCTGGTTCTACTTAATTGGGCCATCTTCCTGCTGTCTGCCCTTCCTTCCCAACTAACAGCAGCCTTGGGATTGTTCTCCTTACTTGACAGACAGGGAAACTGAGGCCCAAGGAAGCAGTCTGCTGGGCTGAAAGCCCTTTCTTCTGTCCTGAGGATGCCGTCCTCAGGTTAATTGTAACACGACCTTATAGGAGGGAAGAGTTGAAAACTGATGGGAGGGGGCGCCGGGGTAGCTCAGTGGGTTAAAGCCTCTGCCTTTGGCTCGGGTCGTGATCTCGGGGTCCTGGGATTGAGCCCCGCATCGGGTTCTCTGCTCAGCGGGGAGCCTGCTTCCCCCCACCCTGCCTGCCTCTCTGCCTACTTGTGATCTCTCTCTGTGTCAAATAAATAAAATATTTAAAAAAATAAATAAAACTGATGGGAGCCGCTTCCGAGTTTCCGAATCCATAGTCACAGGGAGCAGACTTTTATTATGTGTGGAATAGCATGATTCCTCTTCATTTTGACAACAGGATTAAACCAAAAAAAATTGTTCAGGAAGCATCTAAGACATTTTTCTGTGGATTGGGAAAAGCTGACTTTCCCTCAGAGTGCATATGCAAGTCTCTTTTGAGGGGCTGGAGCAAATTTTTTAAGAGCCCGGGGCCTCCTGAAGAGGAGGGGAGAGAGACCCCATACGCTCTCTAAGATCGGAAGTGAGGACGGTCTGGAGACTCAGCCGAGGTCCTGCACAAAGTCTGTCTGAAGGGAGAGACCGCAGAAGTCTGAAGCGGGGATGGACCCGGGGACAAGGGCAACCAGAGCTAGTGATCTGGGCTTGGCCCCCAGCTGCTGGGTTTCTGGACAGACCAGTAGTCACACTTGCCCAGGAATGTGCACTGAGAAGGATGACAGGCACCTGAGAAATTCAAAGAGGTCCCCGTGAGGGCGGGAGTCCCTTTAAAGGTGGTTTATTGGGAGGCGTCGGTGGCTCAGTCGGTGAAGTGTCTGCCTTCAGCTCAGGTCATGATCTCAGGGTTCTGGGATCGAGCCCTGTGTCGGGATCCCTGCTTCCCCCTCTCCCTCTGCCTGCTGCTCCCCCTGCTCACGGTCTCTCTCTCTGTCAAATAAATAAATAAAATCTTAAAAAATAATAAAATGTGACACTCACCACTCAGGGGTACTTGTCTTATTGTCTCCGTTGTACGATAGCTCTTTAGGGATAAGCTTCACGAAAAAGGGAGAGGAAAGGTATATTCTGTAGCATCATTTGTGCCCAATACTCAATACATTCTCTTCCCACCGCGTTCTAGGTTCACAGACTTCTGGCCGGATCAAATCTCACTGATGCCGCTATGGTAATAGGACTTGAAGGTTGAACTCATCAGATCCATGACGTTCTGGGGGCTTGTGGCCCCTGTCAGGTGAGCTCAAGTAAGTTGAGGTTAAAACGAGCACTCACTGTTAGTGCCAGCACCAACTTTGTGTAGGAGCGATGGCCGTGTTGGGTATGGAAACTTGCAAGAAATGCTCGGACCTCCAAATCCACCAGGGTCAACAGCCACCTAGGTTTTAAGGAGAATTCTAGAACCCCGTGGCCCAGTGCAGATCCCACTGTGACCTCAGGTCCCCAGGACTGTGTAAAACTAGCCTTCAGCTACCACCATGACGGGGCTGGTGGAGAGATCTCACGTTCTGGTCTTCCAGCCGGCATTTGGGGGCAGGACTGGCCCCAAGGGCCCATGTGTCACAGAGGTTCTTGGACAACTTGGGGGAGGGTTGGTGGCTTGAGGAAGATAGGCTGTCTTTTCTCTTAAGTACTCAGGTCGATGAAATCTGTCAAAACATTTACTTTATATTTGAAAAGCAGTTTGAAGTTTTCAAAACAATAGCAGAGCCATATCACGCCCGATTCAAATAACACTTCCCAGTGTCGTGAAAATAACTCCCCATTTTACAGATGAAAAAGTCAAAGCAACAGAGGTCACCGCCTTCTGTAGAGCAGTGTTTCTCAAGGAAAAGTGGATGTGCTCCCCCACC
>CM053613.1:80669163-80755531 GCA_028646535.1 Procyon lotor | reverse complement strand
ATGTTGCTCAAAACGATAGAAGTCAGGACCAGCAGAAATGCGGGAGATTTATGAGGCATGTCAGCTGGGTCTTGGGCATTCCTCCTTGGTCCGGGCTTGAAAGATAGGCCTGAGCAATTTCTCCTTTTACTGCAGCAATATCTCATCTGCATTTGAGAGAAAGACCCCCGACCTGTAAACGGATTAGCAGGCCCGTCTCTTTACGAGTGTGTAAATTTCCCACAGTGTGCTTCTCTGGGGTCTTGGGGACTGGTTTCTTAGCAGGATGTTTTGAGGCTTGGGTTGAGCAGCTTGTATTCGAGAAAGTTCTAGCGTGTTCTGCGCCATGTGGAGGGTGGGGTGGGAGGGCAGTCTGGGAGATTTGAAACAGCAGCAGACTTTTCTTACTGAACAGTGGACAGGAGCCTGCTGAAATGAAATAATGCAAAGCAATTTCAAAGCGCTGCGAGCTGCGGTCCCAGGGTCAGGGCTGGGCAGACCTGAACCTATTTTAGGGTCTACAAATCCCAGGGGAAACTTCACCTGTGTCTCCCCCAAGGGATCTGCTCCGTCTGGTCACTGTTTTGAGTTTGCTCTCCCTTGACAAGTGACTTCATGTTAAAGGTGACAATGTCCGTTGTTTACTGATACGTGGCAGAAAGTCTCTAGCGCTATCTCATTAACCCACAGGGCAGGGACGCAGTCCCAGGTCTGTCCAGCAGGAACCTGAGATCCAAAGAGTTTAAATGATGAAGAAAGTGAATGTCAGAGTGAGGATGTGAGCCCACACAAGCCCCCAGGCCTCTGCTCCTTCTACTTCATTGTCTTACGGTCCCCCGACTTGTCATCAGCACTCTCTTATGCAACCAGGGTTCCAGCACCGGCCTTCGTCCTGTCCTACTGTCCCCACATCTTTGGCACCCACAGGACATGACCACCTGGATCTCACACCCGTCATTTGAAGCCAAGTTCTGGGTGCTCAGGGCACGGTAAATAGTCCTGATCCCGCTTCTGGGGGCTCCCAGTCCTCTTTCCAGGGTCTGTTGGTGCCCACCCCTGGGCTCGACGGTAGCCAGACGCTGCCATTTTGAAGGTAGGGCAAGTGAATGGTCCAAACATGTGATCTAGGGTCTTCACACACATGCACATAAGGCTTCTTGTTGTCGAGGCTGGAACCAGGTATGGGAGGAGGAGATGGATGGGTCCCCGTAAGGCTGTCCTCTTCCTGCAGGGCCCCCACACACCGTGCTTGGCTTTTTCACCATTGTGGTGCGCTGAGTGCATATAGCCTCTGCACGGTTGTCACGGGGCCCATTACAACCCAGGAGAGTCAAGACAGCTCCAGGAGACTAGAGGAGTCAGAGGACGAGGGAGAACCCACAGGTGGTAATCACCCCCAGATGGGTCCTCGGACCCCGTCTCTGCCCCCTGATCTCTGTCCTTGCCTGTCCTGGTCTGCCATGCTCTGTGTGGTCCCTCCTCTTTCCCAGAATGCTCCTCGCATAAACCCTGAAAATGACCTAGATTTCATGGACTAGCTCTTTGCACCCTGCCCTACAACCCGCCCTCTAGTTTAGTTAACCCGACAGACGTATTCCTGACAATATGGAGACCTCAGGGAATCTGTCTCCAGAAGCAGGCTGTGGACTCTGTTATTTGCTCGTCAGATGACAGGGAAAGGTGGGAGCTGAGGGAAAGATTGTCTGCAGTAACTAAACACTGAGCATCTTCTCATGCCCTTTGCTCTCCATGTATCCCCTACTGGATCCACATTGACCTGGGCTTTTATGAAGCCATAGCACCTGGCTGCAAAGAGATCCTCTGAAGCCCGGAGCAGGCTCCTCTTGGGATGAAAGAAATTGTTCAGCGTGTGGGGCGTGGAGCTACATTCGAAATCAGTTGACAACTCAGGTTTTCCCCAGGCACCTCCCTCTACCTCTCCACCTGCAGCTTCCAGCCCGCCCCTAGTTAAACTCAGCCCCAGCTGGACTGGTTTCTTCATAACAGTCTGCACACTCAAAATCCGTGCCTTGCTTGTACCCTTTTCCTCACCGCGAATGTCCATTCCTACTTCTCTCATTTTGTGAGTATTTCGCCCATCTCTCAAAGTCCTTGTCAGTGGCAAGTCATACCATACGAGGTGTGGTTGGAGAAACTACAGTTGTTTAGTCAAGAAAGAAGACAAGAAAGACATCAAAGCTGGTGTGAAACCAAAGAAGGGTCCTCTGGAAGATGTGGCGGATCTGGTACCTGGGACCCCACGAGAGCCACCAGGGAAACGGATCAGCTCAACGTAAGAAAGATCCTCCAGGCAGTGAAAGAGACCAAAATATGGGGCAGAATGACCAGAATAGCATCAAGTTTCTGGGCAGGTACTGACGGTGTTCACTGGGAGTGGTTCTTTGAGGCTGATGAAGACAAAATTTCCTCAACCAAGAGTAGGGTTGGTCTACACGACCACGAAGGTCCCCCAAGCCCTGAGATCCAAGTCTTCAGTGTCTCACCTGCTCTGGAAGTTCTTTAACCACTGCTAGCTTCAGACAGATCCGTTCCTCTGGACAACTTAGAACGGAGACTCTTATGTTAAGTCCTTATTATGAGTTACCTCATCTACTATTAGTTACCCTAAGTAGACTGAAAACTCCTTGAAGTTAGGGACCATTTCTTTGATAGTTGCTCTTCCTAAATAGAGTAGGGCAGTTCAATACGTGTGTCTCTTTAAAAGGATCACCTTTTCTGATTGTAAAATAGATTTGTGCTCATTAAGGAGAGTTCAGAAGTTATAAAATACCAGGAAGAATAAAAAAATGATCTCTAATCCCACCCTCCAAGAATAACCACCGATGAACACACTCGTGTACTTCCTCCCAGTCTCTAATACATATTTATTTTTTGAAACGAAGAGGGCAAACTTATGGGGAAGTTTGTGTTTTTCAGACTCACAAGCAAGTTGTAGCCAAGAAACTCCGTCTGACCTCTGGGATGGGAGAGTTCGGTCCAGAACTTTCTGCTCTTGGTACCTCCTCTGAAGCAGAGGAGGGAGGAGCTCTGTGATCACTGACCCAGGTGAAGTGCCCAAGAGTTGCTCAGTCCTTTTTGCAGCCTGTGCCTCCTTTCCGACACTAGGATGTTCCTCATGGTCAAAGGCACGCTCTCATCCTCCATAGTTACCAAGGGGTCTCCACAGGGAGGATTAGCCTGGCTGGAGATGTGTGTGTGTGTGTGCGCGCGCGTGTGCATGTGTGTGTTTTCCTTTCTCCCTAACTTACTGAGAGCTTGGCAAGGCCAGGAGAGAGGCGCCTGATTATTTTTAGCCCCTTGTTCCTCGGAATGGATTGTGCATAACAAAAGAATGCTAATGCTCAGTGTCTTTATGAAAGCACTCGAGTTCATCAGCTTTGCAAAGAAGTGAAATTAAATCAAGATTTAATTGGGATATGCATGTTTTATTCATGCTACTAACCACAGGAGAAGCCAGCAAGCTGAAGGTAAAAAAGAGGGGAAAAAATCTTTTGAAAAGTTGTTTCTCTCTGATTAAATAGAGATAGTTTCCAACTTCAAAGGGAGCAGGCCTTTAATGTATTTTAAATGCTCAACTACGCTCGGCCCGGCCAACTCTGCGGCTGGTGGGCGACAGCAAACCGGGCATGACCTGCTCCTGCCTTCATGTCTGGCTTCTAGAAATGTCTACGCGGCTCCCAGTCCCACCCTCTGTGCCTCTGTCTGAGGCCCTACAAACCACTGCCCCAGAACCCTGGGGAGAGGTGGGCTCGGCTCAGAGGATCTAGAGTTACGCCTTGGAAGGCGAGCAGCTCCTACTACCCAAGTCAGAAGGACAAATAACACCAGAGAATAAGACTTTTCCCCTTCATTAGACATTTCTTCTCTGGTTGGGGACACATTGAGTACCTAGCTAGCTGTGTCAGGCACAAAGATAAAGCAGTCCCAACTTGAGCCTCTTGCACCTAACAATATAGGATGAGAGATTAAACAAAGACCTTAAATAACATGGAAAAAAGAGAGAGAAGACAAAGGTTGCTGGAAAGGTTTCAGATGCTTTGGGAGATCAAAGGAAGGAACAACTCCACATCGAGAGCAAAAGAGAGCTTTATGGAGGAGGTGGTGTTTGAGCCCAGCTAGAGGAATTTCTGGAATTCCTGTGTGTGCAGATGTGGAGGAAGTGTTCCCAACAGTGTGCCTGAGTCAAGTTGGTGCTGATGGAAGGCTTGAAGGGTGTTTCGGGGGTAGACAAAGGGTCTAACTGGCTATGGCTTGTAAGACGTGTGGTGTAGCCGTGGGAGAATCTGGGAATACAGTTTGGGACAAAAGCACAGGGAGCCTTAAACTCAGGTTGAGCAGTTTACAAAACGACAGGAGTGGCTCAAGTTTAGGGGATAGGTGGGTCTTCAGAATCACCAATTCAGAGGCACAGAGAACTGGAAGAGAGTTTCAGGATCATCCCATCCCAAGATGGCCGCCCCTGTGGCTCACTACCCCCGGGGACCATGGCTGACATCAGTCACCCATCTTGCCCCTTCTTTTGAAATCAGAAGGAAGCTTACAGTCTTTTTGAAAAAGCAAAAAAAAAACAAACAAAAGAAAACCAACTGGTCGCCACTGCTGGATTCTGGCTGTCTGAATTTTTTCCCTGCTACTCTTTGATGTTTTGAACCCCCAAAACATCTATGGGAAGTGGGTGGGACAGGTGATTTTAGCTTTCCATCAAAGTGGGCTAGGTTATTTGGCTTTAACTACCCACTGAGAAAAAACCTTCAAGTCCTTTTAAAGTATCAAATGGGTAACAAGAGAGCATGCAATTAGCAAAAAAATTAATTAAGGGAAAACATGAGAGGTAAAGGCAAAACAGAAGACGTTTTTCCTTTAAGAGCACTGGCCAATTTGGGGAATTTTGAACTTTTGTTTGAAATTCTTATGGATGAAAGATAACAGAAATCAAAATTCAATGCTGTACAAGGTTTGAAGCTATTAGGTGACATGTTCCACAACAAGCTGGTGTAAATATGAACCAGAAAGAATCTAGCCCTCTTGGTGATTTGTAGTCCTGTTTCCCATCTCCTGGGTAGTTCAGGGAGCCTCAGGGCATGAACTTGGTATGGGATAGCCCTATACTGGTAGATTCATGGCACTTGGAAGAAGCAATGCAAGTTGTCTCCACTTCATTTGTGGCCTTGAATTTTACAGATAATTTTTTTTTTTTACAGATAATTATTTAAAATCCAACAAGTATTGAAGAATCAAAGATAACCAAGTCACAAGAGAAAAAACCATAATGGGTGCAAAAAAGAGAAACAAAAAATAATAGATATGTATCTACAGGGACTTTAGTATTAGAATGATCAGATATATATTTTTATTTATTTATTTTAATAATTTTTAAAATTATGTTATGTTAGTCTCCATACAGTATATCATTAGTTTTTGATGGAGTGTTCCATGATTCATTGTTTGCATTTAACACCCAGCGCTCCACACAATAGGTGCCCTCGTTAATACCCACCACCGGGCCATTCCCTCACCCCACCCCCTAAAACCCTCAGTTTGTTTCCCAGAATCCATAGTCTCTCATGGTTCATCTCCCCCTCTGATCTCCTCCTCCTCATTTTTCCCTCCCTTCTCCTAATGCCCTCTATGTTATTCCTTATGTTCCACAAATAAGTGGAACCATATGATAATTGTCTTTCTCTGTTTGACTTATTTCACTTAGCATAGTCCCCTCCAGTTCCAACCATGTTGATGCAAATGGTGGGTATTCATCCCTTCTCATGGCTGAGTAATATTCCATTGTATATATGAACCACATCTTTATCCATTCATCTGTTGAAGGGCATCTAGGCTCCTTCCACAGTTTGGCAATTGTGGCCATTGCTGCTACGAACATTGGGGTGCATATGGCCCTTCTTTTTGTAAAAAAAATCTTTTTAAAATCTTTTTTAAGGATTTATTTATTTGAGAAAGAGAGAGAATAAATATCTTCGGGGTAAATACCCAGTAGTGCAATTGCTGAGTCATAGGGTTTTTTAACTTTTTTGAGGAACCTCCACACTGTTTCCCAAAGTGGCCGAACCAAATTTCATTCCCACCGGTAGGTGTAGGAGGCTTCCCCTTTCTCCACAACCTCTCCAGCATTTGTTGTTTCTTGGCTTGTCAAATTTTGCCATTCTAACTGGTATAAGGTGGTATCTCAGTGTGGTTTTGATTTGAATTTCCCTGATGCCTAATGATGTTGAACATTTTTTCATGTGTCTGTTAGCCATTTGTATGTACTTTTTGGAGAAATGTCTGTTCATGTCTTCTGCCCATTTTTTGACTTTTTTGTTTTTTGGGTGTTGAGTTTGAGAAGTTCTTTATAGATCTTGGATACCAGCCCTTTATCTGTAGTATCATTTGCAAATAACTTCTCCTATTCCATGGGTTGCCTCTTTGTTTTATTGACTGTGTCTTTTGCTGTGCAGAAGTGTTTTTTTTTTTCTTTTTTTAAAGATTTATTTATTTGAGAGAGAGAGAGAGAGAGAGAGTGCACATACAAGCAGGGGGGCAGGGCAGAGTGAGAGGGAGAAGCAGGCTCCCTGAAGAGCCTGGAGCTCAACGTGGGATTTGATCCCAGGACCCTGGGATCATGACCTGAGCTGAAGGCAGACAATTAACCCAGGTGCCCCAGATGTACATTATAAAGCAACTATTTTTCCTCTGGGTTGGAGCTTGGATTCCCAGGGAAGCTACATTGATTCTGAGATGGACATTAAAGATCAGGTTTGCTGGGCATCAACACCTGACGGGCAAAGGAAAGAAAGCAGGACTAGGGGGAGGGAGAAGTCAGGCTGGTCTTATCTCCCAGCAGGAGGAGCTGTGAAGCTAGGATGGCTCCTCAGGGATGACCTGAGTTGGAGATAGGGAGTCAGGTCTTTAAAATCTCATGACAACCAGTCTTTAGCTATGGATCACTTCTGGAAGGAACCTCTTTCCAACTGAGGCAAGCTTCAAAGAGACTGTCAAGCAGTAAGATTCCCATAGGCTGAGTAAATTAATTCCTTATTCCTGAAAGACAGATGGACACTATAGCACAGCATCCATGGTGCTGTTTGAGGAAATAAGAACAAGTGTGATTAAAATTTAGATGAGCAGGAAATGATAAAAATCGACTCATTAGATTTTTTTAAAAAGAATTTCTGTGGCACTTGCATGGTGCAGTTGGTTAAGCGTCCAACTCTTGGTCTTGGCTCAGGTCATGATCTCAGGTTTGTGAGACTGAGTCCCGCGCTGGACTCCATGCTCGGTGCAGAGTCTGTTTAAAGTTTCTCTCTCCCTTTCCCTCTGCACTCCCTGCTCTTTCTCTCTCAAATAAATAAATCTTTAAAAAAAAAACAAAAAACAAAAAACTTCTGGGATGCCTGGGTGGCTCAGTGGGTTAAAGTCTCTGCCTTCAGCTCAGATCATGATTTCAGGGTCCTGAGATTGAGCCCCACATCAAGCTCCCTGCTCAGCAGGGAGCCTACTTCCCCCTCTCTCTGCTTCCCTCTCTGCCTACTTGTGATCCCTCTCTCTCTCTGTCAAATTAATAAATAAAATCTTTAAAAAAAAACCAACTTCTGAAAATGAAAAATCCGACTACCAATATTAAAAATCCAAAGGATGAATTTAATTGTGGATTAAACAAAGTTAAAGAAAGAATTAGTAAATTGGAAAACACACTAGAAGTAAACTTTCCATGTATGTCATGAAGAGACACATAAGTACAAAATGCAGAAAAGTGGTTAAGTGATATACAGGATAGAAGAAGAGAGTCTAACATACATTTAATCTGAATCCCAAGAGAGGAGAGAAGAAATAGAGCAGAACTAATATATGAAGAGATGATGGGTAAACATTTTCAGGACCAATGAATCTTGTGAATATATAAATTCAAAAATCCTTATAAATCTCAATTCAGACAAAGGAAACAGGCATATCATAGAACACCAGAGAAAAAGAGGAATGCTTAATAATGGTCATTAAAAAAGGCAGATTGTTTTCAAATGAATGAGTTTGACCAGTTGGTGACTTCTCAACACTCATAAAGGAGGCTAGACAGCGGAAATGTCACAGCTTCAATATGCTGACAAAAATTAATAGCTAATGAAAAATTCTATATTCAGTAAGAATATCTTTCAATAATGAGGACAAATTAGGACATTTTTAGGTAAGCAAAACAGAGTTGTCCTCAACAGATCCTCAGTAAAAGAAATTCCAGATGATGTATTTCAGGCAGAAAGAAAATTATTCCAGGTAGAAGGTATGAAATACAGAAAGAAATTGAGAGAGAAAGGCTGTAAATAAGTGGGTGAAGTCACATGAGGACTGAATGTACAAAACAATAGCAATGTAGACTTGCAGTTTAAATTTAAAAAATATGGAATTAACAAAATGATAGTGTTCTAAGATTTTTGTATTGGCCAATATATAGGTTAAGATTAAGATATTTACATTTGGTTCTGAAAGTTTAAGGACACATCTTGTATTCTTTAGGATCTATTGGTCATGACTCAGCACAGGAAAACAGAAGCAAAGTATTTCAAGAAGAAAATAATTTCTATGATAATATTCTTTGCTATGAAATCCATTTTGTGTGATATTAATATAAGCCCTCGAGCTTTTTGTAACCACTGGTAGCATAGTATGATTTTCTCCATCCTTTAACTTTATATAAAACTTACTATCCATTCATGATAACAAGAAAACACTTAGCAAAGTAGGGATGGAGAGAAACTTTTTCTTTTGATAAAATATATTTACCAAAATCTATAGCAACCATCATACTTAATGGTGAAGATCTGAAATCTTTCCTTTTGAGGGCAAGAACAATATAAGGAATTATACAACCTCCACTTCCATCAATTCAACATTGACTAGAGGTTTTGGTCAGCACAAAAAGAATCTTCCCTCTCCTTGCCCCCCAGAAATGACTGAGAAGGAAAACGAAAGTTCATCACTTAAAAATGATATATAACTATGCACATAGAAAATATCCCTACTCTCTTCCAAAATCCAAAGATGCATTTTAAAATCAAATGAGTTTTAACAAGTTTTCTGGCTGAAAAATAAATATAAAAAATTTTTAGAATATTTGCACCACCATATATGAAGACTTATTATAAAGATATGATACTTAAGTGCGTGCCATGTTGGTGTAGGGATAGTTAAAACAGAGCAATGACACAGAATAGCAAGCCAAGCAGCAGACTCTTGATACAGCAGAGAGGGAGCACCACAGAGTGTTGGATAAAAGACATACTTTTCAAAAATGGTGCCAAGACAATTGGATATCCCTATGAGAGAAAAAGAAATTAGATATCTGTCTCTCATCATACACTAAAATCAATTTCAGATAGATTAAAGACCTGGTTATGAAGTTTCAGTTCCAGAACACAATACTATAGATTGACTCTTCCCTGTTCCTCCTCTCCAAATATAACTAAATACCCAGAAATTATTAAACAGAAAATGATGAAAAGAACTCTGAAAGCTGGAAAGAAAAAGGCAGACTGGCTAGAGACCCCAGGACTTGAGGAATGACAATGTGGTGAGGTCCCTGGGTTTTCTTTTTATTTCTCATATACCCTTGAACTGGGCACCTGAGAAGCCTACCACTCCAGTACCACTGTCAGGTATACACAGGGAAAAAAAAGAAGAAGAAGAAGATGGTGATGAAGAAGAAGAAGGAAAGCCTTTTGTCTTTGGCAAAGGACCAGGAAAAAGGAAGCCCAACAGAGATCTAGGAAAGAACCTTGATCTTTGCTTCATATATGGGGACCTGGCAGTGGCAGCAGTGAAAACAGCCACCTCAACACCTTCTCCACAACTAGGACCCTGGGGGGTGGTTCCATCTGCTTGCAACAGCAGCAGGAAATTTTTCAGACTGACCAGGCCCTGCTCATAAGCCAGGCTCGGTGGGTGGTCTAATCCATGTGCATTGGTGAAGCCCTAGGTTGCCCCATTTCCAACTGCACAATGGGGGCACCAGTGGGTTATGCCTCCAATGCGGCAACAGTGAATCCCTGTGTCTCTCTGCCTTCAACCTACTGGCCAAAGAGACCCAGGCTAAAGGTTTTTCTCTTCTCCATCAAATGTCTCCCAGTAACAGCAGGCGGCTTAAGGAAGTACCTTCTACCACTCCAGACAGCGCTAGGCATTGGGCAAGTGTCCTAACAGCCCTAGAAGAAAAAAAACAAGCCAAAATAACATTGCAAGGACTCAGAAAACTCACCTTTCATTAGAACTAAAGCCACAAAAGCAGGGCAGAACCCATATGTGAAACTTTAAAAGGGTAACTGTCTGCTAAAATCAATTTGTATAAGATCAAGAGTCCCTTAACATGACATCCAAAATGTCTGGAATACAACAAAAAATGATTCTTCATACTAAGAAATGAGCAGAACACAACTTGAAAGAGAAAAGACAATCGGCAGATGCTAATCCCAAGATATTGGAATTATCTAACAAGAATTTTAAAGCAATTCCCATAAACCTGCTCCAATAATCAATTATAAATTATCTTGAAGTAATAAAAAAATAGAAAATCTCAGCAAAGAAATAGAAGTTATAAAAGAACCAAATAGAAATTATAAAACTCAAAAATACAATAACTTAGAAAAAACCTTGCTGGGTGGAATCAAATACAGAGTAGAGGTGACAAAGCACAAAATCCATGAGCTTGAAGACAAATCAATAGAATTTGTTCAATCTGAACAATCAAGAGAAAACAGGCTGGGAAAAAAAAAAAGAATAGTCTCAGGGATTTATATAACAAATGACTAACATTCATATTATTGGAGTTCCAGAAGAAATAGTGACTGACAACTTTCCAAATTTGTAAAAGACAAAAAACTACAGATCTATGAAGTTGAGTGAACCCCAAATAGGATAAACCAAAAGAAATGCATAAAAGACACATCATAATTAAACTTCTGAAAACTAATGAAGAAGAAAAAAATCTTAAAACATCCAGAGAGAAATGACATATTACCTATAAAAGACCACCAATTTGAATGGCAGAGGATTTGTCCTTTTTCAGTTTTAAAACAAGTGTCAACCTTGAATCTGGTGACAGCAAGTTGTTTTTTTTGTTTGTTTTGTGTGTGTATGTGTGTGTGCACGCAGTTTTTTTTTTTTTTTTGTAGGCATGAACAAGCTTATTTTAAAATATTTATGGAAAGAGAAAGGCTCTAGAGTAACCAAATTTTCAAAAAGAAGAATAAAATGGGAGAGACCCTCTCCCTAATGTTAAGTCTTACTGTATGGCTGGGGTATTCAAGAAATGGGGTATTAATGTAAGGATAGACACATAGATCAGTATCACAGAATAGAGAACCCAGAAATAGATCTACACAAATATATTTAACCAATTTTTAACAAAGTAAAAGCAACTAATGAAAAAGGAATAGCCTTTTCATTAGATGGTGCTGGGGCTATCCTCCACATAATATGGAGCTTGACTTAAGGCACACATTTTCTATATAAATATCAACTCAAAATGGATCATGGACCAAATTCTAGGGAAAAAAGCAAAGTAGAAAAACTTTGGGTTCTAAAACTTGACAAAGAGTTCTTAGATTTGATATCAAAAGCAAAATCCACAGAAGGAAAGGATAATCAATTGACCTGATTAAAATGAGCAACTTTTGTTCTGCAAAAAACTCTATTAAGTGGATAAAAAGATAAATCAGACTGGAAGAAAATATTTGCAAACCACGTGGCTAACAAAGAACTTGTATCCAGAATACAGAAATAACTATCAAAACTCGACATTAAAAAAAAAAAATCCAATTAGGAAATGGGCAAAGTATATGAATGAACATTTAATCAAAGATCACACACAGATGACAAATAAGAACATGATGTCAGACATAATTAACCATTAAAGAAATGCAAATTAAAACCATGAGGTAGCACTACACACCTATCAAAGTAGCTAAAGCAAAGAATAGTGATAACACCCAATACTGGTATGGATGTAGAGAAACTGGGTCACACATATATTGTTAATGTCTATTTTCTAGTTATAATATTGAGCTCTTGCCATGCAAGATGCTAATAATGGAAGAGGCTGGGTGAAAGACTTGCCCATCCATTTTTTAGCCCCTTCCTGTGACTACAATTACTTCAAAATAAAAAGGTTTAAAAATTATATTTCCCTTAGATGATAAAATAGAATACCCTCATGGCACCAAGGTAAGGAAGAAGTTCTTTAACAAGATACAAAAGGTATCTTTTGTATCTTAACATATGCTAATGTCTAGATATAAAGGACATTTCCTCAGTGTTCAATCTAACTCCGATTCCTTGTGGGATGTGATATTATTATTTATCAGGAAATCTCATTTTGAAATTATTTTCTAGCTTTGCCTTCTACTTCACTTAAACTCATCCAGATTTTCCTTTTGTGTTTTGTACTTCTTTAGTCATTTGATAAACAAATACTGAGCACTTACTATGGGCCAGGAACTCCTTTAGGTGTGAAATATAGTGGTGAACAAAACAGATTTTTCAAATTGATAAGCTTCCTATCCCGACAGGGCTTACAGTTTTGTGTTAGTTGGTGGATGAGAAGACCAAAAAGTGTGTAAGTAGTTAAGTAAAAAATGGCATATCAGTGGTGAGAGTTAGAGAAAAAAAAAATCATGGTTGGGAAATAAGATGCTGGGAGAGAAAAATGGGCAGTTTTAAGTAGGATATTCAGGGAGGTCCTCATGGAGGAATCTTTGGACAAAAAACTGAAAGAGAAGACTGTGCCATGAGGCTTTCTGGAGGGAAGAGTGCTCAGAACAAAGCGAGAGGAAGTCTCCAATGGCTGGCCTGCTCGGAGACAGGCAAGGAGCCACCATGCACACGTCTGGTCCTGCCCTTTATGCTGAATTGCACTCTAGAAGTAGGGCCAGCAATCTGTGTTTTCACCACCCCTCAGGGGATTCCGATGTCCACTAGTTTAAGAAACACTGCTCTAAATGATGTGCAAACCGTCTGAGAGTCTTGAGCAAAAGAATGACATGATCTGATTTACCTCTTGGCTTCTGTGTTGGAAATACTTTGCAGGAAGAGCAAGGGTGAACCCGGGCTCTCCAGTCAGAAAGCTGTTGAGATGACCCGAGGGAGAGATGACAGTCTAGGGCCATCGTGGTGGAGGCGGGAGGGGGTTGCAATCACAGACTCCCAAAGGTTCCGCTCCAGAGGAATTGTTTTCTTTGGAGCTGGATCACATGGTTTCACACGCAACTCCCACAGAGAACTTATTCAGATGCATGAGTTCGCACTTTCTAGAGCTCCGGGATATTTTGTAAGGAAACACCACCACACTCTTCACTTCGTGGAACCACTCTGCATGTTTCAGTATCTGCGCTATATAAACTTACCCTGATTTAGTCCTAAAGCAGTTTAACATTTCCATTTCTGGGCTCCCTGATCCCTCATAGGACCCATCCATCCCCTCCTATCTAGGAAGAAAGTCACTCTGACTCCAAAGCCCATTAAAAAAAAAAAAAAGAAATTGTCTTCTATTATCGCAAGAACTTCTTGTAGGGTGTTCTGATACCATGTTGTCTGCGGCTAGGATGGCAAGTCTGTCATTTTTTAGTGGTGAGGTGCGCTTTCCCAAGAATGCCTGGATTCTGTGTTCACAGGATCGCCGCTGCCCGTGCACGGACAAGCCCGTGGTTGGTCCGGTTATAAATGTTGACCGTGACAGGTAACGAGGATGGAATGAACGTTTATAAGAATTACATGCATCTCTGAGTCTTTATTTATTTGATCTTTTTGAAATTAATCTGAGAGTGTCTACAACATGTAATGCTAAACACATGTCACTTACTTTGAACTTAATACAGTGCATGGAAATGTTTATAAGAATTAGAGGCACTCGAGAGTCTGTCATGGGGATAGACTCTTGACACAATCTGCTTATGCCTTCTGAAACTTGCTTTCGGTCACGGACAACTGTATGTTGCTCTTTTAAGAGTTGGAGCGCTGAAATCATTACTGTGGTGTCTAAGAAGAATGAGATTGTTAGTTGTGTTTACAACAAAATATGTGAATAAATAAATGGAGTACGTTAATATTTTATTGGAGCTGTTAGGATTTGCCAGAGCACCATTCATTCCACTGGGTACAACTAGTGGATTCTCAATCTCCCGTCAAGTCCTATTGATTATTGATGACTGCTTAGAACTCCGTGAGAATTCAGAGACTGAGTCTGGTTACAGCACAGGAGGGTCGTGTTTAGTGGGAATTGTCTGCTGTTGGTGCCATGGAGTGGGGTGGCTCTGGATCCCCATGATGTCCCACATTTCCGTGGAAGCAACAAGATAAAGTCAGAATTTCCAAAACTAGATGTCTCTCTTGGCTGGCCTCTCTGAACGTACTCAACATTCTCTGTCTATTCAATCTCTATCCATCTTTTAAGATGTGGTACGATCCTCTATAGACTACGGAGTCTTTCCTGGTTACCCTGATCCCTCTCCCCTGACATCCCCATTCTGGATTTCCTGGAAACTTTGGGTTAACCGTGGGAGACAGAAACCACAATATCTTTCTTAGAGTAAAAAAGTAGATGAAATATTGAAAATTGAGTATTGTTAAAAAGACTGGGTTTCTAGAAAGTCTTGTAAAATATGACAGAATTTATCCACCTGGGAAACTGCTTCCAATGACCAATCTTTTTTTTTTTTTTAGATTTTATTTATTTATTTGACAGAGAGAAAGAGAGATCACAAGTAGGCAGACAGGCAGGCCCAGGGGAGGGGGAAGCAGGCTCCCTGCCGAGCAGAGAGCCCGATATGCGGCTCAATCCCAGGACTCTGAGATCATGACCTGAGCTGAAGGCAGAGGCTTTAACCCACTGAGCCACCCAGGTGCCCCTCCAGTGCCCAATCTTAAAGGTAAGGAATTGAAATAAAACTCTAGAACGTTTGGTTTAGGGACACGCCCTTGTAGGTCAAGCCCAGGAATTCAGGGTGTTTTACTTCCCGTTACAACTGTTGTCTCAAGAGCCACAGTGATGCTGCTAGAGCACACTGGAAAAAAAACGGGAGACATCCTGTGCCCGACATCTCGGCATCCAAGAAGCGAGTGCTGGGATTCTGAACTATTCTGCACAAGTGTCATATCCCACCGCCCTGCTTGCCAGCAGAAGACAGGGGATGCCTGCAAAGGGGTCCTGCCTCTGCCTTCTAGATCTTGCATGAGTAGACATATTGCCTGAACCTGAATCTTAAAATCCATCTGAAAGAGCCTGGGAAATGTAGTTCTTCGTATTCTGTCATCTACAATACAGGAAGGCACACCAGAGAGAGTTGGGGATGGATGGGGACACCTATCTGCCATCTATGTCACGTTCATCACAAATTACTATATTTAAAAGCTGCAAAGGCAGTCCTGCCATTTCTTTGTTTAAAACCACTCATTGCCTCTTAAAAGCCTCCAGCATGAAGCCCGGACTCCTTAGCACGGCACAGAAGGCTCTCTGCTGCTCTCTATTGTGGAGGGCAGCCCGTAATGTGGTATGCGGGGGAATTCAGAGTCACGGGTGATTTCCAAGGTATTCATTGGATATTGCGTTTAAAAGAAGATAGTGATAGAAATGAAACTGTTTTCATTTTCCCCTAACTCTCCCGATTTAAACAACCTAGCAACTAAGATACCACCGCCGAAGAGCCATGGAAAAGAGCTATAATAAAAGTTGAAATCATGGAGTCCTGATGAACCTGAGAGTGAGGGAGGAGGTCAGAAGAATAACATCTCAAAAAGCATGGTGTAAGAAAGCCAGGGTTTTGATTACTTTGCAAAACAACAGAGCCAGGGAACTCTAGTGGCCTGAAGCTAGAAAAACCATCCTAGTCATCCCTCCATCAAAAGCCCTATTTTACATTTGTAGGGTGTTCTGATACCTTGGGTCACATCCTGGGCACAGACGCGCAAAATAAACTGAGATGAAGCCCAGATGCTCCCGGACACAGTTCAAAGCTGGGTGGCTCGGTGGGTTAAAGCCTCTGCCTTCGGCTCAGGTCGTGATCTCAGGGTCCTGGGATCGAGCCCCGCATCGGGCTCTCTGCTCAGCGGGGAGCCTGCTTCCCCCCTCTCTCTCAGCCTGCCTCTCTGCCTGCTTGTGATCTCTCGGTCAAATAAATAAATAAAATCTTAAAAAAAAAAAAAAAGCTATGGCAGCTTGAGGCTGACCTGCTAGTGAGCTTGGGGGGCGAGGGGGGCACCCCCCGTGCTCAGGGCACAGGCTGCCTCTATGATGCTGCCCGCGAAACGCTATTTTTGCTTTTTGCTTTCATCGTGAAAGCACAGCTCCCCTTTGGATTATTTCTTTCAGTTGGCGAAAACAGGTACTGATGTAGGTCTTTCATAAAAGCAGAGTGGCCTAACGCAAACTTTTAAGAAGTGGGGATCCCTGCAACTACTGTTTTCTATAGCTGGTTATGACACCGAAGTTCGTATTTAGGACTTCCTCTGTCTGTTACCCATTTCATATATCCCTTGACTTTTGTTAGCACCTCCACTAGTTGCGATTCTGTTCAGGGCGTGGGTGTGCTTTGGTTCCATGCCTTCCTTTCGGAAGGGACTGAGTTGTTGACCCTGCCTGTAGACCTGCAGAGGGACCTTCAGGAACGGTCACCATTGCTGATGAAGCCACACCAGAGGCATCTCAGGAGAGCCCCTGCGTTGAATCCTTTCTCTTCCCTGCTCCCCCGTGGCAGTGGCAACCTTATTTTATCTCCATACCGAGGATTAACCGTCCCATCTAACACTGCAAAATTACTTTTTTTGTATCTTCTCCCAAGAGCGCAGGAACCCCAGAACATCCGGGAGGCAATCATGGCTTCCAATTTGGTGGAATAATGTTTGTGTTTCTCCATGCAGAGGTGTGGTGGGCAAGGGCAGGAGCCCTGAACTTAAACCACGCGTGCTCAGATTTCAACCCCACGGGTACGTCTCTGCACTCCGTCTCCTCGTGCCCAAAATGTGGACAGAATAGTTTACTCACAGAGCCGTCACGAGGACTGATAGCTATAATAACTATGAGGTATTCCATGTAAATCATACGACAGAATGCCTGACACGTGAGTGTTTGTTATTAGCTGCTACCGCCGAGTGCTAAGAGGAACCCTGTTACAAGGACTGGAAGCAAACAAAAAACAATCAAGAAGCTCATTAGATATAACTGTGAGCCTCACACAACCCCTCCCCACTCCAAGCTCAGGTTTGTCACTTCCCCTCCCGACCGAGGATTACATCAGTGGGGGACACGGCATCAGGAATTGGTTGCTTATTGAAAGCACAATGTTAGTGCAATCTCCCAAGATTATTCCACAACTGGGACAAATTTTTACAAAAGTCCCTATCCTTGTTTTATCGGGGCATCTATTTCTGGCTGATGGTGGCATGATAAGATAATGAATCCCATAGGTATCGGCCCTTTGTCTTCATTCTTCTCTGTAAATTATTTGATAAGAAATAATGTGGGGACTGTCATGATGACATCTAAGGCATTATTTAGGTCACAGATGATATGGGGCAAAATCAGGTTGAGAAAAAAAGAAAATCCTAGTCCAGAGTAACTTCCTCTTCCAATGAGGGGATGGTGGTGACAAATCATTGTCCTTTCATAATGGATGGGTGTGTCATCAACCCACCAACATGAGGCTGTATGGTCACCCTGAAATATGATACTCTATCACATGACAGGGTTGTTGGCGGTTGCTTCTACAAATTGATGAGGGAAAGTCCTTATTCTTAGTCTCTGTTCTAGTCAGCTTCTGCTTACATGGCTACATAGCTCCACTGTTTCATGTGTGAAATACTTCTATTATATCATTTACTTCTTCAGAACATAGACGATTCTCTGAAGAATGGAATCCCAACACAGACTTGCTTTGCTCATGAGAATTCGAGCAATGTTTTTTCAATTGCTGCCATTAAAAAATTACCACAAATTCAATATCCTAAAACAACAGAAATTTATAATCTCACAGTTCTGTAGGTCAGAAGTCTGACATGGATCTCATGTCACTAAAATGTCAGCCGGGTTGCATTTCTTTCTAGAAGCTCTGGGGAGAATCTGCTCATTCAAGTTGTTGACAGAATTCAATTCCTTGAGGTAAGAATGAGTTGCTTATTTCCTTGCTGGTTGTCAGCTGAGGGCTGTTCTCGGCATTTAGAGGACCTAACATTCTTTAGCTCGTGCCCCAATTAATCCATCTTCAAAGCCAGCAATTGTGGGTTGAGTCCCTTCCACACTTTTAATCTCTTCCACATCTTCTGTTGTATCCCTCAGACTCTTCACCCAGAAAGTATTCCCCACATTTAAGGACTCATTTGATTAAATTGGGTCTACCAGGATAATATGGGATAATCTTCCCATCTCAAGATCCAAAACCTGGACCATGCCTGCAAAGTACTTTTTGCTAAGTCATGTAACGAACTTGCAGGCTGCAGTGATGAAGGCTTGGGCATCTCCGGAGGGCTGTTGTTTTGTCTACCACAAGTAGGCCCCATGATGGCAAATGCTGGAGAAGAAAGCTGATTGACTGATGTTTATCTAATGCTCTGCAGCAGGAAGTTTCGATGACTCGTTACTTGGGACACAATATTATACCAACCCTCCAATTTTGCTCCTTCCAACTCCCTAACTGTTTGGCTAAACTATTAGCAAGGACCTAGATCCTTAATTCAGTTCATCTCTCTTTCTAGGCAAAGTGGAAAATGTAGATGTACTGGTCAGAGGCAAGTTAAGACATTTCTGAGAAAGTCATAAAGGTGTATACTTGTCCTATCAAGTGAAAGAAAATTGCTTCTAGTGTCCTCCATTTGTTGGAAATTGCAGAGAAAAAAAAAGCCTTTGTCAGATTAATAACTTCATACTCAATACTGAAGCTGTACTGATTTGTTCTAATAAGGAGACCGTGAAAGGAAAGCCACCTGCAGTTAGAGTTACGCATTTTTTTTTTTTTTTAGAATTATACATTTTTAAGCTCAAACATCCACTGTCAGAGTTCATCTACCCTGGGCAGGATAAAACCAAAGAACCAAATGAGTCTGTGGATTGGAATCATCGATCTCGCATTTTTTCAAATACTTGATGGTGACACTGATTTCCATGATTTTCCGAAGGGTGTGGTTTCTATTTTGATGTATTACTTTGGTAGGAAGCAGAGAGTGTAGAAGACTTTCCTCTTGTCCCTTCCTGCCATGATATCTCTTCCTCTGTTGGCAAAGGGGACAGAAAGAGGATTACTGGTGGGTATATTCATTCCTTTAATTGCCATGGATTTTCATTCCCGTTGGTCTACTACATGAAGTGACTAAGGTCAAAACTCCGTTTGTCACTTGTCTTACACAAGCCTCCATTCTGACCATTAGATCACTCTGGTGTTGTGAGTATCCGGGCAAGAGTCTAACTTTATACCTGATATCTAATACACGTAAAGGATTTAGATATTTACCTTTCTCAGAGGGTAAATATCTACAAGTACCCTTGAAGGAGGGTAGGAGGAAGATTTTGAGTTTGCACTTAATATTTTCATAGGATCTTTCCTCAAGTATATCCAGTCTTCCTTTCATTCAAGAGTTTCTGTGACTTTGAACTTGAGTTTAGGAGTGAAGGGGTAAAGGATTGTGACCACCATAACATAAAGTAAGGCCTCTGCTTACTTAGTTATAGTCATCTAATAAGACTTTTGTAGGTCTGGCAGAGAAAGTAATGCCCACAAATATTCTACCTGGTCCATCCATTTCCTTGCCCCTTGTAGCTAAGTGGTGCCACGGGACCAGATTTGTTCAATGGGCTATGAGCATAAGTTAACGTGTTTAACTTCTGGCCGAAGCCTAAGAGAGCAGGTATTAGCTCCCCATGTAGTCTCTTTCCTTACCATGGAAACTGTGAAATCAGATTACAAGAATGAAGCCGGCTCTGTCTCTGAGTCACTGCATGATCAATAGCCCTAGAAAGTCACTCAGGCCTGTCCTAGACTTTGTGTAAATGAGAAATAAACTTTTAAGGGCTGAGCCACTAACACTTGGAGGTCATTTTATTAGCACAGCATATCCTAATTCATTAGGGACCCAATCCTTACAGTCAAAGGACCCCATGAGCAATCAACCACCATCAATGATCTTGTGGATTAGACCATTCTATTTACCATGATGATACCTCTTCCTGTTATAGCAATCAAGCTCATTCTGCCTCTGTCAATTAAGTTCTCTGCTTCGTTTTTTCCCTAACCTGGAATCTTTCCATCACGTTAAAACCAAGGAGCCTATTTTAACTGCTATTTTAACTATTTTAACTTTCTTACCATCTCTGGAATATACAGAAGAGCCACCAAAATGCCAAATTGTTTCTCAAAGATGCCATCATTTTCTTCATTAAGAAGGAAATTACTATCTCAAGGCTTCATTGACAAGATATTTTTCTGGGTCCTCTCTAGCAACTTAGGGAGTGGGTGGTGCATTGTGATGAAACTACTTCAGACTTCCTATCCTCCCAGATTAAAATTCCTTTATCTACCTTAAGCCAAAATGTTTCCGGTACCTTAATTTTATTTAGTGAGAGTCAACACGGAACACAGGTACATATTAACCAGTTACACAAACTATTAGAGCCCTTACCACCGAACACACAAAAATGGGGATGTTTGGTAAGTTCATCCATATCGAAAATTCAGTCCAATATAAAGTTATGTTTTGTCCAATTTGAGGAGGCCCCTCTAAATTCATTCCCACACACAATCGAAAGACTTTTGCAGATAAAAGTTAAGAGAATCCTGCGATTCTTTTGGGATAAAGTTCTCTCTTCCTTGATTTGATTTACTGTTTTCTCCTTAGAGTGGGCTCAGATCTAATTTAATTATGTGTTTAGAGAAAAGAAGGGGTTAAGGATAGAGGTAGAGAGGGTAGATCAAAAGGGAAATTGGCTTGTTATTGTAAGGCAACCCTCTTGGACATGGACACAGGAAGGTTGTTTCCAAGGGTATGGGGTGCTCAGTGACTGGCAGGAGTCCTGGATACCAAGATGCCTCCAAATCCTGCCACATGCATCTAATCCAGTGTTTCAAAGTCCTCTTCTTTCCTGAGCAGGAGATCAACTGAAGAGATAAGTTGGCTAATTCAACAGATGTCATAATTTGGTAATCTGAAGGGAAAAAAGATCTTCCTGACAAAGCTGGGTTTCATTTATATTAATCCTAAAGATGTGACCAAAAAGACATTCTTTCGTACCCTCTCCTAGAAAGCCTGAGAATTCAGAAGTTTAGGTGGATCGTTTTCTTTAAAAACAAACAAACAAAACAAAAAACACATCAAATACCAAGATAAGCAACTTCTTTCCCCCTGTAGTCCTTGAATTTGCTGGGCCTTGCCCTCCTCGAGCACTTTATTTCAGATGACTAAAGGTAATATTTCAATTAACTATTTTGCTACTGTGTACCAAAAATGAGACTTTTATCCTAGAGTAGTAATAGAACTCCCATTGCCTTCTGCCTCATCTAGCTTCGGTATCCAGTCCCAGCTGGAGAGATGGACTGATGACAATGTGCTTACTATGTGCCAGGCACTGTTTGGAGAGGTTTTCGTGTCCCGACGCTTTAAGCATGAAAAGAACCCAAAGAGAAAGGCACCGTCAATCAACCACACTTAAGATCAAGAAACTGCGACACCTGAAGGCTCGGTCACACAGCTGGTGAGCGGCAAAGCTGAGTTCCAAACCCAGGCAGTCTAGCTCCCGAAGTCTATGTTTTTAACTGCTGTGTTTTGCTGCCTCTCGATTTGAAAGTGGGATTCTTATCGGTTGGGATGCTTTCGTTTGCAAGAAGTAGAAACTAATTTTCGCTAGCTTAACAAAATGATGTTTTATTAGAAAGTTGTCAGAATTGACAGAAGTAGGAATTCAGGTCCCTACAGTGGGCCAAGGAAGCACAATAACCATTCTGTAGGGAAAGTGTGGCGGGGACAAGTTGTCGTTGTCACTATTGCTACATCACTGCTAACTTCATGAAAGCATTCAAACCTCTCCGTCATCGTGTTGCCACTCACTCAGTGTCAAACTCTGGGATGCAAGCGTCTGATTTGCTGAGCCTATACATTTGCCGGTTCTGTGGCTGCCAAGGAATGGACAGAAGGAGGGCTGGATCTTTGTGGCTTCCCTGGTGGAAGAGAGGTGAAACCCAGCTTTACAAAGACGCTAATTAAGGGAAACTCACAAAATAGCAAGGAGGTTGCTCAGCAGACATCAAAATGCTAACTGTTTGCCATAACTTGTAAAGACCTAAAAGAATGGGAGCCGCACAATCTCATTTGTGCCTGACCATGCAAGAAAGCAAGGCACAGATACGGCTCAGTCTCTCCACCCTCCAAATCCTTCCCAACTTCATTATACAGCTGAAGAGACTTCGGTAAAGAGAGGAACACGAACTATCCCCATCCCCACCCTGAGACACAGCAGGCTAGATGCAAATCCTAGGCTCTGTCCATTTAATGAGGCTACTTTTTCCAATGACTTGGCAAACCCAGGACACACCCTGGACTATTCTGAGCTTGGAGCTTCTTCTCACATCCCTCTGTGGTATTGGTTACCCGCAGCCCCAGTTGTCCCAGCCCAAGTCCCAAACCACCAAACTCACCCCATCTGGCTTTCGGATAAAATCCGATGCTCTGGAGTCAGCAACCAGTTTTGAAGACGTTCTGAGCTGGCCAAGATGTCAGAATCAGCCAATTGCCCAGATTCCTTGTATTCTTTTCCCTCCGTTTCCAATCCACCTGGTAGCACCATCAACTTGAGTGAGGCTATAGGCAGATAAAATAAAAATAAAAAGAACTGAGAAGGTTCTGCTCTTGTTTCTTTTGACCATTGTCTTGTAAAACTCTTGCCCAATTCCTACGGCTACTCACAGCTCTGGCTGTTATTCCCAGAAGTGAAATCAATGCCTGTGCTTATAGAAGAAGCTTTGCCTATAAAGGAGCTGATAAAAGAACTCTGCCCATCAGTCTGTCTTTCTAGGGCCCAACTATGGATGTGAGAATGGGGTTTCTGAAACCTACACCAGCTTATTAAACCAACGGACAGAGTTCTTCATTCACAGATATTGATTGACACTCACTAGATATGTGATAAGGTCTATGAATGAAATTTCAAGGCAAACAAGGAGAACTGACCATCGATGAAACAGAGATGATGAAAAAGAGTGGAATAGAACTTTCTATACATCAGAGAAATCACTGCAACCATAAAACAATGCTATCAAAAAACCAAAAAGCAGGGGCAGGGGGATGCCTGGGTGGCACAGTCAGTTAAGCGGCTGACTAGTGATTTCCACTCAGGTCATAATCGCAAGGTCGGGAGGTCAAGTCCGTGTCGTGCTCTCTGCTCAGTGGGGAGTCCCCTCGAGGATTCTGTCTCTTTCTGTCCCTCTGCCCCTATTACCCTAGTCTCTCTCTCTCTGTCTCTAAAGTAAACAAATCTTTTAAAAAATAAACAAAAAGAAGAAACTGGGAAATCTGTATTATCATTCTTAACTTAGAAAAATCAACAAACCAGTTAATAATAAAACATATGCAGTTCCTCTGGACCAGGGAGACCATTAATCTGCTATTTATCAGTAGATACATTTCGCCTGTTTCTTTTATGCCACTTTGTGTCTGCCCTTTTCTGCTCAGCATAATATCTTTGAGATCATCTATATTGTCGTGCATATGAGAAGCGTGTTCCTTTTTATTGCCGAGAAGTATCCCATTGTATAAATATACCACAATAATTTACCTATTGCTAGGCACTTAGGATACTTTCGTTTTTTGCAATGATGAATAAAGCAGCTATAAACATTCACGGACAAACTTTCTCGTGGAGTTAGGTTTTCATTTCTCTATCAATGCTTAGCAGGGCATTACACTTACTGAGCTTCCTATGTGTCAGGAATCAGATCACTTACTCTCACATAAACCATCTCTTCTAACTCCCTCCAGCTGCTCGGCGCAGGCACTGACACCAGGACCCCTCTTGGTGACATTCGGCTGGTCCTCTTCCTACCACACTCGCTGTCTCTTCCTCCTCTCCAGCAGCATGCAAGCCCAGACCCCCCGGGCCGCCCTAACTCAGCTCCAGCAAAAAGAGCCACTTAGACATTGGCCCATTCCAGGCCGGGGGCGGGAACAGGAGGAGTGCAGGGGGCTGCCTGGGAGGACAGAGGTGTGCAGGCGGCATGCCCGGCACAATTAGAGGAGGATTAAGATGGAAACAGTGTGGGGGCCAGGCGCAATGTGTTTTTGCCGTCTTGTCTGGATTAGTAGTAACATATCTGCTGGCGTGATGGACACATCTGCTTTCGTCTGTTCTGAGCCCTGTCAAGCTCACAGGCCTGGATTAAAGCAAAATGACGCTGAGTGAACATTGCTAATTTAGCTCCTTTTTTTCCCCCTCTCTTTTTCTTCCCCATCCTCAAATTTTAATGTGGATGCAGCAAGAAGCCATTCCCTTCCGACATGATGATTTGGGAAAGGAGCCTCTAATTCCCGTATCCTGAAGAGGAAGGGAGGTGAGAGGGGACGAGGAAGCCCGAGCCAGAGACGAAGCCTGGGAGGTCAGGGGTATGTTGGGAAGGGAAGAAGAGGAGCAAGGAGAGAGGAAGGTGGGGGGAGAGAGTAGGGAAATGTGAATTTCCAGGGTACCACCCGGGATGCCTAGATAGGGAACAGTTCCCCATTAAGCAACCAAAAACCATCTGCTCCGACAGCAGTGCAAAACACTCCCTTCGTCTTCTTCCACCTCCCAGAGAACCCGGCTTTTCCTCCCCGGGGTCCCCCCGTCCTGGGGGCTGGCTGCCGGCTTCCCGGGCCTCCTGACTGCCAGACCCCTCCCCGGGCAAAAGCGCTCCAAGGCAGGGGGAGCCCCTCTCGCGGAGTGTCACTTTGCGTGCACCTGTCACTTTTGCACCTGTCACTTTGCGTGCACCTGTCTCTCGTCAGACAGCAAGGGCTCAGCAAGTTCGTTTCCTGTGTTTCCCACTCAGAACGTTCCTTGAGCGCCGCGTCTGGCTAACTCAGGCACTGCTTGCCGGCTGCTCCTGCTTCTCGATTGTGAGTCAAAGGGCTCCCTTCGCAACCCCTGGAATCCCATCTTAGAGATTGTCTTCCCTTGGTTTCAGCCCAGAGTCTATTTATCAAAGTCATGTCTTCAGGCACTTTTTGTTGGTTGAGATAAGATCTCGAGATTTCCCCTCTCTCCAGGGTAGTTGGGTTTTGCTCGACAATACACTCCTTTCTGCTGTCCTTGGGCACCTAACAGTTTGTGCGAGTTCATTCTTTCCATTTCTCTCCAGTTTCTTATGTTTTTTCTCAACTTCCTTTTCCTCTTAACATATTCGGGACAGCACCAACTGTGTTAACTAAGAAGAAACATGACAGAAAACACAGTTCCTTCCTTTTTTCTGAAACATTATATAGCCAGAGGTAGAAATAATAATTAAGATCTAGGAATAAATGTTGGAATGCCAGATGAAGGGGATTAAGGTATGAACAACCTTTAAAAGAGAAAGAAATAAAATCAAGCTGAAGATCAAACAGGGTGTCTTGGGACAAAGGGGGGAGGTGGCAGGGATTAGGCCAAGGTCAAGAGCGCTGCGGGGAAGCCCAAGAGCCCAGCCCAGACCACAGGTTGGTGGGGCAGGAGGGCAGGGTTCAGAGTCCTAAAGATAGGGGCAGAGGGATTAAATCTCTTTTACCCTCTCCAGAGCATCAGATGTCTCAGATGGCTGTTTGTCTTCTCCCCATGCCTATCTAGCAGAGTGGGGGGCCACGGAGTGGGACAGTCCCTCTGACTACTGCTCCACGCCACCTCCGGAAAAGTAAAAGGCACTTGCAAAGGGCTAAATCAAATTCACCTTCAGAACCAGCAAAATCTTGCTAATATGATTTCAAGCTCCCGCTCCCCCTGCCCCCCGAGCTCTCCACCTTCTTGCTGATGTCTCAAATTCTTTTAACAAGGGAAAAAGTCTTTCACGCCACAATTAAGGATAAAAGACATAAAATGCAAACGCCTGGCTGAGCTCCAGTTGGAGAATAATCAATCAATCCTTGGAATATAAATTACTAATATCAGATTCTTTCCTGGTATGATACAGGGAGGAGGGTTAAAAGAGCAGATTATATTGACATCTGAAATGGGGGTTGCCAAGGAGATGGGAGGCAAGAAGGGAACAATCCCTTCCAGGTATACACCTTAAGGTTTGAAGTGTGTGTGTGTGTGTGTGTGTGTGTGTGTGTGGCGCGTGTACACTTTGTATCACTTACTCTTCACAACTCTAGGAGGCAGGCATTTATATTCCTACCCTGATGCAGAAGAAGAAACTGAGGCTCAGTTTGTAGAATAGCTCATCCAAGGGCCACTGGCTGCTAAGTTGTGTATCTTTTAATTGGTGCCGATCTTCCTCGACTCGCAATGGGTTACATCCTGATGAACCCATTGCCGGTTGAAAATATCATAAATTGAAAACACATTTAATACACTAACCTTCTGAACTTTATGGCTCATCCTAGCCCACCTTGAACGTGCACAGAACTCTTACTTCAGCCTACTGTTGGGCGAAATCATTGAACAGGAAGCTTGTTTTATAACGAAGTGTCGGATAGCTCATGCCTTTGGTTGACAGCTGGACCAAAAAGACAAACAGCATGGTGCATGGGCGCAGAATGGTCATCAGTGGGTCAGTCGTGGGCCCTTGTGGCCGTGTGGCTCGCAGACGCTACCCAGTATCCCAGCACAGGGCACAGGACAGTGCCACGTACTGCTAGCCCAGGAAAAGGTCACAATTTGAAATTCGAGGGGTGGTCTCCACTGAATTCATATTGATTTCGCACCATTGCAAAGTTGGAAAATTTTAAGTCGAAGCCTCGTCAGTGGGAGCCCGTCTACACTTGAACCTGAAGTTCTGATGGCAAGCCTGGCAATTTTTAAAATATACCAGATGCTACGGAAAGAATCTGGCAACAAAAGAAATACCCTACAAACTTTTACGATTTTGCCTCGGCTGAGACTTGTTGACTTTCAGACGCGTGCATTGGTGGATGGAGTAATTTTAGTGTGGGGCTGCCAAGGCAAGCAGCCTGCTTTGCATGATTTATGAAGACTTAAAAAAAAATGAGGTTGGGTGTTGACTTTGTGAAACAGGAGCTTCATTTTCTCGGAATTTGCTATTTGAAGAACCCCCCCCATTTTTGTGAATTTATCCTTTTCTCACAAAACCCCATTAACTTTTCCTTCCCAATCTCCTTAGTCCGGGGTCTAAGCTATTTCTAGTTTGGCATGTATATTTATGCTATTTTTCTTTAATTTTTTTAAAGAATTGAAGTCTAGCACTTATACAGAAATATATATAAAACATGTAACTATAGCTCCATAAATTATCACAAAACAAAACCCTGCGAAGCCATCACCCAGACCGAGAGGTAAAACACCTTTCACACTCCGAAAACCCCCTTCCTGCCCCCTCCTCCCATTGTTATTACCCTTTCTCTCCTCCCGAAAGATTACGCCTATCCTGGATTCTAAGATTATTGATTAGTAATGCTCATTTTTGGACTTCATGTAAAAGGAATCATCCCATCTATTACTTTGTGTTTGACTTATTTTGATGGGTCTTATATATGTGAGAGTCCTTCCTGTTTGTGCATGCTCCTGTCCTCTGTTTTCCATGCTGTATAGTGGACCATTGTTCAAATCCACTAATTCATTTATCTAGTCTACTGTTGGTAGCATTTGGATTGCTTCCTGTTTGGGAATATCATGAATAATATCACTATGAACATCCTCGTGCAGATACCTGGATGCATATGTGTGTATTTCTTCTAGGTGTACACTTGGGATTGAAACTGCCCTGTCAGAGAGTTTAAGTTTAGGAGCTAATAGAACACTATTTTCTAAGTAATCATACAGAGGGATGGACCTATCGATGATATATGATATATGAGTGTCCTTAGTTGCTTGACATCCTGATCAACACTTGTTATTGCCAATCTTTGTAATTTTAATCATTCTGGAAGGTGTGTAGTAGTATTTCATTATAGTTTTAGTCTTTATTTCCTTGACTACTAATAAAGTTGGCCATTTTTATATGTCAACTGGCCATTTTTTTATTAAGTACCTTTCTCACCCATCTTTCTATTGAGTTGTCTTTTTTTTAATTGACTTATAAGAGGTATATACATATTTTTTTGAGGTTTTTTTTTTTAAATTGAGTCCTTTGTTAGTTTATGTGGATTATAAATAACTTCTCTTGCTTTGTACCTGCCTTTTCCCTCTTAATGGATCTTTTGAATAGAAGTTCCTAACTTTGATGTAGTTCAGTTTATCTGTCTTTTAGTTCATGGTTGGTGTTTTTGTGTCCTTTTAAAGAATTCTTTTTTTCCCCCCAGGTTCATAGAGATAATGTCTTATATGGTCGTATGAAAGCTGTGTGGTATTGCTTTTCACTTTTAAATATATAAACCACCCGAAATTGATTTTTGTATATGCTGTGATATAAAGGTCAACTTTTCTTGTGTTCCATATGAATATGAAAGTGCTCCAAACCATTTATAGAAGAGATGATCCTGTCTCCACTATCCTGCAATGTCAGACCCAACGCCCGTTTGCATGGTATCTTCTTCGCCGCATTGGTCTATTTGACTATCAGTGTGCTAATATCACACTGCCTTAATTATTGTAGCTTAATGATATGTCCTACCTTTTTGTTCTTTGTTAAGAATGTCAGCTTCTTGACCTTTTGCACTTCCATATAAATTTTGAATAAGATTTTCAATTTCAAAAGGGAAAAAAGGAAGAAAGGAAAATTCATTGACATTTTGATTGGGATTGAATTGAATATATAGCTAAACTGAGGATAATTAATATCTTTGCAATATTTGGTTTCTAATCCTTTAAAAGCGTGTGTGTGCACCCACTTTTTTTTTCAATAATATTTTACAAGGTATTTTTCTGTTTGTTCACTTTTATTTTTGTTTTGGTGTATGTGCAGAAGTTTTTCATATCTTTCATTAAATTTATTCCTGGGTATTTTATGCTCCTGATGTTATTCTGAATGTGTTATAATTATCTAAAGAATAATCTGTATTCTAACTCTTTGTTGATATTATGCAAATCTACTTGATTTTTGTATTTTGACCTTGTATCTAGCAGCCTCTTTGAATCATTTAAAGATTCTGATTACTTATCCATATACTGTTTTGGATTTTCTATATATGAAATAATAATACATGTAAATGCTGACAATTTTAGTTATCTCATTATAATTGTTACCTTTTTTAATTGTTCTGGCTAGAATCTATAGTACATCTTTGCACAAAAGTTATATCCTTGTCTTCTTTCCCTTTTCAAAGGCTTCAAAGGGAAAGCCTCAATATTCCCTGTTAAGAATAATGTTTACAGATCCATCAACACCGAGAACACGGTGATGGATGCCACAGAGAAGGGGGGATGGGCAAATAGGCGAAGGGGAGTGGAAAGTACAGACCTCCAGTTATGAAATGGGTAAGTCACAAAAGATACATCATAGGGAATATAGTCAATGGCATAATTTTAACATTGTAAAAAAAAAGATGTTCTGTTTTTTATAGTTACCTTTCTCATAAAATTATTCTTGTCTATTTCCATTTTGCTTAGAGCTTTTATCATCAATAGATGTTGGATTTTATTAATTGTTCTTCCTACTTCTATCGAGAAGATCATCTTAAATTTCTTCTTTATTCCCTTAATATGGTGAACTGAATTGTTCTCAAGTATTAAGCCAACCTTGCATTTTTGTGAGAAATTTTTCTCACTCTTAATGGTCTCCAAAACACGTTCCTGAATTCTGTTCGATGATATCATGTTAGGATTTTTGTACCTGGGTTTGTGAGTGAGATTGGTTGAGACTTTTCTCTTCTTGTAATACCCTCGTCAGCTTCGGGGCACCTGTCGTTTCAGTCAGTTAACTCTCTGCCTTCAGCTCAGGTCATGATCCTAGTGTCCTGTATTCCAGCCCCACGTCAGGGGCGGAGGGGTGTGTCCCTGCTCAGCGGGGAGTCTGCTTCTCCCTCTCCCTCTGCTCTGCCCCACTCGTGCTTTTTCTCTCAAATAAATAAATAAAATCTTTTAAAAATATATCCTTGTCAGCTTTTGGTGTTAATGTTTGCTAATCCCTTAGATGAGTTGGAGAGTATTCCTTCTCTTTAAAATCTCTGGAAAGCTTTTGTAAAATTGCTGCTTAAATTTGGCAGATTTTACAATAGAAGCCACCTAGGCCTGAAGCACGTGTGTGTATGTGCACGCGTGTGTGTTTGTGAACATTTTTAACAAGAGGATTGATTTCTTCGTTAAAGGGAAGACCATTTCTATTTCCTCTGTTTGCATTAGTAAGTTCTGTGTTTTTTTTAGTAATATGTCCATTACACCTATAGTTTCAAAGGTATCAGAATAAGGTTGTTTATGTCAACTTCATGTTCTCTTGGTTCTGTAAATTCTGTAGTCATATCACCTTTTCATCCCAAATATCAAACACGTGTTTTTTTGTTTTTTTTTTTTAGATTTTATTTACTTATTTGTCAGAGAGAGAGAGCACAAGCAGGCAGAGAGGCAGGCAGAGGCAGAGGGAAATCAGGCTCCCTGCTGAGCAAGGAGCCCCATGTGGGACTCGATCCCAGGACCCTGGGATCATGACCTGAGCCAAAGGCAGCCGCTTAACCAACTGAGCCACCCAGGTGTCCCTCAAACACGTGTTCTTATACTTGGTCAGGAGAAGTGGATTTTCTCAGATCGTGGGGCTTCATGGGTATAGCAATGCTGGTGCAGATGTCTTTCCACTGTGTTACTATTCCCAGCACCTGTTCTAACCTGCCACCATCACTTTTGACACCAACTCCAGGCTAAGAAAACAGAGGGAGTCTCCCTAAGGCCCATGGCCAATTGTCACCCATCCCTCATTTCTGCAAGTGTCGTTAGGTTGGGTAGTTTAGGTTGCAATTCTTACACTTTAACTTCTTATTTAAGTATCATATACCTTCACCGAAGTGTACATATACAACTCAGCAAACTCTCAGAATTACATGTGTGCAATCGGCACACATATATTAAAAAACAAAACGTTCCTAGAAGTCCTCCTCAAGCTGCCTCTGAGTTATATCTGGGAGGGCAACCACCACGCAGACTTCAAAGAGCAAAGACTGATTTTGCTTCGTAGAAATATCTGTCTTCTTTCATTCAAAATGATATCCTTGAGTATCGTTTCTACTGTTGCTTGCAGTAGTGGAATCTTCATTCTTGTATCTACTGGACCATACTATTGGACTATAATTTATGTTAGTGGACCGTCATTTTATTTTATTTTACTACTGATAGGCATCGGGCTACTTTCCAGGTTGGTACGATTACAAACGTTTCTACTATGAACACTCCTGTGCATGTCTTTTGTTGAACAGATGCGTGCATGTCTCTTGGGTTTATACTTAGGGGCAAAACTGCTAAGTCATATGGTTTGCATATGCTCCACAGCAGGGTAAACAACATACTGCCAAAAAGTTTTAAAAGTGATTCTACAAATTTATTCTTTGCTAGCAATGCAGGAGAGTTACATTTGTTGGGCGTAACCATGCCAACGCGTGAGGTCTTCCGTCCTTTTTATTGTACCATTTGGTGATGTGTGGGTCGTGGCATTGCACTGTCATTGTAAATGGGATGTTCCAGCTGTCTAATGAAGTTGGGCATCTTTTCATACACTTATTGGCTACTTAGATATCTTCTGCTGTGTTTATTCAAGGCTTTTGCTCATTTTGCTATAGGGTTAATAGTTATTTTTTTATCATTCTAAAAGTAGCACATGTTCACGAGAGATGATGCAGAAAACACAGAAGAGCTCAAAAACAATAAAAGAAAATAACCTATGATTCCACTGACACGTAAGTAACTAAGCATCATGCTGCCACATTGGAGCATGTGATCTGGTGGTCATAGCTGTGATGATTATAAGAGAGCATAGTAGTTATGCTTGTATTGTTCAAAACAACCACATGGCCCCCCATTTTACTTAGGGGCTTCCAAAACATACACGCTGGAAATAAAGGGAAGTCTTTTTAACATGTTCAACCTTCAAGGGAGTTGAGGCTATCAGTCCCCGGATCTCATGCCTGGTCAGAGGGTTCCCCCGGGCTGGCTCCAGGCTCAACCCCACCCTCCCTTTATCCTGAGCCAGACCCCAAGTCGATTCCTTCTTTGTTTCACGAAACTCAATTTTCACCAAATCAAAACCTCTCCTTCCCCACTTCCGGTTCCCTAATTTGAGCCTTATCTGTCTTCCGACTTACTCCCATCCCCCCTCACTGACATTGTTGCCTCTCTTCTTATTCTGATCCCCACCTCCTGCTCCAGTCCGGCTCATTCTTTACATCGTAGGCAGCCACACTCAGCTGCAAGTCTAACCGTGTATCCCCCGCACCTTGCTTACCTGGGGCTTCCCTGGGCCTCATCCCTGCCCCTGCAAGCCAACACCTTCACAGCGTTCCTGTGGGCCCCCTCCATCTGGCCCCGCTTTCCTCTTGGCCTCAGCTCCTGCCACTGACAGATTATAGGCTTTCATGCTTGGGGCCTTGGTGCAAAGTCTCTCTGCTTAAAATGCCCTCACCTGGCTTCTCGGTCTTGGCAAAATCCTGTGCACATTTTCAAGGCCTGGGTCAAGTGCCACCCTGAGGCTCCTAGGCAGGATTAATGTGATCTCTCCCAGCTGGTGTACAAGGCACTCAGCTCACCTAGTGACTCTAGTTCCTTTGTTCCCCTAACCACACAATGCATTCCTCAAATCTTTACCTCGTGCACCCCCAGCGCTTGGCACAAGATCTGGCCTACAATAGGTGCTAAATAAACACTGAAGGACCGCCCAAGGGGATTAATAAAGAGAAGAAAGGAAAAGGGACTGGCATCTATTAAGAACTTGCCATGAACCAGACACACTACCTATGTTATCTGTTCTCAACTCCTCAACGGCCCCATGAATTCGGTGGTGTTACTCCCATTTTTGTAAGCGAAGAAATTAAGGCAAAGAGAAATGTAATCATCTGTTCAAGGTTACACCGCCAATAAACGGCAGAGCCGGGATTGAACTCTGAAGTCCAGAAACAAACCTGGCTGTTGAGCCTTAGACGGATTATTGCAGTAGTGACGGCTAATGGCAATGATAACGTCGTGACTGGACCCAGAATGTGGTCCCGGCCCTTTCTGTGAGTGCTCTCCCGCCCCTTACTGTTACCCGAGCCTCAGCCCAAGCACGCGAAGCTGGCACAACCATCCTGCAGCTCTAACTGATGAAGAAAATGAAATTTGTGGATGAAAGTGCCTTGCCTGAGGTCGCCATCTTAGCAAGCCGCCGAGCTGCAACCCACAGCCAGGCCGGCTCGCCCTCGGTCCAGCGGGGGCCGGCGGGGAGGACAGAATCCCCGGGGAAGAAGTGCTTTGAAATAATGAGCAGGCTGCTAACTCTGGCAAACCTCCTTTCCATTCCCCGCGCAGGTCTGCGTGGAGCCATAGCAGCTTCTAGGAGGTGGAAAGAAATCGGAGGCTGAAGCTTCCCACTATTTCTGGAAGACAGAGAATTCTTTGCATGAGAGCCATTGTTTGCCTTGGTAAGAAAAAAAAATAATTAAAAAAAAAAAAACAAAAGGAAGAAAAACGAGTATATATTTGTGTGTGTGTGTATATATATAAACGTTTCACAGGGCTCCGTGGAGCCCAGAGCAGGACGGCAAACAAAAGAGCTCTCTTGGGCCGCTGCCCTGTGCCAGCCGCCGCCAGACTGACCCCCTGTCGGCACTGCCCACCGGGCCTGCCTAGGGAATCTCCAGCCTCGGCGAAGAAAAGGATAAAACAACACAAATTCTCTAGGAGCCTCATTATTCAAACAGTTCCAGGAGCAGCAAGAGGACAGCGGTGACTTTGGGAGAGGCACAATCTTATCTCCAGGGTGAATAGGACCATTTGTTGTTTATGTCCAGGAAAGCAGGGCCGCGGAGAAAGCACGGGGAGAACTCAGACGAGAAGGGCGCCAAAAGCCAGCCGCTGATCTAAAAATCCTCTGCAGAAACAATGGCTTCTCCCGGGATGAGCTGCAGTCCCTTCTGGAAACAAAAGCTCTCGCGGAGGAAATTGGTCTTTTGTGGTTCTGGCAAGAAGCAACCCAGATAAAGCTAGCCCGGCTTGACCCTCTCCCTTCGAGCAGAGGAGACACAGGACTTGTCGGGAAGCGGGAGCCGTGGGGCGACGCTTCCTCAACTTCCAGGTCTCCCCAGAGGCTCCACGGACACCTCCACTCCCTGGGCCCGGGCCCCGCTGGTGACCCGCCGCTGAGTCCCCCGGCAGGGTCCCTCTGTCACCTGCGGTCTGCCCCTCTCTTGTTCCAGCCCAAACCAAAAGCCGCTGCTGGGCCCGGAGGCTTCTGAAGTTTTTCTGACAGTTTTTGAGCTCAGGCTAAAAATAAAAACTGGCCTGGGACTTTGAAGCGAGGCCAAGCCATGCCCTGACTTGAACTGCTTCTGCCTTCTCGCCCTGCCCGCCAAAGCCCCCGGATTGCAGAGAGAGGAAAGCTGGGCACAGTGCTGACTGCCGGCCAGCAGCTCCCCCTCCCGCTAGATCACCAGGGTCCCTCTGATGGCTTGGAACCCCGGCACCCGAGCCCGGAGAGCCATTTAAGCTGACTCTGCAGAGTTATTTTTTATGGTCGTTTGCAAATGTGCGTGTGGGTGGGCCTTGGGAGGGGTAATTTGGTTTCAGGAAGGTCCTGGGGAACTTGTCTTGAGACTGTGTTTGTATAGTCCAGGGAGTTGTTTGGATTTAGATTACAGGTTTCATTGGGGTGGTCCGTGGGGAGCAGCGACGGAGATTGCCGGAGGGCGGAGGCCCCCAGAGCCTCTCCAAGCCAGCCCTCTGCCCTTGCTGCTGGCAAGGGACACATCAGCGGCCGGGAGGAGAGACCACACCCAGCAGGGGACTAGAATTAATTCCACCCACGGTCTGGGGGTGGGGTGGGGGTGCAGGGAAGCCGAGCTACTCCCAAGGCTCACACCGGGAAGGGAGAGGGACTTTGATGACCCAGGCCAGCTTTGGAGAAGGGACAGAGTCATTTCCCAGAGTTGCTGTTGGAAGTCCTGCATGTGCCCCTGTGATGCGGAGGAGAAGCCACGGCGGGGACCGCAGCTGGGCGTGCCTGGCTGCCACAGACCCCAGCGACGGGACAGGGACCAGACTTAACCTACCAGCGGTGCTTAACAACAACCAACGTGCCCCTTGTCCTTCGGAGCTAACGACGAGCTTCCCCGTATCTGATCTTACACAGCTCTTCCAACAAGAATGTGAGGGATTTGTAGCACAGAGGTCTTTGGAGCCCAAACCGGGGTCTCTGTGAAGCGTTGAAATTCCAGAAACGTTTTACATTTATGCATGACCGAGCTTTTTTCTGGAGTGAAAGGCCATGACTTTCATCCAGTTCTTAAAGGCACTTAGGAACTACAAAATGCTCAGAACTAAAAATGTTCTACATCCGTCTGATACCAGGGTCCCTCCCCGCGCGGGCAGGTTTGATTCCTGATCCCTCGTCCCACTCCGCACTTTGCAAATACCCTCCCTGGAACAATTATAAAAGTCTATTGAATTTTAAAGGGCTTTTTTTTTTTTTTTTAACCCATCCCCCCCTCCCGTCCTTCACTGGACTTTAAACCCTTTGAGGGCAGGCCTTGTGTCTTCCTCACAATTTTATCTCTGGCCTGTCAGGTCAGTTCTAGTGCTTCTTACGTGCTCCTTACATTTTTTTGCACGACTGAATGAAGTAATATAGAGCCCCCTTATAGTAACAATTGATCCTGTTCAAGTATGTGAACGTGTAAGAGAGAGAATGTGTGCACACGTGTGTGTGTGTGTGTGTGCACGTGGTAGAAGGTGGGCCCTCTTTTCGAGGTGGTGGAGGGGTTGTGTGTGGAGACACAAACCAGGGCTGGTTTGCGGGAAAGCAGAGGCAGGCTGAGCGTTGGGCGCAGAGCCAGAAGGAGTCGTGTTCTCCCATCCCGGTGGCGCTCGGATTTGGCTCTGGACCGGAACATCTCCTGTGTGCCTCTCCCTGCCAGCACCCCTGGGCCTTCCCATTCCGTGGCATCTATTAATGATAAAAGTCCCCGTGGTTTATAATTACCAGTTTGACGAGTTCAGGAGTTCTCTGTTAATTATTATAATTAGCTTTCACTCAGCGAGGCTTCGAGAGTTTAACGACAATATTAACAACAGGAGGACGACGATCAGGAATTGACTACAAAGAATTGACTGGAAGGACTTCCTTCTGCTATCAGGGAAACTTATTAACGAAGGCAAAGCCTGCCCAGCAGCTCCCCTCTGTCTGCCTTACCTTGGCGATTGGGTCTAAATCTGCCTCGGGGAATTGGAAACAACAGTTGCAGCCAGTGGGAGTAAAGCTGGAGTTTAAAATCAACCAGGGGAGAAGGAAGGAGCCACGGGTCTGACAGCTGTGGGCTGCTCCTTGAGCAGAAATCCAGCAGAGGCAGCGGCCAGGGAGGAACGTGGGAACCGAGGCTGCCAGGAACGGCCCCGGATCGGGCTCCTGGGGAGTGCAGACACGCACGAGGAATCAGAGGCGGATGGGGCAAGGGAGGGCAGGCCGGTCCCGGGAGCAGCCAGTCCGTCCTGAAACCGTGAAGCAGATGGTCATCTTTCCTGCCCGTCTCTCAGTGCTGTCCATTGCCACACTTACCCCCCCGAGTTACAGCTCTCAGCTTGGCCTTAACCGGGCTCTTGGCCTCCTCTGCCTTTTCCAGCCGCACTCCAGACCTGCTACCCAGACCACTACCCTTCCTGCAGGACGGCTCTGATGACTGCATCCTCTCCTCTAAAGCCTTCCGTGGCTCCCAGTGGCTCACCAAGTACAGTCCGGAGTACTCGTTTTGGCACTCCAGTCCACCCAGCCCAGGCCCCACTGGTCTTTCCAGCACTGTTTTCTCCACATCCTTCTTCTCGTTCTTGGCTCGGACAATCAATACCCACCGGACCCCTGCTCTGTATCAGAGAGGGTTTCAGAAACTGCACCTTCAGCAGCCAGCAAGACGGACGAGTTCCTGCCCTCGCGCAGTTTTAATTCTAGCAGGGAACTCAGAAAACAAGCTCACCAACTAATAAATAATACCATCCACGGAGACGAGGAACCCTCTAGCATCATCATAACCAAAACCAATTTAAAGGCATAGGGTGGGAAGGGGAAGTCCTGTCTGGGTGACCTTGAGACAAGAACTGCACGATGAGGAGCTGGTCTCCTGGAGAACATTCCAACCAGAGGAACAGCAGGTGCGACGTCCCCAGGCAGAAACAGCTCGATACATGTGAGCGCACAAGGAGGGCCGGAGGAAGAGACAACCGAACTGGGCCCAAGGGCCTATTGTCAGAGAGGCGGCAGCCACAGGTCCTCAGACCCTGCTGAGTCATGGAAGGAAGTTGGCCTCTGTTCCAGACGTGGTCAGAAAGCCTCTGGAAGGTTCAAACAGGATTCTTCTCCTTTGGGCACAATGGACTCGTGCTGAGCTGAGCATCCCGGTCTCTGTGGGCCCCTGCCAGGCACAGCTTTTCCCAGAGGAAACGAGGCTCTTGATCTTGGGAGAATAAAGCCCCTTCAAGTTTATTTTTCTTTGGCAAACCCTCAGCTCTTACTTGTGCTCTCGGATGCGAGCGGGTGATCTTGGCCGGGCTCACCGGGCTCCCTGGGCCTCCAGATTTCAGGCCGCCCCACGTGTCTCCGTTCTGGGGCCAGCCAAAGAGCGAGTGCTTCCCAGGACGTGTTATTCTTACAGCAGGTCACAGCACACACACAGGCAAGCCAAGTCCGGGAAAGGGAAGGGAGGCTCAGGGTCCCCTCATCCGACCTACCGCACTTCCATTACATTTGCATTTTTGCAGATCTCTTGAAAACATTGTCGGGATTGATTCTTTCGGTGGAAATTCTAGGGACTTGCGGGGAGTACTCTGGGTCTCTGAAAAGGCATTTTATGCCTCTTAAAACCTTTCTCGGGTAGCCACAGACGCACAGAGCAGTATCTGCGTGGCCCCCAAGCGGGAAAGAAGGAAACCAACATTTATTCAGCACCTATTATGGGCCAGGCATGATAATTGCCCTTTGGGGGAGTTACATTAACTTTAGGTTAAACAGGTGCTTTTCTAATCCCCTCCCTATCCCTCTTCCACGAACATCAAAGAATAAAAAAGGAAGAAACCCCTAGGGACAAAAGAAGCAAAACAGTCGGATGGCGGGACAAAGAAGGAGAGACGTCCATAATCCTTTGGGACTTGGGAAGCAGACTGGAGTGTTAATAATGGAGCAGACCGAGAAGAGCTAGACTCTGATGGTCTGTGGAGGGTTTGCCACCGTGGCGTAAGGGCAGGCCTGGGCGTCTTCAGGAGCTCGGAGGACCAGGGTCTTCAGTGGCACGGATTAGGAGTGAGGCTGCCAGCAAGAAGATGGGATGCAAGTCTGCTAAGGTGGACCTGGGCCCCCAGATCTTCTTCTCCATCCTGGGCAGCCAAATGGCTGCATATCCCCCAACCTCGCAGGAAGGTTTGCTCCCTGGAGAGATTCAGTGAGGAAAGATCTAGAAGTAGGGACATGAGGCTCAGGTGAGGGTGAAGGGAAGCAGATGCACCGGCATAAAAAATACCAAGTGAAAGTACCTTCTGAGACCCGCCCCCCGAGCTGCTGCCCTTCTCCATTCCTTCACTCCACCAGCCCAACCTGTGTCCTCTGGAGAGGATCACCTCCGGAGAAAAGACCCATGGACACTGACATTCGGGAATTCCCAAACACATGGCTGGGCCCTGTGCTACAGACCAGTGGGTCCCTCATGCATAGAATCCCCAGTCAGGTTTCGGTGCCTCGTTCTCATCACCAAGGATCACCAGACATTTGGGGAAATCATGAAGGCAGTGCCTAAGCCATCAGGGAAGGCAATTCTAAGGAAAAGAAAGCAACATAAGGAACAGAAGAAAATAAGAGAGAAAAAAATCCCTATAAAAATCTGCAATAAGAGAAGGAACGCACCCAAGAAACAGCAACAGAATGACCTTTTTTTTTTTTTTTTTGAAAGGAACAACAAAATAACAAAAAAGATCTCTTGGGAGTTAAAACAGCTATTGAGACTGGAACTAACTACCCAACTCAATCCATCAGTCAAGGAAAGATGTGTGAAGGACTTGTGTCTCTCTCAGGGAGTGAAAGCAAAAGACAAAGGGAGGCATGCAAGAGAAAGAACCGGTTCTTTTCTCCCTAATCTGCAGTGGGCCTGATATTGCGGTCATTCTTTGTCCTGGGATCTTCTGTGATAAAGTCGTGAGCATGCAAAACGCAAAGTGGTCCCGAGTGGAGCATTTTCATCAAGCGGTGGTGGGACCGGTGGTGGGACCATCACGCGGTGGTGGACATCAGACCGGTCACCCAGGCGGGACAGGCCGTGCCACACACGGCAGGTCAGGGGAACACGAGGTGTTGGAGGGAAACCTATCCAGTAACGCCTGGGACGGGCCGGGCTCTGGCTGAAAGGGCCTCAGCTCGGCTCCACTGCTGAGCATGGGCAGGGGAAGGAGACAGGACCCCCAGCAGGCCTGTTTCCCAGTAGAGAAGGGTGAGACAGAGGGGCAGGGCCTCAGGTGGATCAGACAAGGCCTGCCAGTGAGCCCACGACTCCAACTGTCTCATGCACCTTCCGGGCTGCCGTGGGGATCAAAACGCAATACTCTCATGAAAAATAATCGCAAGCCCTTCGTACTGCAGGGGGTTGTTCCAGTGAAGACCAGTATGGCGGCTCTTCAATGCTCTAGGCCTTCTCCCCCACAGACCCGCCTTCTGCTCCGGGTGCTTCCCCGGCAGGCACCTTTTGGCTTCGGTCCACGGAGACGCTCAGGAGAAGCCCCCATGGAATTCTCTGTTCTGCCCCCTCCCCTGCCTCTCAGTGCCTCGGACTTTTGGTTACAGGCGGCAACCTGCCCAGATACAACCGAAAAGGAAGAAAGAGAAGAAATATAGAGATTAAAAAAAAATCCCCCAAACAAAAACCATATCTTGCACCTTTTGCTCAGAAATGGCATAGCCCGGGAGGTCTTAAGACACAGTGATTAACTTTCTCTGAAAGCCGGCGCACCTGGGAATACACTGCAAGACACAATAGGCTGAACAAATATTAGACAAATATCGCTTTTCTGCATTGCCCACTTTGCTGGAGATGAATGGATTGACTTCTCAAACACTACAAGAGTGAACCAGCCAGCCTGGATTCAAAATCAACATGGCTTGCTTTTCTTTCCTTTCTACTCCTCCCTCCTTTTTACATTTCTACAGCAAAGGCGCACAAAATATTTATCTGAAATAGAGGCACTCAGAAAAGCAAGCTGTGCAAATAATTAACGATCAGTTGCCATCGCGTGCCTGATGCGGGAGGCCCCGGTCTCTATTTTTCGGGGGGGCCGGCACCTGTGTTGGCCCCAAGCTGGATTTGCCATGTGCAAACACCGGGGGCAGCCTCATGGCATTGCCCTGGCTCAAAGGCGATGCTGTCTGGAGCCCTCCGACGGCCCCAGGCAGGCATAGCGTGACAGGGGCTGGGCCAGGAGCTGTCCATGGAAGACACCAGAGGGCTGCACTCCCTCAAGAATGAGCAAGACATCTGTCAGTGGGTCCGGGTCCAACGCGAGGAACGTTTTCTAGTGCGCACTGCTTGAAGCCGAAATGAAGTGAATAAAGGCTGTCGAAAGACTTCCTGCTTATCAGCAATGGAGGAAATGAGGCCCAGAGAGGTGAAGGGGCTTTTCTGGTGTCACACAGCAAGGGAGTGGTCGCGCTGGGACTGTGGACTTGCCCTGAGCCGTCGCCTGCCTGGCTGAGCCCTCATCTCCTGGGCTCGCTCCTTCTGGGCTCAGACACCACTGAGCCCTCAGCACGGGCTGGTCGTGCCATGTCAGACGGGGCACCCGGGGCATGAGCAGCCCTGCAGCCCGGCTCCCCGGACGGACGCCCCTGCTCCAGCCTGACGTCACCCTCTGCCCGAGCATCTCCGAGTGTGGAGGAGCTAGCTATTTCCAGAGTCCCTCGGTGCCCCAGTCCTGCTCTTCCACAGAACGGGCATCTTTCCCTCCCCACCGCCCACGGCGGAGGTCCCAGCATGCCCTTCCGAGGAGCCTGTCTGCATTAGAACAAAATGGGCGGAAGCCGGATTTTCTCATGGCTCCGGGCCCCATAGGATGGTGGACACTAGGATGTGACATTCTCATTTTTCCTGCAGGAAGAAGAGGGATTTTTATCTTCTCTCTGGAAGAGGGAATGACAGGAAAGCCACCGCAGCCAGGGCTGGGAGACAGACTGTGGTTTCTCATCATTAGAAAAATTAAAGTATACAGACAGAAATGTGGTTTTGCTTCATAACTGTATCCTGTCAACTAAATATTTCATTTAGACCTAATGCCTGAGCCAAATGAGAATCTCGAGCAAAACTGCACTATTAGAATACACTTAATTATTGATTCAGCCAGGCAAAAAATAAAAAAATAAAGAAACGGGCGGTGCTCTAATTCTTCTTATCAAGCATCTTGAGTGCTAATATGCACTTGAACAGCTGCTATTATCCTGGGGAGCACACTGCCTTCAGCTGTAAAATGTGCAGCTTCTCATGAGCCACATGGAGCCAGACTGAAGGCCGGGAGACTTGTCCTCTCTTTCCAGCCTTAGGGAGGGGTGGGGGCGGAGGTCCCAGGACAGCACCAAGGGTGGACCCTCCCCCCTGTACCTCTTTCTAACCTCCTCCCTCAGTGTGTGGAAGATACTCGATTGTTCCGCTGGTTCCCACCCCGGAGACACTCCTAAAATATTCTTGTGCTATCTAAATATCTTGAATTTCTTCCCTTAAAAAAAAAAATAACAAGAATAATGGTTTATGATCCTAGCACTAAAAGGGACTCCAAGCATCCATGGATTCCACCCTCTCACTGAGCCGGACAGAATCACTGAGGCTCTGAAGGCTGCAGTGACAGGCCCAAGGTCATAGAGTGTTGGTGGGAATGACAGAAGGAAAAAAGTTTCACCTCAAAATGTTTTGGGAGGGCGGGGGGGGGGCAGGAGAGCACAGAGGAGTCGGAGGGAGAGGAGGGACGTGCCTGTAACCATTGGTAGGCATGCCGGTGGCTGGGAGATGGGGTGTGATGAATGTGTCTCTTGCCCTTGGGAATGGCGGGCCCCGCCATCTTGCCCAGGACGGAGGAGATTCCCCAGCAAACTGGGCCAGCTGGGCACCCGACTCCCTTGGTGCCCACGGCTCCCTCTAGCTGGGTTGTAATTTCTCACGTCTGTCTGCACACATCCTTCATTGCTCAAGTCCTACCCCCTCCACGGAGACTTACCTCGCTGTTTTTCCTTCTTTATTTTTTTTTTTTTAAAGATTTTATTTATTTGACAGAGAGAAACACAGCGAGAGAGGGAACACAAGCAGAGGGAATGGTGGCGGGAGAAGCAGACTCCCTGCCTTGCAGAGAGCCCAATGCGGGGCTCGATCCCAGGACCCTGGGATCATGACCTGAGCCGAAGGCAGACGCTTAACGAACGAATGAGCCACCCAGGTGCCCCTGTTTTTCCTTCTTTAAAATTTCACTGCAATTAGAGTCCCTCCAGGCACCTGTGTGTGTAGAGCAAAGCGGCACCGGCCAATCTCCTTGACTAGTTTGTGTGCATCACTGTGGGATCTCAGCAAAGTCACAAGAAGCAGCTTTTCCACCAGCACTGATCCTTCTTCAGCATGAAGTCGATGATGAAAATCCCCTCCCAGGCCTCTCGCCCTTTCTTCTTCATGTGTATCCCCCCTTGGTCTGTCCTCCCACGTACTTCTCTTTCATACGGTCCCTTGCTTTCCTTTCCATTCTTCAGACTGGACGGGTATCTGAAGGCAGACTGCCCAAGGTAGTGGCTGCCGAGAGCCCGGGGGGTAGCTCACTGGCCGGGGGTGGGGAGGGGGGGCTGACAAGCTTTATCATGCAACCATGGAGGAGGGGGGAGGCCGGGGACGTGCGGGCAGAGCTGGCAGTCAAGGACCCAGCTTTTCTCGGGGAGATCCCCACCTCCCGTCGCTGGCAGGGCCTGTGATCACTGGCCTGGCCCTGACACTCACCTTGGCTGCCCCGGGGACAACTGCAGCTTCTTTGTGCGCTGATATCAAAGAAAATCTCCAAGGAGGCCTGAGCGACACACAAAGCAACACTGACAGTTTACAGTGTTTAGGAAACCATTCCTGGAGGGGCAGAGGGCGGCCAATAGGAAATCAATAGCATGTGAAGACTGCGGTGAGCGATTAGGACTGGGAGCCTGCCCTTGTCAGTGGCTGCTGGGTTAGTAGGAGCTGTGGCCGGATTTGTGTGCTCACGTGGCTCTGGGGAGACTGCGTGTTCCTGGGACAACCATGGAGGCAGGCTGGGTTGTGGGAGGGGGCGGAGCCGCCTTTTTTTGCAAAAGTTGGAGGCCATGTTTCTGCCTCCTGCACCCATGCCTCTTGTGATATGACCCTGCAGCTCTTCCCATCACCAGGAGTCTGTTTTCTTATCCCTTAAATCTGCACTGATTTCCGTCCTTGTTTGCCAAATAAGTGCAGCCAAGGTGACAGTGTGCCAGTTGCAAGCCTGGAACCCAGGAGCTTTGGTGTGGTTCTGCCCATTCCCCCTCCCCCACCAGGCCCTCCCCCATTCTTGGAGAAGGCATCGCCAGGTGTAAAGCCTGAGCTGGCCTGAGGGATGAGGACAAACACACATTTGCCACAGCCAGAAGGCAACCTCCAGACACAGCGGTTAGCCATCGTACACAGGCCGGCCTTCCCATTAGCACTCCTCCACGGTCCCATCAGTGATTCCAGGCAGGATCAGCTGAGCCTGGCCCAAAGCAGCAGGACCATCCAGGGACTTACCGGCTTGTGAGCAGTGATCACTGTTGATTGTTCGAAGCCACTGAGTTCTGGAGTAGCTTGTTATGCAGCAGGGTTTACTGCCTCAGGGATTTTGTAAGGGTGCAGAGAAGAGGCACTGTTTTCTAAATCTTAAGGGGTTAGCAAGAATTCGGTTCTGGATTGCATACAGGACCCTTCACAATCAGGACTCTTCTTATTTCCTGGGCTGTACCGGCAACCACGGACACACTCTCCCCACCTCCCTGGCTCCCCCTCCCATGTATATACAAACTCCAGCCTGGCTGGGTTCCCGGGAACAGCCCGTTCCTGGGACATCGTCTCTTTGTCCACCTCCTTTCCCTTTCCCTGGCTGATTCCCACTCCAGCCTCCCGTTTCAGCTGGCTGGCCACTTACCTCTATCGGCACCTCCTCCGGGTTCGCTAGCTCTCTTTATCTCCAACGTTTGCCACATTGGACGGAGATCTGAATGCCCCTCCTCCCTTCAAGGGTCAGTGTTCCCCGATGCAAAAAATACTCAGGGCTAGGTCCGAACTCGGACTGATTCGATCCTGGGATCGGACATCTGTCTGTTTCACAGCACCCAGGCCGTCCTACGGCGTGGCCAGGAATGAGAAGGAGCCCACATCCAGTCTGTGTGGGAAGAGCGGTGTTTGAGGGGAGGGGACTCCCTGACAGCCCATCTGCAGGGACTTCTCTGTCCACCCTCAGCTCCGCTTGGAGCCTCTGCTCTCTTTGTAACCGACTGTGGCCTGAAACTTAGGGGTTGCTCTCCTCTCTTGGTGACATGTTCTGCTAACATTCTGATCTCAACAGAGAAGCGATGTGAAGAAGATGGGGTTTCTTTTTGTTACACTGTCCGACAATGTGCACAAAACCACAAAGAAATGCTACTTTCTTATAACACGTGACCAAAGGGGTAGAGGGCAAAGTGGAAGGGCAGCGGAGGGCTTAGCATGAATCCTAGCCTGGCTTGCAAAGTTCTTGGGATGGTCCCACCTCCATCAACTTCTCTGACCTTTGCCTCTTTGTGCTGATGATTTTGGTTTTCCTGATTTCTATTCACTCCTGCCTCTTTATTCTTCCCACTTGAATTACCTTTTTATAACCCAAAGCCCTCCTTTCATGCACCCTTCCTGCAAGCCTGTCTCTGGGGCCTGACTTTTTGTCACAAATGGCCCATCAAGGTGTATTACAAAACTGAAGATAACTCTCTACTCTCAAGAATTCTGAAATCCTGTCTCAAGCTTTAAGAGTTGCTTTTTTTTTTTTTCTCTGAGACCAGTAATTTTTCCTGTTTACTCGTCTGTCTGCCCAGTAGACAGTGGGCAGCATAGCGGTTGGTTCTATTGAATCACGTTCCAGTGTCTTCTCGGGGCCAAGCATAGACACAGAGGAGGCCCTCAATAAATATATGTTAATAAATAAATATATGTTGAATATATGTTGAATGAATGATGCATACATAAAGAATACCGGAGGTCCTATGATCCAGTAGGAAGCTGGGGCAGGGAGTGTGTCTGAGCCCAACAGAAAGGGAGACTCTTGAATTGGGAGGGGTGGGGATGGGGAATCCTTGCAGAATGCTAAGGGTCAAAACTGGGGACGTGCAGTTCAGTTGCCAAATCTATTAGGAGAAAATTTGGTTTGAAACAAGTGGGCCAGAGAGCCCTAAGGTGAACGCCTAGAATGAAGTAGGGGCAGGAGCAAGAGTGAGATGGGACAAAGCGCAAGGCAGGCCCAGGAACCGGGGGAGGGGTAAGTCAGGGGGCCCATTACCATGAGCAGGGATCAGGGGGTTCCCAGAGCACAGCTAAGGGGGCTATTCTGAAATCCCTATTTCAGCATCGTTTCCCTCTCCCTTGGTACGAACTTGGATGTGTATACTTGCACGCATGCACACCATCGCACACACTTAAGAATGGACCGCTGGGCTCCAATTTTTAAGATCAGGTATGAAAATGCCAGTGATGTCCAAATGCAGCTGATGGTAAGAACATTCTTGTCTCTCTTTAAAGAAGACGTGATGGGCTGCTTCCCAGGACTTCCCAGACCCCAGGACGCCGGCTCCACCTCTCCGCAGCTGTAAGGCATCCTTCGGTCGAATATCAGCATCGAATGCACGGGCTTACTGGGACCATAAAGTAAAATAAAATGTGTAAAGCAGTTGGCATAGTCCCTGGTGCTCAATCAGATGAAGCTTTGTTCCACAAATACTCTCTGACCACCGACTCTGTCCCATGCTTCCAAGGCTGGATGGCCATGAAGAATAAGGCTGTACTCATAGGAGCTGGTGACACCCGAGTGTATTTCTCTTATACTTACTGTCTGAGGCCAGGAGGTAGCCATTGGGGTTTACCTGAGTGTTGTATCCAAGTATCTAAAAACTTGGTCTTTTAAGGCACCGATAACCCTGGCCCCAGAGAAGAAAAAGGCACCGCCTTCATGAGCTGCCCCCTAGAAAATCATCTATGGGGAAGCTCATTCAGCTGTATCCCAGGTCGTCCTCAGAGATTTTCCCACCGTCCAAAAACCAATGAGGTCTGACCTTGCAGGATGGGATGAGCTCCCAGCCCAGAGCTGTGTGACTCAGACTAGAGCTGAGGACGGGTTCATTCATAACCCAGGCACAAACAGACCCGTTAGCGACAGGGCTGCGGGCGGGCTATTACTTACAATATAGTTAGTGTCGCTTAACCAGAATGGATGGATACAGTGTGGGAGACGAGCCCTTAATCTGACCAAGAGGAAAAGAAGTTATGGCAGTGGTGGGCTGGGCTAGGGAACCAGGGGGCAGGGTCCAGGGGTTGCTGTTGGAGGACTACAATGGTTCCCCCCCTTTTTTTTAAGTGAGTATCCAAGATTAAAGCTCCCAGAAAAGGATCTGATGCAGGATTAAATCTTTGCATGAAGAAAAATGGACAGGGCTGCAGCAAAAATTAGGGATAGTGGGAGCATGGCCATGGGGAGGGGCAGCGCAAGCTGGAACAATATGGAGATTTTTCTAAAGCCTTATGCCCACATAGCTCGTCTAGCTCTACACCTTAAGGGTCTCCTCTGCGGTCTTCAACCTCAGACCATCTCTTCCTAAAAATCATCAGAGACAACCCCGGCTGTCCTTACTGAGATTTTTTTCAAACGGTCAAGTCCTAAACCCAAACATGATTTCTTCTCCTTTATGGAGTTCTTTTGCCCATGGATACAGATACAGGTAGATAAATTTTCCATTCTCCCCCTCCCTTGTCCTCTTTCTACGGTCCTTGGAGATCATCAGGAATGTCAAAGGCACAAGAAAGCTTATGTGAGTCTTTGCTCCTTAGAAGTGTTTTGTGGCCAGTTTCCAGATAGAATATCCCAGTAGACCCTTGATTCTGATGCCCGGCTTCAGAGCATTCACTCAGATGCTCCACTCAGAGAGGTGGAGAGTCCCACCTCTCCAGTGACGTCTTCCATGAAATACTCTGACCCATGTTGCCTTCTCCTGTACTTGTGAGGGAGGTAGTCATTCTAGACCTTGAAGGTATGGACCAGGGTGAGAGAAACCAGCTCCGGCCCTGGGTCTGGAATCTCAGAGATGTGTATACTAAGTACTTAGCACCGGGGACACTCACTAAAGAGCATTCTTTATTTCTTCACTTTGTTTTTCCTGCAGGAGGTAAAAAATTGGGAGTTTCGGTGCCGATTTCATCACTACACAGCAGGGTGGTCTTGGTTGGGTCATTTTTAAATCTCTCAACTTCTTAATCCATAAAAGTGGGATGATAATGTCACAGATTTGCTATGAGGATGAAAAGATAAAATGGATGGGAAGGTGTTTTAAAAGGCGTTGAGGTGCAGGATATTAAAAATAGGTGGGTATCTGCAGAGACAGTTTTTAGTAAGCGTAGACAACCAACACACTCTTTCCTCTCTCCTTCCGTTCTTTCTTCTATGTGGCTTTGGGGCCCATCCCGTGAACCTTTCACAAAAGAACTAATTAAATGTCAATGGGATTCAGTGTGTGTTTGATTAAGAGAAGGTAAGCTAGGTGATATTCAGAATGGGTCCAGGAAGCCTCAGTCTTGGGTCTTAGGACAAAAATCAGCCCACTCCCTCAGTTTGAAATAATTAAAAGGGAGGAATAACCACTAGCTTGAGAGATAAAAAGCTGGTCCTCTCAATGCTTATCTCCCCAAAGCAATCCCTAGAGATGCATTTGGAAGCCCCGAGAGTTTCAAGCCCATTATATTCTGACCACCTTCCTGTTGATACCCGCTGTATGTCAAATATAGCATTGGAAGTGAACACAATTACCCCGACGTGTATGGACAGTTCAGTGCACAATATGTTGGGATTATTAACTCTATTACTCAGGACTACATTTCTATTAATGTTACATTAGTTTTGTTGAAAGTCATGTACCATACTATGACATAATGAGCTTATAGTCAACTAATCCCCCATGACTTTGTTTCATATGAATTTCTGGAAAACCAAGGCTTCTCCCATTCTGTACTTGCACAAAAAAGTTTGGATCAAAGGGTAGGATCTTGAACGTAGCTCTGATAATTTTCATCGCGTGTATTCTACCCCATCCTCCTAGCCTGCCTTTTGAATATGGATTTTGTCATCCTGAGTTATTAGGGGTCCCTCCCAGCTGGGTGTCATCTGCAACTTTGCTAAGCAAACTTTTCCCATGATTTAGGCAGACTTTGTGATGCTCAAGTTTCAGCAGACCACTGTTCTGCCTAGACTTTTATTAAAATGAACTTGCTTCGCTTGGCACACATTATCCAATGAAAGGAAAATTAGTATCCCAGTCAACCTATGGATGAACTACTACTGCAAACAAGGTTATGTGTAAAAAATTCAGATTGATTCTATTTAACTTGTTGTATTTCTCCTGAAAGTTGGGAAGGAATATCAGGAAATTGCTCTTTGGTGCTGGCTAACATTTTTTGATCTTGTTCGAAGGCTAATAGAGGTCTAAGAGGCATATTAACCTTCAGATATCCAAAGCAAAACTCTCACTTTGCCTTACTTTTCCCTCACTCAGTCCTTCCCATAGTCCCTTCCATCTTAGAAAGTGATGATTCCATTCTTCCAGCTGCTTGGTCAATAAAAGATTGGCATCATCTTTGACTTGTTTTTGCTCTCCCAGCCCAAACTCAAGTCAATAGCAAATCATTTTCGCTCAGTCCTTGGAAGGTATCTGGGACCCAATCACTGTTCATCCTCCCAACTGCCATGACGCTGTCCAAGTCACCATTTTCTCTTGCTGGGTTATTACAATAATCCCTTCACTTATACTTTGTTTGCATCCCTGCTCAACTACATTCTTCTCTATCCAGCAGCCAAAGAGATCCCTTAGAAGCCCTAAGTCAGACCAGGTCATTCCTCTGCTCCAAACCCTCAGTGGTTCCCAGCTCACTCAGAGTAAAGTCCAAATGACCTACAATGGTCTATAGCATCCTAAATGACCAGGGCCCTTTGATCTCGAAGATCTTGTTCCAATATTCCCCTTCGCTTGCTCCTTTCAGCAATAGCTCTGGCTGCTCTTAGAACATCCCAGGCAAGAACTTTTTCTGTCTGGTGTTTTCCCTTCTAGAATGTTCCTTTCCTAGTTGTTTGCATGGCTCACTCCCTCACTTCCTTCAGGTCTTCCTATGTCACCTTCTCTGGCAAGGCCTTCTCTGACCATCTTACATAGAATTACGTATCTCTTCCACCCTACATACCTTCTCTTTTCTTATTCTATTTTGTTATTATTTTTTGATGGCCCATAGCCCTACTTAACATAGGATACACTGGCTTTTGACTTAATGTCTATCCCTTCCCACTAGAATATAAACTCTGTGATGAGGATAAGGCTTTGGTTAGTTCACTGCTATACTCCAGTACCTAGGACATGCCTAGCATATAAAAAGTTCCCAGTAAATATTTGTGGAATGAATGAGCAGATGGCATTGTCATAAACATAAAGTTTTCCCTCGGGGCTCAGTTTCTCCAGCTATGATATGATGTATGTTCAGTGGATTTCAAACTCCGCCCACCCTCCAAGCTAGGCAACATTTCATTTCAGTGAATTCTTAAGTAGAAATGGACAATTTCAACCAGAAAACTCTACTTTTGATTATATTAATTAACTGTATTAAAGTGAGCTCTTCTGGTTAAAATGAGAGTGGAAAATCAAAGACCTAATCACTGTGAATGCTCCAAAGTTCCCTCAGGGAGAAAGTTTGAAAAGCCACAAAGTCAAAATATTCTATTACTTGATCACTAGGATGACTATGGGGTACTAGATTTCATTACTAAGAATAATTGTGGTTATTATCACTTACAAGGGTTTTAAAGGGGGAAGCAATTTTTTTAATATTTGTTTGAGTTCAGTTTTCCCTTCCTCCAACCCCTTCCTGATACCAAGGTGGGGAATGGACCGAATGATTACTGAAAGTCCTGTTTCAGGATAGAGACCCTATGACAAAACATAGAGCTGCTCCCACCATATTGGGCGCTCCTGCCTGAGATGGGAGAAAGGAGGCGGAGAATTCAGGGAAAGGTGAAACTGAAATTTCTAATGTGACTCAGCCCACTGCTGAAATCGAGGAACATCAAGTCTTCAAAGTGAAATGCAGATTCAATTAGAAATTTCACTGAAATTTCAAATTACAACCATTTTCCCCCTTAAACGACAGAATTATATGGCGTCGCAGAGAAACTGACAGGTAATTTGGGAAACTAAAGGTTTTTTGGACTCTGTAGTTAATGGAGAGTTTAGCACCAATTCCTGCGTAATTTGCACTTCTGAGAAGCAGAATTATTATAAAGTCAGACATCTCCAGCACTTTCAACTCTTGGATCTGCCAGTCTCTAAGATGACCAGGGATGTAGAAGGACTGAGGTCAGAGGTTGCCATTTCAATATCTGAGGCTGCCCAGCTCCCCCAAACTGGCATTTGAACTGAAGAGTCGAAAATTGGAGGTGACATTCAGAAGTCTCTGAAAATTATAACCCTGACTTCCTCCTTGAAAAGCTTATCTGAATCCTAGCTTATCCTTTGATGAGGTTACTGAAAAAGCAGTGCTCTGAGCGCTTGAAAGATAACAGTCAGCACAAGTGAGGCCCGACTGTATCCCTTGGGGGGAAACAGGGGCAGATGTAAGAAGCCCAGGGACACTAATTAAGTGGTCTGGGCGCCTTTCAGGGGACGAGTCTGCCTCTTCAACCTTTCTCCCCGGGGCTCCTCCAAGGAGTGATGCCCTGAGTGTGTGGGGCCCCATTAATAGAGGACCCCCCGACTTCTGCCCCGAGAAGAAGGCATTTGTGCCTAAAATGGGGGCGCTCAGGAGAGTGCGGCTTTCCCCTGCTCCTAAGGCGGCTGCTCTGCTCATCCTTCTGCCCCATCAGGGAGGAGAGAGAAATGAAGATCTGTGGCTCCCGAGTCACCTCCTCCCGGGGGCGTCATCTAGGTCTCAGCGGTCCTGAAGACAAAAGCATCCTTAATGTGCCAATCGATGTTCCTGACTCCTTTGAGAATCATCCCTGATTACTGCCACCCGCGCTGGTCTACCCTTTTCCTGATTGTCACACAGCGTTAGGTCTTTCACACTTATTTTGTCTGTGTTTTTGTTTTCATGCTTATTTTGGCCCTTCTCATGATTATTCAAATGTTGGCTTGCAGATACCAGAACTTTTCAGCGGGGCGGCAAGATCCCTGAAAGCAGGGGTCGCGTTTTATACCTTTACGTTCCCAAAGCTCCTTGTCTGTTGCCAAGTACAAAATAGGTACTCATTTAATACTTGGTTTGTTTGGCAAGTATTTCGTGCGTGCATTCTCTTCATAGGGCATGGCCCTGTGACTCTGGACAGAGGAGTTTACCCCTGGTAGCCTCAGTATCTTTACCTGTCCCGAGGGGATAGAAAAGCCAGCCTTGACCATTTAAGAGCACAGTTGTTACAAAGATTGAAGGATTAAATTAATGCCTTTGGTTGCTGGTCATCTTATTTTTATTCATAAGCACATAGGATTTCGCTTGCATCATTAGATACCTCTCTAGGCCTCAGCTTTTTAAAAATAATATTTATAATAATTTACAATTTTAAAATATATTTATTGTGCATGGTAGTGCGCTATCAGGAATGGAAAGTTGACCTTGGGCTAAGACCCATGCCCTACACTCTTATACCTCGGTGAAAGAGAAAAGGTTGGCAGACAACTTAACGGATACGACAAATGTATGTAAAGGATGATATATATATTCTATTAAGTTATATATATGTATATGATATATATAATCTATTAAGTTATATTGATTATTACTATGCATTATATTTGAGTTGCATTAATTCTGCAAATATATACCTATACGATTCCAGAGTGTCAAATAACCTGTAAAAAATGTGCCTTCTTAACTTGTAAAACACAACTTGATTTATAGGTTTTTTTTTTCTATATTAAATTCTATATTAAAATAAGCTGTTGTTTTGTGGACAAACAGAAACACCTTCCTTATTTACCAAGCCCTCATCTACACAGGAAAAGGAGGGTTTTAAGAGACCCACAGCCTAGTTCACAGGGAAAGGGGTAAGTGGATACCTTAAGTGACACCCAGACCCAACTCCAGCCCTGAAACAAAAACCACTGCTTGTCACAGAAGAGGGTCGCATCAGATGAGCCACTGGGCAGGCGGCCACGGAAGCCCCCACATTGAGGAAGGGAGTGGGGGATGGGAGGCCCCAAGGGAGCTTGTTCCGGAGCAAAGGCGCCTCTGAGCTGAGAGTCCAAGTTGAGCGGTAAACAATCATTGACTTTGCAAACAGTGCGTTCTTCCCCAAACCAAAGAGTAATCTTCTTGTGTGCACAGTGTGGAAAGGACAGTTGGTCCCAGGATGGTCTTTTCAGCCACGGCCGCACACACCGATAACAGTTATTGTCAGCACTACCATTCTCTAAAATAAATGACAGATAAATAGTAATCTGGGTAGCACACACACAGACGCACGATATTCATACAGTCCTTGTGGAATATAAAAATTTAATAACCCAGGTCATAGGTATGGCAGGAAGAATCGGTAAGTAGTGCGTTACGACAAATGAACTGAAGTCTGTGACGACGACGGTACCATTCATTCCCATGGCATAAATGCTGATCCCTCTGTGTATATTATCAACCTTGTTCTTCTGCAAGTGCCTGGAAAAGTGTCCGGAAATAGTAGGCATCAACGAATTAATTTTATAATAGCTACCTAAATGTTGCAAAAGCAGAGGAATCAGTAGGGATATTCTGTCGCCTTATTCTTTTAAACATCAACCCATTGAATAGGCCATTTTATTTTCCTCTCCTTAGAAGGTTGGTTCCTAAGAATGAATTTTTTTCTGTTTTATTCACCGATGTAGTCTGAGTGCCTAGAACAGTGTTTGCATACAGTAGGCACCTGATAAGTACTTGATTGGTAAATGATTGAATGAATAAAAGTTTATTGAGTGAGTGAAATGGTTTCAAGTCATTGTCAACAAGTAAGGCAGCTTCTGTCCTAGTTGAGCTGAGATGCCTTCTAGCTATGCAAGGCCAATTCAGTCCCTTATTTCTTTATTCTCTCTGTTACTCGTTCATTCCAACAACAACTATGTTTAGCATTGACTATGTTCAGATGATAGAAGGCACAGAGTAAGAGATACAAAGATGGGCGAGGAAGCCTCTCCACCATTAGAGAAGCCATACTATGTCCACAAAGAGTAGCGTGAACAAATGTAACAAGTGGGTAAGGGTTGAGTTAGAAAGATAACCCCTCAGGTTTCCTCAATACTGAGATTCCACAATCCAATGGTTGAAGTGCTGATTTCAGGTGGTTTCTATGATATATACAGCCTGAAGTTACTACGATTTCGAAGTTCAACACTTCCAACGGCAAGCGTTTGTGAAATAGGAGTATTTAAGTGAATTGCTGTCTGAAGCTAGGTGATCATCGAGTTGTCCCGTGTTCTGAGCAGCCTCCAGATCGTTGGGTGAGATGGCATCTTCTGCATTTTTTTCTTCTTCAAATGTATAGCAAGTTTAATACATCAGTATTAACACAAAAACTTGAATTTTTTCATGGGCTTCCTCCTTATCACTAAGCTTGAAAGATAAGTATGACACTCAAGGAAAAATATTTATGGATTTAAATGTGCAGTTTGTAGGACCATAAAAGACAGATAAATATTTGTTGGAAGATCACTGCATCTAAAAATTGTTGCTTATTAAAATCTACAAACTTTAATGGTAAGACACAATTAAAAAAAATCCACAACATTTTTCAAAATAGATTAGAATACAGGAAATGTTTCATGAAATTACTGAGATACTAGGTTTATGGCTAATATTAAAAACTGAACAATCATTTAAATCCTACTCAGGTTATTTCTACACACAGTGGTCCAATGGGCAGCCGAACTCCAGGAGGGCTTGGCCCCAGCACATAGCCATTCTGCAGACAGGTCTTATATAGGCCTTCCCTCAGCTAAGTCACCATGGTTCTGCTGCTCAAACATGGAAGAGGTATATGAAAGTCATAGCCAGGCTAGACTTGGAGAAGGTGACAGTTGCAACTCAAAGTCATCGAAGTTACCTTTAGCAGAATAATCCCTTCCGTTTGTATAGATCTCAGGGTTCTCACACAACATCTCAGTGGCTCTTTTAGAGTACCTTTTTTTTCTACACCCATTTTATAGAAAAGGCCATTGAGTCTTCAAGTGGGAATGTCACTTGCTCAAGGTAACATCATGGTAACATCCCTGGTCAAACTGGAATATACTTTTCCCTCTACGCCATGATGCCACCATGTTGGATACTCTGAGCGTGGGCGCCAAGGGTCTTTTCTCTGCACAGAGTGACGTTCCCACTGTCCAGAGCTGGGAAAATAGAATAAGGCCGTTGCTATGCTCTAAGACCCTCCTTGATGCCAGCACCACACAACATTTGTCCTGATCACCAGTGCAGCATGGACCCACTGGGTCCCAGCAGTCCAGGCAGCTGATGGCTGCGAGGCAGGTGCCTCATCATTTCTGCTTGTCGACTTCATGAACGGATTGAGGTATCAAGGGAAGACAGCATCAGGGAGACTTTGGGCCACAGCTAGGATGGATGGGGTTGGGAGAGAGGTACTCTGCCTTGGTTATCTAGAGGAGGGGCCAGTGCAGCATTTCTGCCCCAAATCATGCCAGGTGGAGCTACTTTGGGGGAACCCAGTCCATCTGTGCCATTTATCTTTTGAAGCCACCACTAACAAGAGCCACCTCAAAGACCATTGAGGGCAGATGTCTAGAGGCTGAAATCCTGGATTCAAGTCCACTCCCACCTTTCAGAGCTATACGGTCTTGGGCAGGACACCACAAAGTATCTGTAAAATGTAGATAAAATATTATACCCCATCTACATCATTGGCTTCTAAAGAGGATATAAGAAGGGGCACCTGGGTGGCTTAGTTGGTTAAGCATCTCCCTTCAGCTCAGGTCATGATCCCAGGGTCCTGGGATCAAGTCTCACATCGGGCTTCTTGCTCAGTGGGGAACCTGCTTCTCTTTCTGCCTGCTGCTCCTCCTTGCTTGAGCTTTCTAGCTCTGACAAATAAATAAATAAAATCTTTTTTTTTTTTAAAGATGCTATGTAAAGTGACATTTATGAAAATTCCTTGCAAACATTCATATAGTACACTAACATGAGCATTTTCTCTGAGGCAGAAGGCCAAGGTGAATTGCCCCCAACCAGCCCACAAACCCCCCACAGGGCCATTGGCGGGAAGATGGGCAGAAGCTCAGCTAGGTTACTATTAAGAGTAGCACCCCAAGCCTTCCCAGTCCTGGCTCATAAGCTGAGTGCTAGAGCTCAGACCAGGTGAGGCAAATTACAGTGAGACAGATTTGGGCTTCACATTAATTAGTATAAAAATAACCGATATGTATTGGATGTCTGCTCTGCCTAAAGTCCTTTGCTAAGTTCTTTGCCTATACAAACTTATTTAATGTGTTAAACAAGGTCACACTCAATCATTTGATGAATATTTATTGAACATGTACAATGTCTCACGTTCTAAAATAAGAGCCCAACCACAAAAGTGAAAAGATGTAGATTCCATCCTCGAGAAGTTCATGATCTGGTAGAGAGACAAATGCACGAATGCAATATAAGGTATTACAAATATATAATGGGAATATATTTTAAAAGGTCAGGGGCATAGAGGACCCATGTTTCCGGGATGTCAGGCAAGGTCAAAAGAGGTACCCCCTTTCGAAGGACAGGTTTGTGACTGAGGCTAAAGCTGCTCCTATATGCAACATCGTCAGAAAAGTGCCCCTCAATCAGTAGGGGAATAAATATCGCTCTGTACCACGTGGGCTAAATTAGCCGCTCCAGGGGCCAGATAATGGCACAAATACACTTGTGCAAAGCAAGATATTATAACGTATTTCATAAGCTGTAGTGCTATTTTTTGCAGCTCATGAAAAACAAGATAATGCCCATAAAAATAAGATATTATGGCAAAATCGGTATTAATTACTAGGAGCCAAAGTGCACTGCTTGAGGCTGTAAAACTTTTAATATTCCAGAAGAAAGCAGTTCAAGGAGCAGGCTAACCACGATCACTTAATCGCTTGGCAGCTTCCCAGCCTATCTTAGTGAACGACACCGTGGAGGCCGCAGAATCAGCCCCAAACAAACAGCCCTGTGCAGTGTTGCTAATTTGGCTGAGATTACGGGATGGGGCCAGGAGGGCTGGGAGCAGAAGAGTACCCTCTTTGCAATTTACCTTCTTACTAATGATGAACTGGGCTCACCAGAAAGCTACCAGGTTAACCTCTTTGGGGCTTTTGAGTGGGCATGGGCCATTGGCTCCTTAAGACCAGGGTTTTACAGTTGCTGTTGATACAGATGAACGAGAACAGGTCCTTGGCGGGGTGGGAGATGGTCTGATCTTCCCTGCGGGGGCCCTCCTTCTGGTTGTAAACACACGCACGTGCGCGGGCACACACAGGCACACACACGCTCACACACACGGGCACACACACACTCACGTGCACAGGCACACACACGGTCACACGCACGTGCACAGGCACACACACGCTCACACTCATGCACACAGGCACACACATGCTCACACGCACGCACATGGGCACACGCACATGCACGGGCGCACACACACACTCACACACACGCACAGGCACACACAGGCACACACACACTCACATGCACGGGCACACACGCACTCACGTGCACAGGCACACACACGGTCACACGCATGCACATAGGCACACACATGCTCACACGCATGCACACAGGCACACACATGCTCACATGCATGCACACAGTCACACACATGCACATGGGCACACTCACATGCACAGGCACACACACACTCACACGCACAAGCACACACTCACGTGCATGGGCACATGCATGTGCACAGGCACACACACGCTCACGTGCATGGGCACACACATGGTCACACACACGTGCACAGGCACACACATGCTCACACGCATGCACATGGGCACACTCACATGCACGGGCACACACACACGCACATGCACAGGCGCGCTCACACGCACACGCACAAACACACAGGCACACGCACACTCACACACTTGGTACACAGAGCTTCCACCTTATGTAAAGGTTAAACCTCTCACTGCTTTTAGTCCCACACTCTGAATGTGAGACGAATCTGACGACTGCCTCTCATGTGCCATAAACAAGATAGAAACATATGCACATGCGGTGATAAAGCAGATCTGAAATGACATCCCGGCCGCCTGTTGGGTGGCAGCTGAAATCAGATATCTTAATGTATGATATTATGGGAATTACCCACATTAAGATAAAATATCTGGATTTAAGTAACTGTCTTTTGCTCTGAATTAACTTGCAGATTGAACTCAGAAAAAAAAAAGGCAAACGAATTAACGAATTGGGGTTAACGAAAGGGATTCATTTCACAGCCACCGTGCCCAGAGGCCGCTCCGAGGGCGGCACCGTCCGGGCCTGCCCATGGGAACGGGGACTGCTTCGTCCCTGAGTCTCGGAGCACGTAGCAGAGGCCCCGGTACAGAGTAGGTCCTTTAAAAATGTTTGCTGAGTGAATGATTTACTATGACAAGTCCTTTCTCAACCACCAAGTACACCCCTATTCTGTCTGCTTCCCCTTTCCTTCCACCCCTCCTTTACATCAGTGCGAACCTCTACCCCCCTCACCTGGTTGGAGCCCATACTGCATGGCCAGCAGCAGGAGCCCGTCCAGGAAGGTTCCTTCTCTGAAGGAGCTTTGCAAGACTTCCAGTCCATGCTGTTCCCGGTTGCTCGGGGTCCCTTTCCTGGCAGTCTCCTTGGCAGGTTGCAGAAGCAGGTCTGAATAGGAAGACTGAGGTGCTTTTGTAAACAGGCCCGGGCGAGGGGGCAGCAAGCACAAACATCTCCAAGGATTCTCTCTGTTGTTTGGCCAAGGACTTCAGTCTCCTGGGAGGACCATCTGGCATCACTCCCCCAGGCTTTAGAACGGACTTGATACCACCTCCCACCTGGCGGACGGTTACTCTTGTAGCATTTGGCCCAATATTCCTGGGTGTCTCAGATCTCCTTGGGGAAGACAGGTGGGGGCTCCCCACTTCTCAGCGATGTCCTTCAGCCTCACCAACTCCCCCAGGCTGACTTGGATGGGCCAGAGAAAAGTAACCCAAGCTTAAGAAGTAATGTATCCCAAAGGGCCCAAATGCTTGTGTTTTCCAGGACGGGCAGGTCCAATGAAATTTGAAGATCTAAGTTGAGATTGACCTTTGAATCTTGTAAACATGTATTCATTATATCTACGGGGATGCGGGGGAGGTCTGGTACCCTAAGGGGCTGGGGTGGGGTGAGAGCACAGCGGGGATCAAAGGAGCAAAAGGAATGATGCTCGTTCACAGGAGTCAGCCTGCGCGACATAAAGATACCTGCGTGTGATCCTGATGCAGTGAGTTGCAAATAAATGGCAGCGGTGAGCGATCAAACAAGAGGGAGAGAGAGAGAACTGCTAGACAGGAGGGATCAGGGAAGGATGCGCGGAGGGGAAGTCTTGAGGAGTGGATGGGATCAAAGCGTCATCGGAAGGGGTCAGTGGGAAGGAGGAGGAGAGGTTGGTGTGGAGGTTTAAGATACCGTGGAACCGATACGGGGCGAGGCTAATGGACCAATGAATCGGGATAGAAAGCTAGCAAGAGCCCCACTCAAATATAGAACTTAACGGCTGGCGGTGGCCTTGCAGATCCTTGGGAAGAGGAGGGACAGGTTGGCACTGGGCTGGGGCTCTGGCCTGCGCTTAGGAAAAACGTGTGAAACTGAATGCTAATGCACAAACTGTAAAATTAATTTCCCCATAAACTAAAGACTTACATGTGAAAAGGCCAAACTCTAAGGCTTTCAGAAGTAAATAAAAGAGGCTATCTTTGTTGACTGTAAGATGTGGAAGATTTCTTAAACAAAAAGCATTTATAATGAATTAAAGGACTGATCCATCGAATTACATTAACATTAAGAAGGCACGTTGGCCCAAACAACGGCATAAAGAAAGCGGAAAGACAAACCACGGATGGAAAGAATATGCAATAAATGCGATAAATAAATTCAGTAAAAGATTAACACCCCAAATGTAAACAATTCAGAATGATCCTTAAGGAAAAGGTGAAGAGTTTAACAGTTGAATGGGGGAAAAATAGGTGAAAAGGCTTTCCCTAGTAAAGAGGATCAGGATTGGCCAATGGCCAAGAACTGAGTGGAAAAGCAGGTAGGGAAAGGGAAAGAAAATTCTCTGCATTTTTCCCCATCATGTCCCCAAGGAGGCTCTCCTTTTTAGAGAGAGAGTACACATGGAGATTAGCAACGACTTCTACTTTTTGAAACTCCCTCCAAAAAATAGCCTTGCACTAATAGCATGAGTTTAGTTCTTCGCTGGAAGGTCATCGAAAAAGCTTCCAATGAATGTATAGGCAATACACAGAACGATGTGCCAGGACATTCCTATCCAGCAACCCACGTGTTGGGCCCCTTGTGTAACAGATTTGCCGCCTCAGGTCTTTATGGAGACAGGATATGAAACGTGAAGCAGAAGGGTGTGGGATTTGGTAGGGCACGGCAGCTGCCTCTGTTCATGACCATGGCTGCAGCTTGGATCCCTAAAGTGTGGGGTCCCCTGTTATTTTTCACTGAAAGTAACAGGAGGACGGCTGATAAAGCGCCTTCCTATGGCCCCGCAGTCAGCACCTCTAGGCGGAGGCTGCCCTTCAAGAAAATCTTTCAAAGGCCCCCATTGCCTTGAGATGCTGTGCGCTATTTCTGTGGGCTCTTAAACGGAATAATTCATTAGTCAGGGAAGAACAATCAATATCACATTCCGACAATTACACACTGACTCTGTTTACCCAGTGGACCCTCTCTGATAATATTATTTATGATCCTAAATAACTCCATCCGTGTTCAATAGAGCTGGGGGTGCCTCTGGGACCAGGACACAATCAAATTATGAAGACATACGGTTTGCTCAGCCCTGGAAACGTTCAGGCGCATTTCGTTGATGTTGGTCTTGGACTCCTACCTTCTCCAGTCGGTTCTCTGGCTTCCCTAATGGGCCTTGCAGGAGGGGCCTCTTCTTTGAGGCAGGGAGGCTGTGCCATAGGAGGGAAATGGGGCTGCTAAGGGAATCTGATGTGACTATTATAGGGTTGTCCAAAGTGAAGGGCACGGACCACTCGTGAACTAGAGCAGCAATTGGGTGTCGCTAGGCTTTGCCTGCAGGCGAGTATGGGACAAATGCGTCCATCTGGGAGAGGTTAGTAGGGCAGCAGAGAGAGGCCGATGAGACTGTGAGGCATGTGTGTGCAGGTGTGTGTGTGTGTGTGTGTGTGTGTCTGCCTTGTGCTCTGACCCCCGCCTGGTAGGGAAGCCTCCAGAGCTGAAAGAAAGAGCCCAGCTTCCGGGACTGTGACGGCCTTGCACAGAGCGCTGACCTGCCCTTTCCACAGGTTCCCCATAACAGCCCTGAGAGCCGCACAGAGAAGGCACGGCCACCCCCACATACCGGGTGAGGTGACTGGGAGTTCCAGGCGGGGGTCCCTGGGCCTGGTGCCAGGAGCTCCTGACTCCCCACGCAATAGCTCCTACACCAGCCTGGTAGCTTTCCTCCCCATCTGACCTATGTGACCAATGGCCAGGGGCAGGTGGCTGTGTGCAGGTCTGGACCGAAGGGTAATCGGGAGCAAAGGATTCAGAGAGCAGAAATCCTTCGCAGAATGTGGGGAAGATGCCCTTCGATTCTGAAGCCGTAGTCTTCCGGCCCCACCGAGGGCCACTGATCTTTGCTGCACCCAAGTCTCATGGATGCTCTGACCTTTCTTACAACCTTTCTTCTCTCTCTATTTCTCTCCCTTTCTTCCTTCTGCCCTCAAATATTTACTGAACACCTGCTATGCTCCAAAACCCCCCAAAATAGGAATTTTAAGAGATGGATAAAGAAGACACCTGTCTGTAAGGGGCTTACAGCCGGCCCAAGAGGAGATGTGACCACAGTAACCACACTGCAAGCGAGGCTGGGAAATTCCATAAGGGAGACACAGATCAAGCCCTATGGGACTGTCCCCTGTGCTTTGGACAAGCTTGACGTGTGATATGGAATCACGAAGCAGTTTTGTTTTCTTTCCTACTGCCCGTTTACATTTATTCAAAGGGGATGTTCTTCTACCCCTGGATCCATGACTTTGAGAAACACTTTCTGTAATAGAAAGTTCAAAGACACTTTAAAAAAAAAAAAAAGATTTATCTACTTTAGAGAGAGAGTGCGCATGTGTGCGTGAGCAGGGGAGGGGCAGAGAAAGAGGGAGAGAGAATCCTCAGGCAGACTCCCCGCTGAGTGCGGAGCCTGTCTCAGGGCTGATCTCATGACCCTGAGATCATGACCTGAGCCAAAACCAAGAGATGGAGGCCTAACCGACTGAGGTGCTTTGGACTGTCTTTAGACTTTAATTCAGAGAGGCGAAAAGCTTTGATTTCGGACTTTAATCTCTGTGGGATTTTAATCTCTAAACTCTCCCTAGGAATTTGATAACTGGAAGGGCTTACATCCAAATTTGGGGCGTCTTATTTTGGCATTTATAATTGAAGAATCTTGATGCATTTTTTATTAGCTCTTTATGCATTTTATTATTGAAGTATCCTCACACTGCTATTAAATCTCATTACAGAACATCTGACGAGTTTATTGGGCCATGTGGCTGGACATACATTTGGGTTGGGAACAGAATAAGCTCTGAACTTTCAGCCTGGGGCACAGCAGTGGAACCTCGAGGTTGGTTGAATTAACATACTGTTCGGACCCATTGCAGGACCTCATGGGGGCAGAATCAACCCTGTCCTGTGATGGTCGCGGGAAGATAGATGAAGGGAGGGAGGTTGGTGCTGGGCGAGCAGTATCATATAGCTGGGGCAGTTCGTCCCCCACTGGGAGCAGCACAAACGCACACCTGGTTGACCAGAAGCTTACAAGTTAAGCCCAGTTGGTCGAGGCAAACAAAACATGGAGGAATTTTCCCTTTGTTCTCTGGTTTCCCCGTGGAGGAGTTTCCTTGGAGTAACAACATTCCTAGCCCCTTGCTGACTCTCTTCCTCACCCAGCACGGAGGAGCGTTCTGTCACTTGGCGGTTTCTGTGGGACCCTCTTTCTTCCTCTCCCATCCGTCCCTTTGGGGACGTGTCTGCTTTCCGAGGACATAAACTCTCTGTGTCAGCCACGTGTAAGACAGTGGGGCAGACTCTGTCTCCGCCAGGAAGCCCTCACATTTGGGGGAATTAGACCAGTTCAGGGCTACGGAAGCAAGGCACTTCGGTCAGACGCAAGCCGTACCCTCCCATTTAATGTGGTCAGTGACACAAGCGGCGATTGGATCTCCATCTCTCTGGCTCGCCATCTATCTCTGAAGTGGCTCTGGACCCAGAAAGCAGTGTTACGTAGGTCCCCCCCCCCAAAACCTGCAAAGTAACCCCTTTGGACCAATCGCCAAGTGATTTCTCAGCTGTGAACTAACAGTTTTCTTTTGGAATGAATCGTGTGCTTTCAATTTTCCACTTCAAAAACACACACTTCAGCAGAAGTCACTTTACAGCAAATGAAAGAAGGAATTTCCCCAGGGGAAGTGAGGGGTTTGATACTCAGCCAAGGGCAGAGGGTATGACTTAGGGGCATCTCTTTTTCCCAACCGTGAAGGCACCAGGAGGTCTTTCTGCTCTCATTGTCCTCACAGCCAGTAAGGGAGGGGTTTGCAAAATACTTGTGTTGGAATGGCCCTTGGGCTGAATGGCATCCTAAGGTCCGCAAGGCCTAGGGCGAGAACCTGACCCGGTGTGGCCAGAGTATCTGACTCCCAGGGAGGGAGGGGGTCGGGGGAGTCTCTGATCCTGACCTCCTGAGAGAGTTTGCTGCTGGGGGGCCCGGGTGGCTCAGTGGGTTAAAGCCTCTGCCTTCGGCTCCGGTCATGATCTCAGGGTCCTGGGATCGAGCCCCACATCAGGCTCTCTGCTCAGCAGGGAGCCTGCTTCCTCCTCTCTCTGCCTGTGTCAAAGACTGACCTGCGGCCGAGGCGTCTCACTGAATGCAGCGAGGCTTGAAATGGGTGTGCTGCGAACGGCACAGACTCACCCTCCCAAGGGGGGCACCCTGAGGGACCTCTGGGCCGCCTGGCAGTGCTCCCCGCCCCTCTCTCAGCACTCCGTGGCCTCCCGCGGGGGGCCGCAGGCTACGCGCTGGTGCCGTGCCTCCTGCTCCGGGCGGCCCGTGGCTCCCACATGCTGTTTGCAGTGGTTTCCATCTCTCTCTGCAAACCAGCCGGGCATTCTGGCAGGAGGATGCTGTTCACACCCTGGATGCTTGTGTTTACCCACCTCTCCGCTGAACAAATTTACAAGGTAAACATTTTGGGACATCGCGGAGATTAAAAAAAAAAAAATCACAACACAAAACCAACACAACTGTGTTGTCCTCCCCCAACCCCTTGTTCCTAACTAATAAATCATAAGGTGGAATTAACCGAGATTCAAGCTCTTGGCACTGGATCAATTTCGAGCTGCGGCCTCCACCTCATTCGCATCCCCAGACTTTCCGCTAACAGGTACCTGCCGCCTCGCTGCTCTGAGACGTTGTGATACACAGAACACGTGATGGTGGGTCACCTAGACCCGGCTCGGAATCCCAGCTCAGCCTCACACTAGCTGTGTAATGAGGGGCAAGCGACACACCCTCTCTGGGTTTGTCTTCCCCTGGGAAACGAGTCCCCCCTTTGCACGGCTGTGGTGACTTTTAGGCCGAATACCGGGGACCTGGGGAGTTTGGGTTGTGGGTTGACCATTCCAGGGTTCCATCCTTTCAACCCTGACCAGTTCCATGATCGGTGATTTTCATCAGTTACATCCGGATGATGGAGCGATGGGTCAGGGGTTGGACAGCTGGGGCACTCAAAGCAGTCGCGGAGCTACCTCGGCCATGTCCCTGACACGTGTGCACGCATGTGTGTGCACGTGTGTGTGCGTGTGTATAGTGTGTGTGTGTTGTGTCTCTTGAGCAGAGATCCATTTTGCTGCCCTTAGCAGGAGGCATGTGGGGAGGTGCTCCAAGGTCTGTTGCAAGGTAAGGAGCCCCTTAGGGTCCCCAGGCACGGCTGCTTGCTCCTGATGATAGAAGACAATGGGTCACCCCAGTGTGTCTATAGCAGTGGGTCACCCCAAACCTTCCTGAATGACCGCTGGCATCTCCCAGCCAAAAGCTCTGTCTCTTGGGGTATAGAGCCCGTCTTCTCGCTCGGGCCCCAGCAGACCTCTGCAGGGCTGTCTCCGGGCCCCCTCTCCTCCCAGGGACCGGGAACGCACTGCGCCCGTTGGCTCCTTGGATCAGCTACCTTTCTCAGAATGTCCTCCACGGAACCTCCCCATGTCAACTCCAGTTCGCCCCAAGTCTTCCTCTGAAGTGGTCTCTGCTCCACGTGGCTCTTCCTAACCCCTCTGCCTTTCCCCCTTTCTGCTCCCAGCCCGGCGGACAAAGCCTCTACCACTACCACTGTGAGAACAGAGGACTGCCCATCTCCATGCCAGCCTCCCCTGACAGATCTCGGACAGGAGCCATGCTCACTCTGCCCCCTGTCCCCAGGGCCCAGCACAGGGCCAGGCAAATGGCAAACACTATTAATAAACACTTGTTGTTAGCATTCAGAGCCTCACACTATGCTCTCCCATTCCCCCCTCCCTCCCCACTGCATGCCCCTGGCCTTCCCTTCCTACCCTGCTCTCTTGCTTTCTCCTCCCCTCTCTCCTCTCTGTCCCGTCCCTGTCCTTGCAGGCCCCTAATTGAACTTCTCTGGGCAGTAACAAGGCCAGAGATAACTTCGCAAAGCAACTACACCACCTGCAAATAACCCAGAGTGGCTGTCATTCTTGTAGGCGAGGACTATTTTGGGGAACACTGTTTATCTCCCCTTCTCTCCACGTGTCCAGCCCCGGGGTGGGTCGTGCAGGGGACAACTCTAATTTGGTGGCATCCAGTGCAGAATGAAGCAGCCAGCACTCCTGCTCCCGCCCCTCTTACCTCCGCGGGCAGCTCTGGGCCAACGAGTCCGTCGTCATTAGAACAAGGCGCACCTGTTACCCGCCTGAACCGTGCCCTCGTCCCTGGCGGCAATTAGCCCGGCTCTGGCTGCTGGAGAGGAGTCGGCTTCCCCTCCTCTCTCCAGGAGACTTTCTCGGTGTACGGGCGATCAGAATCTCCCGCCCAGGGGTCCTGCTGGCCATTATTAGATGGCCGCCCTGCCGGCCCTGCGTCTGAAGTCCCCCTTGGAGAGGAATTTTAATGTGTGCTGAAGACAGCTTCGGGCCTGGGGCGGGGGGTGGAGCACGGGGAGCCTTGGCCTTGGGTTTCCAGGCAGGTGAAGGGGGCCTGTCCGCGATTGTTTTAGACAGCTTCAGGAACCCTGCATCTCTGTATTCCATATTTCCAGTAAAGGCGAGGATGGAATGACAATTCTCAAAGGGCCAGCCTGACGTCGGAACCGAGCGGCCTGCACGGTGGGGTTCTGAGCGGGTGGGGAGAAGGAGAGAAAAGGAAACGTGCTCTTTGAGGTCAGTGTGTCCATCCCCCTGCCTCCGTCGCCTTCTGATCCATGAAGGCCTTCCTCCCTTTCTCTCAAGTAGAGACAGGAGCGTGCAGAGCCGTTGGGGCCCAGCCCTGGCTCTCTTCATGACTGGTGGGTGTTCTGGGTGTCCATCCTTCCAATCCCATGCAAAGCAGTGACTCCTGCTGCAGTGCTCTGTTTCAGCAGGAAACGGAGGGAGGGGGCTGCAGAGGGACCGAGGGTAGACGCCCGCTGGGGGCACTCACGTTAATCTGCATACCTACCACGTACAAGATGTTCCCTTTGAGCGTTTCATCCTCCAGATCCTCCGAAGATGTGAGTATCGCTCCCCGCACTTTACAGATGTGGTAATTAAGGCCCAGACACATTGAGGAATTTCTTGAACATCATGCGGTGGTGAACAGTGGAGCCAGCCGTCTCTGCCCCCGGGGTTGCCAACCCCCGGGCCCTGTTCCTTCCAGAGACGGCAAGCTGCTGCAGGAACCCCCACACGGGAGCCGAGCATGCCCCTCCCTTGGACTTCACTCTTCCTCCCCCTCCTGAGCTGGGGGTCCCTGAGCTCTGCCCCAGCTCGTGCCCAGATCGAAGACCCTTTACTTCTCCTGACTTCACAGGAGCCTCGTGGGCCTGCCCCCGAGAGAGGAGCCACGAGGTGCTGCCTGTCTCTGGCCTGGCTTTGGCTGGTCTCCATCCTCGGGGCTCCGAATGAGCACCCAGGAATCCCAGAGGATGCCGGCAGCTCTCCCAGAATGACGGTCAGCCCAAACATTGTCCCACCACTGTGCATGGGGCTCCGAAGTCACCTTCTGGATTTTGGGATGTTCAGTATTCAAGGACAGAGGCCCCTGGTTGTTCTGTGGGACAGAGAAGAGGAGGAACCCACTCCTCCACCACCTCCTTTCTTCTTAAAGAGCTGTTATCACATTCTATTTTTTAAGCTCATTTTCTGTAACTTTATTTTTACTGACAAAATAACATGTACTACGGCAGAAAAGTGGAAAATTTAGGCATGAAACACAGAATCACCCCTATTCTAATACGTACAAACAAGCACTAAGAACATTTTGCAGTGATTGCTACGTTCAGCTTTGGCTTATTTGTGGGTGCGTCGAAATGCCCACAGCCATGCCCCTAAACACAGTCAGAATTTTTAAAGTGCGATGGTACATGTATCTGTTTGTACTCGTGGTAAAATGCACATAACAAAATTTTCCATCTTAATCATGTTTTAAGCGGACAGTTCGGTAGCGTTAGATATATTCACATTATCGCACGGCAGGTCTCTAGAACGTCCTCATCGGGCAAATAAACTCTATCCCCATTAGAACCCTTGTGCCCTGTGGGTGGGAGGGCAAATCGGTGCAGCCACTGTGGACCGTAGTATGGAGGTTCCTCAAAAAATGGAAAATCGAGTTCCCCAATGATCCAGCAATCCCACTTCTGGGTATTTATCCCAAGAAAACAAAACCGCTAATTCGAAAAGATCTAGGCATGCTTGTGTTCGTTGCAGCATCATTGACGTTGCCCAAGTGTCCATCAGCAGATGCACGGAGAAGCTGTGGTGTGCACTGTACAATACCACTCAGCCAGGAAAAGAATGAGGTCATGCCCGTTACAGCCGCGTGGATGGAATTCCAGGACATTAGGCTAAAGGAGATGTGTCAGACAGGGGAAGACAAATGTTGTATTCTCTCACGTACGTGTAGAATTTAAAACAACATCAACAGCAAAAAACCAAGCTCCTCAATGTGGAGAACAAAGGCAGGTCAGGGGTGGGGGTGGGGGCAAATGGGTGAAAGGGGTCAAAAGGTACAAATTTCCGCTTGTAAAATGAGTAAGTCCTGGGGATGTATTGGACAGCTCGGTCCCCATCATTATCAACCCTGTAGTGCATGTTTAGAAGTTGCTGAGAGAGTAGAGCTTGAAAGTTCTCATCACAAGCTACAAGTTCTCACCTCAACACAAGGGGCGCCTGGGTGGCTCAGTAGGTTAGCGTCGGTCTTCAGCTCCAGTCATCATCTCAGGGTCCTGGGTTCGAGTCCTTTGTTGGGCTCCCTGCCAAGCAAAAGCAGGGGAGCCTGCTTTTCCTGCTTTCTCTCTCTCTGTCAGATAAATAAATGAAATCTTAAAAAAAAAAGTTCTGTAACCACATATGGCGATGGATGTTAACTAGACATATTGTGGTGACCATTTCACAATATATGTAAGTATCAAACCGTTGTGCTGTACACGTGAGGCTCCTAGAAAGTAGGATGTCAACTGTACCTCAATTAAAAAGATGATTTAAAAAAAAAAACCTATCAAACTTTATACACATTGAACAAGTCCTATGTCTCCTTACCCCCGGCCCCTGGTAACATCTATTCTATTTTCCATTTCTATGAATTACTTATTCTAAGCGCCTTATGTGCAATCATACCATAGCCGTCCTTTGGGGTCTACTGAGCTTGTTGTCTTCAAGGTTCACCCATGTTACAACCTGTGCTGGAAGTCTCTTCCTTTGGAAGCTGAATAACATTCCACTGTATGCAATCGGGCAGGTTTTTTGTTGTCGTTTTTTGTTTTTGTTTTTGTTCCCCACACCCCCCCCACCCCGGCCGGTTTTTTAAATATCCCACCTCATCTTCTCTATCTGTAAAATGGGGCAAAATAGTAGCAACAACCTCTCGGGGCTGTTGTTACAACCCCATCAGTTAATGTGGGCACAGTGCTTAGAAGAAAGCCTGACACTTCATAATTATTGCATAACGTGCCCTATTATAATTCCTGTTATTGCTTTTTGGGTTTTTTTTTTGTCTTGGTCTCTCAAGGGACAGAGTTTCCTGGACTCCATAATAGCAGTTCCTATTTATGGAGCACCTTCTGTGTTCCAAGCATGTGCCAAATATCTCACATCGACGATCTCATTTACTCCTCCAGAAACTTCTGACATGGTTTTACTTCCTCCGTGTTTCAGAGGACTTCACTGGAGCTCAGAGAACTTAGCCTAAGCATATGCAGCTGTGTGAGCGATGTGTTTGCCACTCCAAGCCTGGCCATCTGATCCCCAAGCCCCTACCTCCCTGCCACCCCAGGACCACTGCGTCTCCTCCCAGAGGAACCTGCTTTCGGGGGACCCAGCTAGGCATCCTGCCACGTGAGCAGAAAGTGGGCAGGAGGGAAGCCTGTCCCCTCTGTCATTCTCTCCCTGTCTTTCTCCTGCATCTCCAGGTCCTCCGCTCACATCGAGAAGCTGCCCTGTGGAGGCTGTGGGCTGACACGGGACGGGGACCTGCCCCGGGGGGATTCCTAGCAGGAAAAGCAGACTTGCTGGGAAGGAATTTGGGGCAGGCAGGGGGGCTTATGGGCTGCCCTCACATCACAGATCCGAGCTCAGACAGGGTTGGGAGTTGTCTGTCCATCACACAAGTCTACCCACTGGCCATCGGCGTCAGAGAAACAGGAGGTGGAGATTGTCCCGTGACCGCAGGGTTTCATTGGGATTTAAGCTCCACAACCTTTATCAGGGGTCTTACAAGGGGAAGCAGTCTGGGTCTATTACAGCCTATCCTTCTGAGGTTGGAAGAGTTTCTGTGGTCTCAGCACCGGGCAGAAGAGCTGGGGGACATAGAGCCCGCGTAGCCCAGAGGGTGCCGGAGTCTCTCCCGGGAGGCCTGCCACAGAGCCTCCTATTTCTCAGGCACTGAAGCAACGAGGCAATTAGAATAGAACCAATGTGAAAGCACTCTACAGACCATGCACGCCCTGCCTGGAGGTGATGTTCTTCTGCTGGAACCAGCAGCCAGGAGTCTTGGAGGGCAGCATGGAGGAGGAGACTCAGGGAGACCCCCATGTGACTCCCTGCCCTGCCCTGCCCGTTAGCCATGGCCTGACTTGCAGACTCCGTGGGGGTGGGAAGGAGCTTAGGGATGACTGTGACAAGCCAGTACAGAGGGCTTGATGACCAGTAGGTGGTCACTCTCTCGCCATCTTGGATTGGCGGGACTTTGAGGTGAATGCTCACAGAGCCTCATAACCCCCTGTGCTCTCAAATTCCTTATCCAAGAGGCAGGGTGGTGGTCTTACCCCCTGCAGTTCACAGGATCAACAGACCTGAAAAGCCTGCAGGGTCCCTGGGTGCCGGCTGGGCATGGAGGCTCACCTGCATGAGCTCCCGCTCACGGACATATATGGTGCCGCTGGGGACCCCGGCTGCCTCAGCTTTCCTTCCAGCCCTGGCCCCCATCCTGCCCCCAGCACATGGCCTGCCCTGGGCTCCCGGGATCCTGCAGGAAGCAGTTTCTCACTGAGGGAGAAACAGATCCCCTTCCTGGTGGGGAAGCAGCTTGCAGACTGTGTGTGCCCAGGAGCCCAGTCCCTCTGTCTTCCGTCCCTGAGGACACTGGTGGGGAGCTGGGACCAGCCCTCTCACCCACGTCCCTGTCCTCTAAACAGCTCTGCTTTGTGCTTTTTGGGGTTTCCGTGTACATTCTCAGGATTTGGAAGTGACGAGCAGGGAACTCCTGCAGGTGGGGAGTCTGCTCATTCCCTAGACTGCAGAGACCTCCTTTCCTTCCTTGTCCCCTTCCATGGGGAGGGACTGGGGCAGTTGCCTCAAGGGCCCTGGGGAGGGGCTCACGTATCTTTCTAGAGGCTTCCACCAAGAGACCATGGCAGGGGACAAAAAGGAAGAGCTGAAGAAGCAGAAAAAGGAGGAAAGGAAGAAAAGCCAGATCACAAGGGATCGGGACGAGGCTGTTTAAGGGCTGTGCATTTAGAAGCCAGAGGAAGAGGATCGTCTTCCAGCAGGGCCCTTGGGGACCCCAGCTAACGCCCAGCTCCCAAGGGAAGGGTGGACCAATTGTGTGCCTTATCTCAGCCTGGGGGCCACAGACTACCTGAAGGACTTCTGCTGGGGCAACCTTCAAGGTGGATAGTGCATGTGCACGTGCACACGTAAGGCACGTTCGTCAGTGTGAGGGCTGCGTGCATTCACTCTGCGTGTGCACACACCCGCCCTAAAGGCATGCGGACAACCGGAAGCCACACCAGCCCCCAGGCCACACCACATCATCCAGATGATGGTCCTCCCTCCCCTTCGCAGCTTCTCTGTCGATTCCCCAGCTTCCCGTGGGCTCTGATTTGGGCAGGAGTTCACGGGGGCTGCCTCGTTCTCTGCTGGGTTGAACTCCTAAGTGACCCGTGGCCAGGACCTGCTGGTTTACCAAGAACTGTCACCCTCAGGCTCTCACATGATCCTCACAGGCGCAGGGAGGACAGAGAAGTTCCCTTCCCAGAGATGGAAACTAAGACTCAGAGTCTCAGACACGTCTGCTTTTAAGTCAGACGCAATATGGTTTCCTCGGCGCCAGAATGCCACCATGTGCCTTTTCCTCTATTTTTGGACTATCTCCTCTTGTATCTCCCTACTCTTTTGATCCCAAAGGGTCAAAAAAGTACAGGGCAGACCAACTTAGGGACTTGGCTCCCCTTATCTGTGGTCTTTCTGCCTGCACTTACATCAGGGGCAAAGCGTCTCACGAGTCGAGCTTAGTTCCTGGGTGGGATCTTCTGCCGAGGCCCAGAGGCCCACATACTCTGAATTTCCATACTTGGAGGGATTTTAAGGCTGGCAGTAGTGTGTGTATAGAGAAGGAAAGAGTAATTGCCATTGGGAGCCCAGGGAGGCTCTTTGGCTTTGGATTCTGTTGGGACTGGATTCAAATTGTAGTCATGGGATAGGCCGGCCATCACCCTTCCTGCATCTGTGTTTTCTGTAAAATGGGCATGACAATAGTAATGACAGCTAAGATTTATGGAATGCCCACAGTATGACAGGTTCCGTGTCAAGTACTTAATATCAGGAATTCTTGTCCCCATTTAACAGATGAAGAAACCAAGACTCAGATATGAAGTGACTTGCCCAACATCACACTGTTAATGGACAACAAATAGGCAATTCGAATCCAAACGTAATGATCGGCAGCAATTTCAAAACCTGTTTGTAAACTCTTTTTTTTTTTTTTTAAGATTTTATTTATTTGACAGAGAAAGAGAAAGAGAGCCAGTACAAGCAGGGGGAGAAGAAGAGGGAGAGGAAGAAGCAGACTCCCCGCTGAGCAGGGAGCCCAATGCAGGACCCAATCCCAGGACCCTGGGTGCATGACCTGAACCAAACACAGATGCTTAACCGACTGAGCCACCCAGGCGCCCCTCTATGTTTGCAAACTCTTTTACATTCATGGCCAAAAGGCAGAGTGATGGTCTCCTGCCCTGCAAAGTCCTGGATGGGCTCCGTGGCCACCTTAAAGAATGGGAATTCAGCAAATATGATGCTATGTGGTCTCTGAGGCTAGATTAAAAAAGGCCTTTGGGCTTCTGGAACACTTGCTCTGGGACTCTTCGGCCACCATGGAATGGCCCTGACCCCCTAAAGCTGCCGTGTGGAGAGGTCACAGAGAGAGGCTGGGATGCTGGAGGGCCCCCCAGGTGTCCATGTCCTCCCAGCCCAGGCTCCAGACCTGTGGCTTCTGGATAACCCCAGCCCTAGCTACGTCCTGACTGCAGGTTGCTAGAGGGACCCCCGGGGAGAATTGCCTAGGTGGGCCCAGCAAAGCCCAGATTTGTGAGCAAGCTAAATGATGATTATTGTTTTAAGATGTTGTCCTGAGTGGTTTGTTACACAGCCATAGGTGACCGGGGCAGAATGCTTGCTCCTCGGTAATCATGGCAAGGAGCAATCGAGAATGCCTATGTCAAGCAGAGAGAGAAAAAAGAAGGAAAAAAGAAGGGAGGTAGAGAGAAAGAAAGAGAAAGACAAAGAGAGGAAATAAGAAACAGAAGAGAGGAGAGGAAGGGCTTCGGCTGAAGGCAGAATGCAGCACGTGCAAACACACTAGTCCTGTGCTATCGCTGCCCGAGGCCTCGTCCTGGAGGCCCGAGAGCTGGAGGACCCTGTCCCTAGACCTGCCCAGCTCGCTCTGTGCCAATGCTGGCCTTCTTGCCTGCAGCTCAAACACCCCGAGCTCCTCAAATCGCTCTGAACTGCACTGAGTGGTGGATAAACATTTGTTTCACAGCTCACGAAGCAGAGCTGCTGGCTACCGGCAGGTTTGATGTAATGAGTTCCATTCTGGACCCCAGGGAGCATTTAGAATGGGCTCTTCTTTGCCCAGGCTGCCAGTCAAGCTGGTACTGGGCAGGGGGAAGAAAAAACACAGCGCTAATCTCTCCCGCACGATCCCTGCCCAGACCTGGAATCCCCAGAAGCTGAGCTACTCTGTTCTCCTGGAATGGGACTGGGGAGCAGGGTGGGTCACCGCCTTCCTCTGCACCCTCGGGAAATGACCTGGTCTCGTTGAGCAGTGCTGAATACAGCCTTGTTCAAGAGCTGTGCACTGCTGGCCATTGACGGTCCTCCCCCCCTTTCTTTGCCCTACGGAACCTTCTACAGCTGGGGAGCTTGATTCCGAAGAAACGGGAGCAGGCAGCCTGGCACTGCCACCCTGAGTCGGCCACTGTCCTTGACCGCTGCTCTGTACCATCCAGAACGTGCCCAGGAACTTTCCGCCAGCCTGGGTGCTCAGAGAAACACGGGTTGTGCTGGGAGCCACTGTGCCCTCCCACCTGACCCATGTCCCTATATCACAGTGTGGTCGGGAGGCGGATGGGGAAGAGGTGACCGATTGTCCCCTTCCTCCCCATCTCCCCACTTCAGGACAATATGACACGCTGCCGGAAGGAGCTGAGGACCAGTTGATATGATGAATAAATGGTAATTATGTTCTTGGCCTTTCAGCACTTCCGCTGTGGATATTAATAGGCATTAATGCCCCGCTGTTTTGTGCTGTACCCGAGCCTGACAGCCGGAGCACCGGGGGCAGGTCACTGCCCCGACCCCCTCGTGCATATCTCCTCCCCCCCCCCACCAACTGCCTCATTTGCTTCCGAGTCTCAGGAAGGAAATGAACTAGCAAAGACAGTGGGTGGAAAATTAGAAGTGGAGAAAACAAATCCAAGGAGAAGTGATTTGGTTTTTCAGCCAAATTGCTTGTTGAATAGGCTTCTTGGATTGTTATGATTGGGATCTCCTAGGGGTTATCTTGCTCCTTCCCTAGACCCCAGGCAAGAGTCGCCATGGAAGTTTAGATCTTTTTCCTTGAAGTTACCGGTGCTGAAGAAATTGGTAAATGAGCTCAGAGGCAGACTTGAATTTTCCCACTAATACACATTAGGTGGCAAGGACAGGATAAATCGGGCTTAAGTAGCAGAGGTTTAGACAAAAGTGGACTTCTCTGGACCCCGCTGTTCTTTGTAGCAGCAGCTTGGTTTCCTGAGAGACCGTGAGCCGTGGAATCAGAGACCAGGGTTAACAAGACGGCTCTGTGCCCTGGACTATATAGGGGATGAGGAGGAGGGGGCCTCCTTTGGGTTAGAAGGCACACCTTTATAGTTGTGTGATCTTAAGTGAGTTACACACCTTTTCTGAGGCTCAATTTCCTTGTGAGATAAAAGAAATAGTCCTAGAACAAGCCACTAGGTACTAAATAGTGATTACTAGTCCTTATCCGGTGAGTGATGTGTCGGGTCAGTTTGTACCAGCTCCCGACCCAATGGTGGGCATCTCTTCCTGGATTAGAGATGGATGCCATCACTGTGGTAGCTTGAAATTGGCCATGGCGGGAGTGTTTACACCACAGAAATTGGCAAACGCTACAACTCAGGACTTGTAGTTCTCCCTTAAGAGAGCTGATCGTTCAACATTTGCTAGCACATTGTTATTGCTGCCCCATTTCGGCTGTCCAGGGTGGCATGGTCTTAGAACATGTCCTCAGGTTCCCGAAAGCCACAAGCCAGCCCTTCAGATGATCTATGTGCCTCCCTTCCACCACAACGAACTGCTCGCTTCTAGCAGGGATTGTCAAAAACTCCTCGAGGCCCTATTAGAGAGCTGCACCTCCTTGATCTATTCGGCACCAAGAAGCGATTGTCAAGGAAGTTGATTGTAGTCCAAATCCAGGTATCAATTCAAAATGTTTTTGCCTCAGACAACCGTGTACGATCAATCAGGAATGTAATCCTCTGTTGGTAGAACAGGAAAACAAAGCCCCACCTTGCCTCTTAAACACAGCATCATTAGTCTTAGGATAAACTATAAATTGATGCATAGAGCAAACAGCCCGAGCTGCATCCCGGGGAATGGGAGCGGATGAAATAGCAGTACTTGATGGTGAATGACAAATCATGGCTCGTTCCGTTCCCTATCAAGTGGAACGCCATTAATCACGTGGTGGACGTGCTGGGTTCCAAGACAAATAGGACACCAGGAACAGATGCTACGGTGGGGACCGCCGGCCTGGGCAGAGCTGCGCTCTTTGCTTTTACTGGGAGATGGAGATGAGACCAATTCACTTTCCGTACGGTCCTGTCCTTCATTCCAGTTTATAAGAGTGAGTGAAGCAAAGAGTCCCATCCATTATGGTGTCCTTGAGGATGGGGGACTTCATCTTTTTCATGTTATACAAAGTCCTGTCTGAGCAGCAAGAGAAGAACTATGCTCCCAACCAAAAGAGAGGGAGCAAAGGATGGATTGTCTCCTTTTTTTGATTTCAGGAAATCATTCAAGTCCTGTGTAGCCCCATAGGGTGACCCCCTCACCCCTGGGCCTGCCAGGGTACCTAGCCTCCCAACCCTTTAAATCACTCTTTTATATTGAGGTATTCTGTCCAAAAAGATGACATTGTTGTGCACATCACTGTCCCAGTGTGATGAGCCACGATCTGAGCACGTGATCAGCACTCGACATCTGTTTGTTGAAGGGATGCATGATCACACGGGGCAGGGAAGTTTGACCAGAGGAGAGAAGTGGGGCAGGAGGGAAGGGTGAGTCATAGGAGAAGTATTAGAGCAGATGAGCCTGGCTTTGGGGGCTAGGAGACTGGAGGAAGTGACCCAACATGAAGGGAAGTGGTATTAGAGGAAAGGTTAGGAGGTCCTGAAGTTAATATCCACTTCCTTTCCCATTTTTTTCCCAGGGCTAGTGCTGGCCCCGGTTGATTTTCAAGCAAACTACATTGACAGCAATAAATATCAAAGCCTCTCTCTAGCCTAATGAAAACACGAGGCTAAGAGGAAAAGTTAGTTGGTTGTGATTCACCACAGCTCATAAATAATCCCACGGGCCCTATTTCTGGCCCTTTGCCATCCATGGGGCCGGGGAACTGAGGAGCAATGGAATCTTTCTGACCGCTGATTTAATTAAGCACGGCGAGTCTGTGACAGAGGCTGGCTTGGCTCAAAGCCAAAGGAACAGGTGAATTGGCCTTGTCATTGATGGGCAAGCCAGGCCTCTTGTTCAACCCAAACAACCCATCATTTGGGATATGCAGAGACTTCGGGCTAGCCATTGACTCTGCCAAGATGCCAGAAGTCACTGGTGATGTGGTTGAAACTGATCACGATAGTGACAATATACTGTTAACTGGGTCCATCGAACCGTCTGATGTAGCTACCACTTCACCGATACCAACTCTTGGCTTTACGTGGTCAAGGCAACGTTTGATTGACTGATTTTTCCCCCTTTTGCCTGGTCTGTGTGGACAAAAAGCTGACCCAGCTCGGGGCAGTGGGGAAACGGAAACAGTTGGTGTGTTTCCTTCACGAAGTTTTCACCTTTGCCATCTGGAACGGGGGAAAGATGCGTTCCTTCTGCCAGCACCACCCACCTTCCCCAAGCTGAGGTCTGCACAACTCTCACCCACACATCAGGAACAGCTGTCTCGGGCAGAAGGCGGTGGACTCCAGGTGGGCGCTCAGCGCGAGGGCAGATGAGATAATGAGCAACAATAAAGTCCTTTTCAGGGAGGCGGGAGTCTATCGGAGGGGTGAGTCGGCTGGCATATGCCAGGCCTTCCGTGGCTTGTTGCACGTGTTCTTCTCTGCAGCTTGTTTCTCAGTGTGGGACCAGATCTGCTCGTCCCTCTCTCCTCTTTTCCTGCCATCTTTCCTGCCTTCATTTACACTGTTTGATACCATGCAGAGTCGGAGGTGATTCAGCTCTAACTCCTACCCTCAAGGACCTGGTCATCCTCTACTTGAGAAGGGAGGCATGCTCAAAAGTAACCACACTGCAAATAATAATAATAATAATGAGGAGGAGGAAGAGGAGGAAGAGATATGAAGCATGAGAAATTAAGGATTTGGGGATTCAAGAGAAGGGGAGTAGATGTCCCCTTGGGCTTCATGGGGAAGAAAGTAGCATATATGAGCCTGGGAAGACAGGTGAGATTATGATTGATACGACGCCCAGGGCAGGGGGGAATCTGGCAAATTATAGGCAGGGAAAAAGAAAAGAACAAAGATGTAAATGAAGAAAATAAGGCAGCATGGTTGAAATACTCAAAAGATCCTCCCAGAGAGAAGACGCAAACCAAAGCATAAATAGGAATAACACTTTGTCCTACTGAAATAGGGTCAGAGCAAAAATGGCATTGGATGCCAGGTTTAGGAGGTGGGATGCATTTTGGACATCTGTTGGGAGCCACTGGGATTAGCAGGTTAATGGTGTTGAAATTAATCCTTAGGAAGAGTAATCTGATGTCTGTTCTATGGTAGGTTGGAAGAGGGGAAAATAGACCATAGAGATGAAAGTTACTATGAGACAGTCCAGTTGGAAGCATGGTGAGGGTCATCCCGGTGAGAAAGCAATGAGGAAGCAACGTGGAAAAGCATGTCTGGTTAGGATCCACGGGGCTCTAACAACTGCCCATGAAAAGGGGAAGAGTTAAAAGTGACTCTGCAGTCTGGGGCTTTGATGTTTGGTGGAGCCGACAGGAGAGAGGATGCCGACGGTATTGACCTCCGCTTGATCTGCCCGTGTTGGCAGGATAGATGGGGTCAGAAGTCCCCCACGGCCTCAAACTCACTTCGCACTCTGCCTCGCTTCTCATCTCAAGGGCTCCTTGTGCTTCGTACCATTGGTGCCCCCAGGTCTTCTTCAAAACCTAGGAGCCTGCTTGGCTTGCCCACAGGAGTAGCCCAAGTATGTGTGTTGGGGGAGAGAATGTCCCGGGACACTCTCAACCAGTAGGAAGAGGGATCAATGTCGTTTGTGCCTTCAGTCCTTCGGGAGCACAGTGTGGAAAGCATTGTGACCAGTGCCCGCAGCACTGATCCTGAGGGTGCCCCCTCCACAGATACTCCTGCATATCTGTCTCCCTCTCCCTGGTCCCTCCCTCCTGCCTCCTGGGATTGCCTCCCACATAAACTGTCCTCACCCACTCCACGTCTCGAGCTTTGGGGGACAATTGGACACAGATATATCTCGTGGAAGATGGGCGGTGGACACTCATGTGGGACTCTTCCTAAGACGAATGTAAATATGACTCCAGGACTCTAGAGAGAGGCTGGGGGTGGAGATGCGCAGTTAGGAGTCATCTGCAGGGGCAAGGTGATTGAAATTAGGGAAACAAGTGCAATTGTCCAGGAAGGAAAGACGTGGAAAGCCAGCAGGGAAATGGGAATTATGTATGCTGGCACCTGGGAAGTCTTTTAAAAATACTGACATCTCACCAGAGAGTCACTGATGTAGACTCATCAGGGACGGGGGCTTCTCTTCCAATTCACTGACAGATGGGGCAGGGCGGGGGGGGGGGGGGGGGGGGCAAGAAGGAACAGAGATCATCTGACGGCCTGAAGCACCAAGGTAGGGAGGGAGTGTCTTTGAGTACTGAAGAGATGTAGAGGGGATATATCCAAGGTAGAGGGAATTAAGCCAGTGGGAAGGAAGACATTAAAGATGCAAGAGAAAGGGAATAATATATGGAGAGGGACCCAGGGGAGGTGAAGGGATCGAGAACACAAGTGGGGTCACGAGAACTTAGCTTTAATAAGGAGAATTCATTCATCCAGCCACCCAACAGGCATGGGGCCGGTCCCGTCGGTGTTGCCAGGCGTCATGCTAGGACCCTTGGCATCAAAAGGAGGGCTGTGTTTTGTCCCCCTGTGCCAGTCCCCTCTAGGAGTGAGGAGGGGGAGATGAAACAATCCCTGGAAACGGGTTAGGTTCTAGAATGGAAACATGTAGGCGGAAAGGAAAGAAATGCTCCTGCTTTAAATAGCACCTCTGACCCACGGGTTTCGGTAAGCCGGAAGAGGCCCGCCTCCTAGGGGCTCAGTTGCCTCACCTTCCCCCCTCCTCCACCGAGCCGTTGCAAGGATCCGAGGAGAAAGGCACTGTGTGGCAGCACCTAGCACACCATGAGCGCGCACTAGGCCTTCCATGCTTGGTTTTCTTTCCTCCCAGGGCAAAGCCCAACAGAACCATCGAGGAAGACCTGCTTTACTCTGCCCTAAGGGCCAAGTAAAGCTTTTGAGAGAAGCTGTTATTCAAACTACCTTGGAGCTGAGGGAGGGGAAAAGGAGAAAGTGGTCAAAGATTCAGGAATAACTGGAGTTAACGTCCTCTTCCATGAGGCAGGTCGGTCTGATGGCTCTGATCGTCCAATAAACAGAAAGCAACGTTGTCTTTCGAGGGTGTCATGGCCGGAACTGTCCTCCCCGCCCCATTCAAATGTTGCCACCCTAACCCCAGTAATTCAGAATGGGACTATTTGGTGACAAGCCCTTTACTTATTTATTTTTTAAAGATTTTACTTATTTATTTGACAGAGAGATCACAAGTAGGCAGAGAGGCAGGCAGAGAGGTGGGGGGAAGCAGGCTCCCTGCTGAGCAGAGAGCCCGATGTGGGGCCTGATCCCAGGACCCTGAGATCATGACCTGAGCCCAAGGGAGAGGCTTTAACCCACTGAGCCACCCAGGCGCCCCGGTGACAAGCCCTTTAAAGAAGTAACTAAGGTAAAACAAGGTCTTATGGGTGGGCCCTAATCTGCCCAGGTCCCTGTAAGAGGGACAGGTTGGGTCCCAGACACACCCTGGAATAAGACGTCAAGAACAAGCCAAGCTGAGAGGCCTCTGAAGAAACCAACCCTGCTGAGGCCTTGATCTTGGGCATCAAGTCTCCAGAACCAGAAGGAATACACCCTTCCGCTGTTCCAGCTGCCTCGTCCATGGAGTTACACATTCAGGGTGAGGGGACAGCGACAGATTGGAGAGAATGAGAGTGTTTTGGAAGAGCCGTATTGGGAAAGCCAATTAAAGGTCAACGAATGGGATCCTGAAGAGAAGATGGTCCGGCTAACTAAGGATGAGTCCATGATTCCCACCCTCCCCAACCTCTGCAATATTTGGTAAGACAGCACATAAACCCGGGCTGTGGCTGGGTTCTGGCACTAAAGATGTCCTGAGGCAGGAGGGGGGGACTTCCCGAGTGGCAGTGAGCAGGAGAAATTGGCCAGCCTGGGGCACAACCCGGAGGAGGCCGATGAGGCTGGTGAGGACCAACAGACTGGGAGGTGAAGGAAGAGAGGAACTGGGTCATCACAGGGGAGGGAGTGGGAGGTAGGAAAGGGCAGAGCTTGTGCTCCCAGAAGGGCAGCCGGCTTGGGGGTGCATTCATGGTTTAAACACAGAGGACAGAGTCTTGTCACGTCAGGTGGGGACTAGTCCGAGCAAAGCGGCCACACACCACGTGGAGCCTTAGGGTAAGGCTGTTTGCCCCCGCTCAGTGGTCCCTGGTTTTTAATAGTAATGTTCTTCTGCAACGTGGAAGTCCTGCCTTGTGGACCCTCAAGGGTGGACATGTAGGGGCTTGGGCCCTTAACTATCTAATCAAAAATTATTACACTCTGGTAGAACTCGAACCTATGTCTCCCCATTCCCAGTTAGGGCCATCGACGACCTACCTGCAGTATTAGCAAGTGCCTGGTGGTGAGGGCCCTGGCGTCCTCCCTCCCCGGAGGGACACGGTTCAAGAGTCATTCCCCCAATACCTCTCCAGGTTGAAGCCTTGAAGCCTGTGGATCAGCTGGTCCCCCAAGACCAGCTAGAGGCAGTGAGGGTCCGGGCCCCGCATGGTAAGGTTCCCTCTTAGACTCTCCCATTCTAGAGTTCTGGGATTAAGCTCACAAATCATCCCTCAGTTCTTAGAGTAGAATGGAAAGAAACTGGTAAGGATATATCTCAGAGTGTCATTGGCTTTGCCCATTTTCTGCCTACTCTCTGCTTAAGTGACTTTCTAAACCATTCTTAGAGATACTCATTGATTCCGGTTAGTCATGCCCTGTACCTAGCAGAGAGCCTGGCACCAAGTAGCGGCCATCAAATATTTGCTGAGTTTATTGGCTGCACAGAAGTCTTCCTAGCCAGAGGTTCGGATACCCTCACATCTGCATGCCTTGCAGTGTGGTTGGCTGAGGGCTCAGCCCCAGCAGTGTTCTCACACTCCGCCTTGTCTCATCCGCGGAGAGGTCCGCTGCAAGTAATTTGTCACCAATAATAAAGCATCAAGTCTGAGAAGCGTTTATTTGTGAAACAGAGAAGATTTAAAAGAGCGCTCACCATCATGTGTCTTGCACTTGGCTTGGATTTCAGTTTGCTCTCTGAGTGAGAAAGCAATGGGTCGAGTCACAGCCGGATTACAGAGCCCGGTGCATCCCCTCTGTTAAGGCTGTGGGTGTGTTTTGAGTCTGTGGCCTTCATCCAAGTGTCCTGACTTACTGGGGGTGGAGGTGGGGAACTAGTACGGGACTTGCTGTTAGAACGTTCATTCCTTGACGTGGAAGAGACGGCCAGATCTTCCGCGTTCTCCTTGCCAGGCTAAATAGTCGCAGATCTGCTCGGCGACCGGACGTTCAGCACACTCCTGAAGAACACTTTAATTGTCTCAGTGGGTCTCTGAGGACCTGCCCCCATTAGCATGAGAGTGATTCCTGAAAGTTGCCCAAACATAGCAAACGCAGCTGGGTCCTAACAACACAGTGCCGGGGACCTCTGAACCCTGTCTCTCTCCATAGCCTTGGCTATTTCAAAGAGATCATTAACAAGGTGGAATTGGGTGCCCCCGGGGTCACTGCACAATATACATGGTTACTGTCTTTTAATGGACTTTCCCCCCGACGCGGTGATTCTTAAAGTGCAGCGTCGGCAGCTGCTAACGCCAGGCTGAGCCACGCTGTCTGCAAAGAGAGCACCGGCCAGCCCGTCCTGCCCATCTGGCCGGAGCGGATCTGAGCTCGGGCAGATGTGGATCGGGCTTGGAGAAAGGAGGAGGGCACGTGGGCTTAAGGGGAGGAGGCACCAGCGGAGAAGCTAGGCAGCCCTTGGAGGACTTTGTTATTGATTTAGCGTGAGGACTGAAAGTGGCAGGCAGGCAGGTGGCAGGGGCTGGAGGGCAGGGAAGACAGGTGTAGGCAGTCATGGGCAGCGATTAGCCGGGGCGTTACAGATGTGGCTGGGGGTGCCTGCTGCCGGTGATGAGCATGGGCGCTTCCGGGGGGCGTGGCGTCAGATGGTGGTTTTAGAACGCGGATGTGAGGGGCCTGGCCTCACTCCCCCTCCCTGCTTCTGCACCCCTACATACTCTTTCTACTCTCCGGAGCACGTGTCTTCAACTTCACTTTCCACCACCCCCTTCCCTGCGCTCTTCTCTGGGCGAGGGGCAGGGATGCGCAGTGTGCTCTCGCCCAGTCTTCAGTCTCAACCAATTTCTGAACCGATCAAACAGACTGAGCACCTCAGACACCAGACAGGACAAAACCTGCATAATCTATAAGTACGATCGTACTAGTCCACATGAGAAACATACCTGGTGGCAGAACACACTTAGAGCCCACTGGCTCATGGGCTCGCTCCTTTTTGAAAAACCTGCCTACAATTTTTACCAAAAAAAGTGACTTTTACTAAAGTAGAATATACACAAAAAGTAAACATATTAGTGCCACTGTCACTGGATCAAGAAACAGATCATTCACGGACCTCTAAAAGCTTTCCTTAGTCTCTGATCTGGTCACTAACTATTCTAGCCTTCCTCTCCAAAAGTGGCCACTTGACCAATCACCATAGATCAGTTTTGGCTATTTGGGAATTTTATGGACCCCTACACAATGCATTACGTCCTATCTAGCTCTTCTTTTTTTTCTTATAGCTCTTCTTGTACAATGTTTGTATGCAGCTGTTTATTCCTTTTCATTGCTGTATACTATTCCACTGGCTGAGACATTCATGATTCTCTATTCCACTATTCATAAACTTTGGGATTATTTATGGATACGTCCTAATCATTTTATCCAGTATGTTCTTGTATATATATGTATGCATTTCTGTATATTTGGCAGTGGAGTTGTTAGAATCATAGGGTATGGGTGTGCCCAGCTATTCTAAAAGCTGTTTACTAGAAGGGGTTTTGCAAAACAATTGTGCCATGCCTTGGCCCTGATGCCCTGGGACATCCCCCCCCTCACACACCCTGCAGAGGCCTAGGAGCTCATAGGAAGCCAATCATCATCCACAGGCCCGCCCCCCCCACCCCAAGCTTTTTATTGGACCACTCAGCTGCTTACCCATTTTGGCATTTGATTGCGCCATTCATCTACTCTTATGCCTCAGTTCTTATGAACTCTGGCTCCCTGTGACCACTGCAGGCCTTCCTAGCTTCCGCGACCCCTTTGGACACGACTCTGTGGCTCGCTGGCCAGTTGTTCTGCCCAATTAAACTCTTGACTACACTCCCACTCCACAGAGTTCTGGTTTTGGCCCCGCAGAACTCATTCAGGCCAGCCCTGGCTTCTGGCCTGTGTGTTGGGGTGGGGTGGGGAGGGCGATCGGAAGCAGAGCTTGCCATCTCAAGAAGGAAAGCAAGCGAACTGTAAGACAGGAAGATCAATGAAATTGGCTTTTTGCATTATTAATGAGCCCAATTTGTCCTGGGTTAGTGGCTGTTTACAAAATCTCAGGATGCCCAGTCCTTTGAGCTGCCCTGTGTCCCGACCGGACTGCCTTGCTGTGGGGAGTGTGTGTGTGAGGGCACGAGTGTGCACGTGTGCCCACGCGCGTGATGTGTCTCTGGCTCCCAGCGTCTGGGATTTCCATGTCTGCAATTGAGGGCTCGCACCCAGGAGGGGGACGTGACAGAATGCTGTCACATGGCCGGCAGGAGGCAGTGAGTCAGCCTGGGCCCTCCAAGCCACTTCACTGGGGGAGAGGGGACAGGAACCACCACACTTGCCGACTTGGTCTGTGTCCGCGTGATTGGAAACAATCTGTGAAGTGAGTCAGATCCGCCGGGAAAACAATGAAGTCAGTGGGAAAAGAAAACTCGGTAGAGCTGTTATTTGGCACGGGGAAAGAAAGCAGCCCATTGTTTGGTCACATTTGTCACATTCCAGCTGGTCACTGTGACACTAGCCGGAGCTGGGTTTGCCTACCCAAGTGCCTCTCATGCTTTGGACCCAGACTGTATCTACAGCTACCCAGCAAGCTAATTGACAGAGTCAAATAATCAACTCTTTGACTTGCTAGGAATTCTGTCCTCGGGCCGTTTTATGGGGATCCTGTTAAAAATGACGGACAGACAGACGTTTCTTAGGTGAGATAGGACATGGAGGGTGCCCCACCACTTCTGGTGAGTTCTATGTCTGAGGATTGAGCGGCTTCAGGCAGCTCTAGAGAATATGTGACCACCGGGGATGGGAGGCAGCAACAGGGGCCAGATGGAGTTCCAAGCTGTGAAATCCAGAGATGATCCCCCCAAATCGGAGTGGCCAACTGTTTTTGTCTTCACCTTGGATTTTTGAGTGAGTGACCCCAAAAGAGACAAACTTCTAATTCTAGCCTCTTGGAGATCATCAGCTCAACTCCCAGATTTTAAAGGTGAGAAAAAGGAGGCCCAGGGAGAGAGACATACCCAGGGTCATACAAGGAAACAGTGAGGGTTCACTTGGCTAAATTCAACTGCACCCGACTGTCTCCGATTAAGGTGCCAATGAGCCCGGAGACCCAGACACAACAGAGGAACTTGGAACAGAAATATTGAAAAGGAATGGGATAGGAAGTAGAAGGCTCTTTTAAGAACTAGGGAGCTTCCCTGAATACCTTTTGGCCACTTTTCCTATATCCAGCTGCTGGTTATCTGCAAGAGTTCTCATCAATCTCCAAAGAACAGCAGTGTCCAAAAGTAGGGGAATGTGTACGATGTGGCTTTGGCTGGAGCGTATTTATGACCCGAAGTGTGCTCTAATTGTCCAGACATTCCCATAAATGTTATTTTACTAAGTTGAGCTACAGCAGATCTGTCATCTCTGTAAGTGACACCACCGTGAACCAGTAGGTAAGCTCAGGGTACTGCTGTGAGCTATGCTGAGTTATCGCTTTCAGCCCAGTGCTGTTCCCTGGGTGGTTACAGCATCTCAGGGGCAAAACTCAGGCACCGGGTTTATAAGATCTGGTTCCTCGCAGATGCCCTTGGCTCCCCAAGACAACAGAAATGGTTGCAAACATGGAGGCAAGACAACCAGAAAATCCTGAATGTTTGCTTCCTCTAGCCTGTTTGGAGATGGCTCAGGCCAACAGAGAGCTGGAACAAGGAATTGGGTTCTATTGCTTCTCTTATGAACTGCTCAGCCTGAGGAAGATCAGTTGGTGCGCTGGGCCTCCCGTCCGCCATCTTTGAAATGGTGGCATGTAGGCAGGCCCTGCCTGGGAAATACAGTGCTCCTGCGAGCCAGGGTGCTGAGATCTCAGGGGGAAGGCAATAATGATGAAGCCTATGCATTAGTTGGTCTGATAGCCTCTGACTGTTTCGTAGGGGGCAATGACACCGCCTACAGGGGGTCCATAATCCACAGTCTCCTTCTCCCGGAGAAAGAAAGGAAAGGAGATTAATGATGTCTCTGCCTCTCGAGAAATTTACAACCAGTTGATATCCACTTTGCTCATGAATCTGGATGGCTCATTGTCTACTCGTGGGGTAGAAATCAGACTGTTGTAAACACAGGGCTCCTTAGCATATTAGGAATTCTCCAGAACCGATAGCGTTTAAGAACAATCAGAATGAGGTCCAGTCATTGCACCTCAGAACCGATTGTGGGCTGCCAGTTCTGGGGGCAGAACTGAGTGTTCAGTGGACGCTGCCTTGGAAGGAACGGAATTGGGAGATATTCGCTTTAGCACTCAGGATTGAATTAGTTGTTATTCATTACAGGAAATCACGTTTCATAGTTCCTAAGAAATAAGGCAAACGTTTTTAAGATTTGATTCCATTTTCAATAGAATCTCTCTCCACAGGCTTTTCAAAGCATCTCTGTAAAGTTCCCCCCTCTGTCCAATTTCTTTTTTTTTT